>JAOUZG010008327.1:0-10969 GCA_026289955.1 Argiope argentata | reverse complement strand
GTGTGTGTGTGTGTGTGTGTGTGTGTGTGTGTGTGTGTGTGTGTGTGCGTGCGTGCGTGCTGTTCTTTTCATTTCTATTTGTTAACTTTTTATTAATTTTTATTAAAATCGAAATTCCAGAGTTCAAATAGAATATTAAACAAAGAATTGATAGGACATTCCATATTAGTAAATTATAATTTTACCAGAATAAATATTTTTTTTCTTACGAACATGTTTTTTTTATAAAAATTAAATCAACAATGAGAGCTCTAAATAAAGAAATTCAAAATTTATAAATATGCGTCTCTTAAGATATTCAAGTAATTGTTGAACATTGTTTCAACTATTTCAGTGTTAAGAGTTCAAACGAGGAAGGAACAATCTACCATCATTGACTAATCTCTGGAAGACTCCATCAAAACCTACAACCCAAGAGAAATAATCTAAAAATCTAATTACAGAAACAAAATATGTCCCCCACATATCACAGGCATCGTCTGAATGCTACAAAAAAATCTGGTTACAATTCTCAATCAGGTAGCTCAGAAGAAAAGGACAATATATTGAATGAAATGAAAGAAAAAAGAAGTAACGAAAGCTTGACTCTTACCGTAAAACCTGAGCAATTCCGTCTGCCTTTCGTTTCCAGAGCAATGGCGACAGCAGTGTTACAGAACAATAATGATTCTGCTGTGTGTTTCATCGTTGGTACTAACAGTCCGGAAACACTTGAAATCGATCCAAGAGCAGGATGTATTAATCCAGGAGGAGAGGTATATACATCAATACATTTAAATAAATATTTGACATCTTGTTGTTTTATATATCAAATGATATATTATGGGAACGATAGATTTATTCCATTCAACTGTTTCCATTAAATTTAATCTGTCATTCTAAAATTATGTTGCCAGTTTTCAACCAGCCGTTTATTTATTGTTCTTTCGAATTAAAAAAAAAGATTAAATTCTTTATTAAAAAGTATTTTTTTAAAAAAAATTCGAATTTTAATCTTCCACAAGACATTGAAAATATTAAAGAGCGAAATTTTGGCATTTCTTAAAAATATACTCTGCATTGCCAAAAACAAAAAAATAATAATTAAAAGAATTATTTAAAAATAGATAAATAATTTTTTAATATAATCAAAATAAAATGCAATTTTATTAAAAAAAACTAGAAACAAATTCTTGGATGAATTTTTTTTTTAAATCGTCTGCTAAAATATTTTACTCAATTTAAGTTGATATTATATTATCAACTTTTCTCTAAAATTATTTATTTTAAAAGAGAGTCAAATTATAATATTGTACAAAGAATCAACAATATCGAATAAAGAATAATTGATTTTTTATGTACATTTTCTAATTTATGTAAGCTAAAAATTATCAATAGTTTATTTATTCTCATTAAAATGAAATACTGTCCAATGCAGAAATTAATTAGGGATTTTTTCTTTTTATTAAAATATCGTTTGCTATATCAAATTATTTTGAACAGAGAAATGTTGCCTAAAATCTTAGCTTATCTTAATTCTGGTAATTTGAATTTCATTTATCTGATTTTTTTTATCAACATGCAAATTTTCTAAACCTTTTAATATTTTGAGATAAACTTTGTATGTCGATTTTATTTTCTCCTATTAGGAGATCAATTAATTTGAAAAGTAGTTTTTAAATTATTACTTCATCTCTTATTTTTGTCACAGCAATTTTTTGAAAATAGGCCTTATTATGTCATTCGAATAATTTGACGAACGCATTTACTCGTTAACGTTATCACTATTGCTAATCGTCGATGTTTTTTGAACACTGACAAATGCAACTGTGAAGAAACACTTAGTAATAGCATTTTGCATATTTTAAGAGTCAGTTTTGTTACAGTTAATTATAATTCCTCAGTAATTTTGCAGTTTATCGTTGTTGAGATAGGCCAATTTTCGTCGTCCTTTTAACCCTTTAGTACTTTTTTAAAACGTTTTGGGAAGATAGCATTAACTTCCTTTTTATTCTGATACATTTGGAGAAAAAAAATTATGATTCTCTTCTTGTTCAGAGTCATTTAATTTAACTGCCATCCACAAATAAAACATGTATCATAAATTGAATTTTTTTTAAAAAAATTATTGAATAAGCTAAATTTCTAAATACACCTACGTTACCAATGCTTTCTTCATCGTTGCAGGTATTCATAACTGTCAGACGTCCTAAAAAAGTTTTAGTTACCCACAAGAACGAAAATCTAATTTTCAAAATAAAATACTGCATCTTTTGTAATTCGATTGAAAATTACAAGCTCGATTCAGATCATTATCATGCAATACATGAAGAAAATACCTTTGAGAGACACAAGGGCGAAAATTATGGACTTACACGCCGAAAGTATGAGGATTGCAACCCTAAACATGCTAAAAAAAGACATTTGAAACCAATCGAATCCTATGAAACCATCAGAAAGAACGAAATCATTTTCAAGCCTGATCCAAAAAGAGGAGTTACAATGACACATCCAAAACAGCCTCTACAAAATGAAATATCACTCAAATTTGAATCCCCAAATGGATTTAAGCCCATGAATGAAGAACATTTTAAGACGAGATCATGCAGAAAAGAAGAAAATGGTGGCAATAGCTCAGATGATGAAGAAGTAATCAAAGAAGTTGCAAAATGTCGATGTAACCATTGCTTGATGCCAACCGCCAAGAGAAAATGCGAAAAGAAAATCCAAAATCAATGCTATAAATGCCCGGATTACAACCGTTACTGTTGCAAAACTGCAGATAAGGATTTATCTGCAGGAATTAAATCTTCCAATAAAAATAAATGCCAACACATAGAATACTGTATTCGTGAGAAGAGTGGAAACGTTTGTTGCGGTTATGGACATAACTGTTGCAAGTGTTGCAATTGCTGTTGTTGCAAAATGTCTTGTAATTGCAAGGGAAATGTTTGCTTACAAGGAAGCCACTCATTTAACAAAGATTTCAAAGATCATAACTATATGGACTCTAAAATGAGAAAGCATATGAAACTGAAATTACAAAACGAGGAATTATCTGAAGAAGGAATTCATGAAGGAAAACCATTAAAAAAAGTTCCTAAACACCACAAAGCTAATTGCAAATGTTCTGTTTGCTCAAAACAAAAGCGAAAGCTGATATCGATAGATGTTTCTAAAAAAATGAAAATCAAGCATACAGATCTACCACCGGATATAAATGAACGATTTTCTAGAAGCCATTTGTCAAAGAGAATATTTTGCTATACATGCATCGTTTTGATTCCCTTCGTAATAATATCCATCATTTCTATGATTATCATATACAGAAAAGAACTTTATATTTCGTCCATGCCAGTATTTAATTACTTCGGATTCGAAATTACATCGAGCACTCCACCGTATTGGTACTCCTTCCAATATTTAATAGACACTATTCTGCCAATATTTTATTTTTAAAATTGACAAAAAACGTGTAATGACTGAAATGGTAAATAAATGTTTCTTATTTCTGGTTGATTTTTTTTTTTACTTTTTTTAAATTATATTTTCATGTTTAGGAAAATGAAATTTTCTTATCTATTTTCTTTGATGTTCTGATACGCCAGATTAAAAGATACGTTTTTAGAAATCGAATACCTAAAGATTAATTGTAATTATAATGATCCCCCTTTTTTTAAAATAAGCATGCATATTTTCCATACAAAAACGTTTTATAGACCAAAATGAACCTTATTAAATGATAACGAATCGTTTAAAGTTAATTGTATTCAAACAAAATTGAACGATCATAACTAAAAGGCGTTTCTAATGGAAGCTTATGGCAGGCTGGTTTTCACCATCCCTGTTTGTGCACGGAAAGTTCAGGGTCTGTCTCCTCCCATCGATGAAAAGGCGTATTTCCTTAGGAAAATGTTGTACCGTGGCCGGTGATGGCCCTTAGGATTCAAACACAGTTCCCACCAGTGCAGCGGTTTTGGTTGTTAAGACAATCAAGTTTTCCCATGCGCCTTCAGGCGGGTCAGAGTAACCAGTTTATAATTGCAATTATACATTCAAGTTTTCGTTACAACCCACCAAAAATTAACTGCGACTGACTAATTGATCACCCCTAAGCTAGATTTCTCGAATTTCATGTATTAATCTTCAATTAATCCATTATTTTTAACTAGTCGCCTTTAGCGATTCATTGGACATATTTGTTATCTCAAATTACTTTATAAATTACGCAGTACATTACGTAATTACTCATTTTTTGTTATTTGCCTCAAAAACAATGCACTCATTAAACAAGCACAATCATTCTTTGATTGTGAGTGATAGAAGAAAATCACATATTCAGATTGTTGATTAAACAATGAAAACAGTTTGAACTTTACGGAAACAATGTAGTTTATTGTTGGAAATAAGGCAAATGATAATAATGAATGATAATATTTAAAAAGATGTTTTTAAATGTTTTGAAACGATGTAAAATTTATTTTTGTATAATAATATTTTTGATTATTATCTCGGAAAACCACCAACATTCAGCTTAATATTTAATTAATTCTCTTTTCAAAAAAAAAATCGCTTGTAGGGGTACATTTTTACCCTTCAAAGTGTATATGTACCATATCTGGTACCCTGTCACTAACCACTTTGGAACTAGTCCCGCCTCCTCAAAAGGATGTGAAGTGAAGCGTGGAAGAACAGTTGCGGCGGGATAGAAGCATGAGTAGCATTGGCATCAACGCATAAAATCTTAGCTTTTTTTTTGAAGGAGTTTTTAGTGGAACTCTGAGTCATAATTAATTATCTGAAATGTAATCTTTAATTGTAGATAATATATTTAATATTCAATCATCCATAATAAACTCTAACAAGAAATGTGAAAGTACTTTGGAGAACACAGCTATTACATTTGGTATCTGTATGTTAAACAGTCTTGTCTTATGAGAGCTAACACATATTCATACACACAAACACGCATTCATCTTTATTATTAATCGTTATTATTAATTCATCTTTATTATTGCATTCCACATAAAAATACCTAATTGTAAAGCTTTTTAAAAAGAATAATTGATTCTGAGAAATGATTTTCAATGAAAATTATAACAATGTATTATTTAATAAAGATTAAAAAAAGCAAGAATAATGATAACAGAATATTTTTCCTGGATAAATATAGTGTTACGTAATTTCAAGTAAACAATTATTTCAGCTTTTTGTTCTTAGGATATTTTTTTGATATAGACAATAACATATTCTTGTGAGGAAATTAATCTTACAAATGCATTATATTATTGAAACCTATGTAAAAGTCTGAAATTAAAGGGACACGAAACAAATTAGGAATTAATCAGCAATTTGAAATGTCCGATAAAAAATTAAGAATGAATGTTCCCGAAAATTTCCACTTACCATTTTATCCTTTGGCGAATGTTACAATAATCATGGAGAACCGGAATTCTTCAATGATTGATTTCAGTATTGAAACGAACAATCCTCAAACTTTGAAAATAAAACCTGATAAAGGATGTATCGGAGTTGCCAAAGAGGTAAGAAAATAACTTAAGTCGTGCAATTTAATTCAATAAAACCTTCAGTCGAATCAGAATTTTAAAATGGTAATTTCCTAGTTTGAATTTACATTTAAATGGCCTTTAGATTTGAAATCTGCTTCAGGGAGTTCTTCACATCGCCAATGATGCCAAGTATGCCAAAGTCAAAGTTGCTAGTGTAGAAAATACATTAAGGTTGTCAACAAAGGGTTGCTTATGGAACTACTAAATTGTTTGTTTGAATTGTTGGATAGGCAAACTTATGGAGCAGATTAAAGTTTCATTCTCAGGTTCCATGATGCATCTTAGTCCATAGTGGTTCTCTAGCACCTGCAAACAATCAGAATTCAATCAGTTGTACAAATTCCAGGTACCAGGGATAAAGCGTAAGAGGCAGTGAAAATGACCATTAAAAAAAACACATTCATGATATCGAGTTTATAAACAAGTTCATTCTATGGACAATTATACTGTTCGATTTATTTTACTTTGGAAACATAGTTTATCACTTATGATCAAACTGCTTAGAAAATAATGAAGTCTCCAGGGATCTTAAACTCTAATTAGGATTTGAAAAATATTAAACAGTGGGAGTGATAATCCAAACTCTCACTTACTTTTTAATAAGGATGTAATTCCGAAGAATGACTAGCAAGGCCTTGTTTTACAATAGTTCCAAAATATTAATATTTGGCGCAAAATCAGCATCTTTACTAAGCCTATTTCATGATTCTTGGCGAGTGCTTTGGCAATTAATGTCCGGCATGATGTTAACAGTATACGAAAATCAATTTTCCTAACTGATCGGAAAAAAAGTTGATACAAAATTACACTGATAAATTCCCATTCTAAATTTGATATATTTTAGTTATTACGATTTCAGCCATAGCCTTTCTGTGTTCCTAAAAAGGCAAACCTACAGAATATCAACCCTTTATTGGATATGTATGCAAATCTGTATATCTTAAATTAAAAGAAAGAGGGAGAAAAAAAAGGCATTACACCAGATTTTATCAGCAAACCATGTCAACAAATTTCAAAAAAATTCAAATAAAGGTTAAAATGATATCCTCTATGTATTTTCAATATACCATATCAGAATATCATTTCTTGAACGGCCAAGCACCACGTGCTCGTGCGAATTAAATTATACTTTTATTCCTTTCAATTGTTTCATTGAATGAATCACTTTAGTATTACAAACGATCCAAAAAACTTTGTCTCGCATTCATTGTTTAAAAAATATCACATTTCCTATTTATTATTTCATTTCATATAATCACGCGCACAAAATGGCGTTTCTCTAGGTTTTATTTGCTGTAGTCATGATTTTTTAAAAAATCAGAGCTTTTGTAAATGCAATGGAAACGCGTTATTAAAAGCTGATTTCTGGAGATACTCGTGCAGATAATAAAATTTTCATTTCTCGCCTACGGATTTTTGTTGGCGCCAAAAACCTCATCCCCAAAATAACATCATGTTCTGACATGATAATAAGGCATTTAGTGTAGGTAGCACAAAATTCAGTTTTTAAATATATCCACCAGAAATTTACATCATTAATATATAAAAAATGTATATTAAGAATTCAAATTACAGTAGAGATAAGAAATTAGAAATAAAACAGATTTCAAGACAGTAAAAAAATGTTGAACAATCCCATCTAGCACATCCTGTAGCATAATATTGTACGATATTATTTGATATGAAACAATATTTCCCAATATTAAACAATATTGCGAATATTGATCAATATTTGTGTGCTACTAGGGATATTATTATTCTTTATTAGAAAGAATTTTAATGATAGCAAAGATTGATAATTTACCAAGGATTTTGCACCAACAAAACGTTTTGATAAATTTACGCATATTATTTTGATTCGAAGGTGAAAGCAGAGAGAGGTTTGTGAAAGTACTAAAAGATAAGGCCGGAAGCTCTAAAAAATTTCCATAATCTCTGATTTACTCTCAAAGTATTTTTTTTAAAGTTATGTACAATTTCCCTATATTTTTATTCACTAGGAAGATGCTTTTCATTACGTTTTTCTTCTAGGTTCAAATATTGGTAAGTCGGCCGAAAATTTTACCTTCTACATTCATTAACGAACATTTAACTTTCAAAATCAAATATTGTTCTCACAACTCTGTAAATCCAAAGTACACGACGATACATCGACGTCCGCAGGAACAGGTCTACATCATCAACAATAAAATAACAAATGAAAACACTTATAGCCAGCAAACATATGGTGACAGCAACATATACAAAAGATCTAATGCTCAAACCCCACTCCATCATCGTTTGCGCATACTTAGTAGTCAACTATCGTCGAATTCATTCTCTACAGATAAAACAAAATTTAGTAATACCACAAAAATTCAAAGAAAGAGCAGACATCCTTTCACGATTTACCAACCATTTTCTAATGAAAGAATGATGCTTCAAAATGAAACTGTAAGAGCTACGAGAGAATATTATCACCGTATTTCACCATTGAAGCACGCAACAGGTGATGAAAAAAACGTATCTGCAATCAACAAATACATAGAGAAAGCTAAAATCACAAATATACTTCTCAAGCACAAAATGTGCAAAGAAAATGGAGATGATAGAATCAAGTTAAATTGCTGTCTTGGTTCCAATGAAAAAACGTTTCAGGAAATGATAAATCATCAACAACTTGAAGAAACGAATTCTGAATGCAATTTTAACTGTACCTGTGAGTTCCATGATGATGAAGCAAATGATAACTGCCATTATCACGATTGCGATAATTGTTCACCATTATTAAAAGATCATTATCAAGATAATGAAGATATTTCCAGTACTGAATCAAGTGATGAAGACAATTTCAGTGATGAATGCTTTTATAAAAATGAAGATCTCAAAGTAAATGATAGGGAAAAAAGAAATACGCCCACTCGTGATGTCACAAAAACGGCTCAAGAATCTGCCTCTAAATTTATCTGTTTAACTGCTCTAATATTTTTATTTTTATTAGGAATTATAATATTTCATTTATGGGAATGATTTTTATGAATGGATCTATAAAATATTACTTCAAATAGTAATCAGTTCAGTATCTTAAAGAATCCGAGATAATAGTACTAATTTGCAATACTACCGTCTTTCAAATTAGCGAACATTGAATAAAATGTGGTCATCCAAAATTTGGCGAATGCATTATTGACCACAATATGAGCTTCATGACGATCAAGTTAATGATATATAAAACAGATACAATCAATGTTCTTCTGTGTAATAGAAACTTTTGTTATGACCATGAAGAAGTTTCCAACGATGAATATTGTTTAGATAGATAAATAAAAAACTTGAGGAAAAAAGGATGCGAAAAGTAAATGAAAAAAGAATATGTCCCTCTGCGCCGACACAAAAGATCTGTCATTATGTTTATTTGCTTTATTGCTATTGCTGTCTTTTATATTACGGACAATCATATTTCATTTATAGAAGTAATTTTCATTGATGATACTATAAAATATTCTAAAGCTCATTCAATTTAATATTTTATTCATCACTAATAAGGCAGGCACATTTGAGTATTCTAAGTTTTTAAATGCTCTTCAGATTTATCTTACGTCATCAAAATATCATTCTTATTTCATGCTAAAAGACTTTTACAATAATGCAATTTTTGTTGCATTTTTAGGTACTTTTCCGTTAACCGGCCGCAAGCGAAAAATCGCCAAAGAAATTCGGAGGAATTCTGCTTTATTTAGCAATTTTTCACTTTAAAATTGCTTTAAGATGTTTTTTATTGTACTCAGCTGACCGAAAAGTAGCCATTTTTCTAATCATTTAACAATAAAACTGTACTTGCAATGGAATATTTATAAAAAAAATTCGGTACTTTCCGTTAGCCAGACGGCAGCGAAAAATCGCCAAATACGATAGAATTCCGCCAAATTTCGTTGCTGCCCGGCTACCGGAAAAGTACTGAAAAATTCAAAATTCCATCCTCAGATTGGATCAAAATAATGCATCAGGATATATTCTAAGTCCTTATTGCAATACATTGCCGTACAAATATTCTATCTTTTAAATCACTTAAAGAAAGCAAAATTTTCCCATCTAAAAAAAAAAAAATATTCAATATACATCTCAAACGGGGATTAAAGGCTAAAAAAAGTCTCTTTGATTCATTATATGTTTAATTTAATTCTTTTGACGATGTATGGTATTAACACTTTCTAAATATCCAAAATAGTTTACATTGAAATCTTATGTGCACAACAGAATAATTTTCATAATTTATATCTCAAATAATTATTCAATAAAAATTGTTCTGATTCATTTTTTAGCTTTATTTTTAAAAGGATGTATAAACACTGTCAAAAATATTTTATTTTATTTCGTTTATAAATATATTTCAAAAAACTATGAAGTTTAAACAGTCCTTTGGTCTTAAAGAATCTTATTCTTCAAAATATTCTTGACTCTCCAACTTTTAAATAAATAAATAAATGTTTCTATTTTATGCGTTCAAATCTGATGAATTCATTAAATTTTGATTATTACAATATTAGAACAATCAACAATCTGAGAGATGATTGACTTCTTTGAGACAGTTGTGGAAGTCATCTACAATCCCCCTTTTTTATGAAATGGCGAATGTTGAAATTTTCATAAGTTGGTTAATTTTAGTGATTGATTTTTTATTTAAAATAGTAGCATCTCAAAGAATATTTTGTTAAATATGATTATTACAAGAAAAATTTGGTAGTTTACTCATTAATCAAAACACTTACTTAAACTGGTCTATATTTTGAAGAAAGAACTTCATGCAGGGACTGATTAAATATTCAGTATGCAAAATTATGAATGGTATATAATAATAATTGAATAAATAGTTGGTAAATATAGATGTATTCTTTAGGATTTAATTATTAAAATTATCTAACTTCAAGTTTTTTTCTTTTTCATGAAATTACAAGTAAAAAATCTTAATAGCAAATATAGATTTCAAAAGACGGAAAGAAATTAAGATACATTTAAAATTACATGCCAAATAATATACTTTCTGTAGTGCAGGATTTGAATATTTTCCAACCTCTAGCAGTGAACAGTTTGAAAATCCTCTTTTAAAAAATATAATTGATTTAATTTCTTATTTAACCTATTTTTAACATACTAATGATTTCATTTTTCCCCTATTGTATAAACTATGAGAATATGTATTTGCTTTTTAATATATCTACTGTAGTCACGATCTGATAGCCAATCTTTTAAAGATATAATTGAATCGGATTATCAGATTTATAGATGTATTCATTACAAGTGAACGTAAGAAGACATAGAAACTTAACTAAACATACTTTATAAAATGGTAATATTATCTCTGGATATTTAATCCTGTTCATAGCATGGGTACTTCAATATATATATATATATATATATATATATATTCATGATGCACACGC
>JAOUZG010008306.1:21226-49800 GCA_026289955.1 Argiope argentata | reverse complement strand
GTCTTTTTATTATTATTTTTTAAGGCCCGGTGCCTTCAACAGATGCCTCCGGCATCTGTTGAAGGCACCGGGCAGAATTTTTTAACTTAAAAAAACATCCTACGGCTTCGCTATGCCCGGGAGCGGGAAACTAATAGCTTCGCTAGCACATTGAACATAAGGAATGTTCGGATAACATGAACAGTAAATAATAAATAATTGAGGAAGACAAAGATGCAAAAAGAATGGATTTAATAGGAAATTTTAAAGACATAATGTACAAACTTGAAGTATTTAATTGGTTATAAAAATATTCCAATCACCCTTCATCCATTTATCTGGTTCGAAATGACCACTGACCTGTCATCCACTCTTGAATAAACGCCGAAAAAATAACTAGCGAAGAAAACAAACGACAGAGCTTTAAAAGAATGACGAGAAATGCGAATAGTTCTATTGTAGACGGTTTTTAAAGAAAGAAACCAGACGACTTCGTAAAGAAGTAAAGCAGACGATTCTGTGAAATCGCATACTGAGAATTAAAACGAGTAAAGGAATAAATATTTTTTAATCGCATTAAAAATATAATTGAAACTTCTTATTAACTATACAAAAAATCTGAATTATAATACAGATCAAAAATAAAATATTTAATTGATATTATTTTATTATTTTTAATTAAAATTTTCAGAAAAGAGTTGAAGCTCATATACAACTCAACCATTGTAGAAAGAAGTAAACAAAACATCATTAGGGTTACTACAAAGAGCTTTGTATTGGGTTGCCATATTGGCGACAAACTCGGGGGCACACTAATGACCATTTTAACCTTTAGTAGAATGAAATTTTAACTTGAAACCTTTAATTTTCGATGACCATGATATTTTTTGAATGTCACCATCTATTTGAGCATTTTTATTTGTAGGAACTAATATTCCAAATTTGTTTTGAATAAGGTGGGGGGGGAAGGGAACTGTTGTATATGTTATTTAGATAGTTTTAAAGAATTTTTTTAAAAAAGTTTTTTTTTTTTTAGATTTTTCTTCAGGCTTTCAAATCTTTAAATTTAAAATTTTTTTAACCCTTAAAAATTTTATCTCATTAAAATATATATATATATATATATATATATATATATATATATATATATATATATATATATAAAGTCTTGTCCTAGGCAATGCCCAGTATTTAGACTTTGGAGTTAGAAGCATGAAGTCTGGGAAGTTATTTTGAGGCATTAGAGGCACTCTAAGAATGCAATTCTCAAACTTTTAATTCAGTTAAATTAAAAACAAAATAGAATTTTAATGTCTTTTTATCATAGCATGTTATTACATAAAATTTATATTAATGTCATTTTAAATATTAAGAAAAAAATAGCTTTTGAATGAGAGAAAAATTCGTTCATTGAATGCAATTTTTTAAAAAATAATTTCTGAGAAATTAGTTTTGGACACAGTTTATAACAAAGATTTTTATTATAATGAAATTCAAAATAATAGTGCTTCTTCAAATCATTGAATAACATTATTCTGCATGTGTTAAATTTGTTGTAAAAGAAAGGGGGATATTTTTGCTATTGTTTAAAATTAGAAAAATTTTAAAGCTTGTTTATTGAATAAAATCCTTCATTTGACGTTTTGTTAAATTTGGAAGTAATGCGATATATTGCCTCCCTCTGGCTTCAAGAATGACTTTTAAAAAATTGCCTAAATTGGCATTTTGACTTTCTCCTACACAAAATTTAGAGAAAATATTGCAACCAGCAAAAAATTCAAACTCAAGACTTTAATGAATCTCTACATTTCATACTTCTTTGAATTAAAAAACATACTTTCAAAGAATGTCTGTCTGTGATAAAGATAAACAAAAACACTTTGAGCTAGATGAATAAAATTTGATGTATGATCTTCACACCAAACTTATAGATTTGAATCAAATTTTCATTAACAGCCATTTAGAGATCATATGTTCCAAAAATCCAAATTTACCTTTTAAATACTTTCAACTGTATGCCAGAGATTAATCTCAAAGCACTTGCTAATGATCACATAATAGAATCATGAAAAGTATTTCATTCATACCTAGACTTAATATTCCATAATGTACACCAATGCCACAAAAGGCGTGCAATTTGTGAGAGAGTTTGGGGGGCGGGGTGCTCTTTCTCTTCATTATTTGTTTTGGTTATTTATGGAAATTAGGTTTGCCAAAGGATTTTGAAATAAATTTGAAATTTAAATAGTGGCTTGCCACTTTATGCAAAGAGTTTTTTGCATTAAAAATAAATTAAATGTGTAACATAAACATATATATTTAATTTGTTAATTTTTTCATTTCCTAACTGCAGAAACGGAAGGATTAAAAAAAAATTTTTTTTACATATTCAAAAGTGTAAATTTAATAACTTTTAAATTTATAGTAATTTTATATTAATTAACAGGCCATATTTCTGCAATTTTGTGCTTAAATGACAAAATTTATAATTACATTTCAAAACTGTTTAAAATAATACTATATGATATATACACATATATACAAAATTCCTAAATTACATTCACAATTTGTTTTAATTGTATTTGGCTATTATATTTCTATAAAATATGATGAAAATAAAATTATAATGAAATACACAAATCTTGAAAAATTAAGAAGAAAAGATTGATAAATTATATAATTTCTTATTTATTTTCCTAAAGCCAGTTGACAAATCATTTGACTGACATGTGTGTGTATGTGTTTAAAATAAGATGAAAGATTTTGGAACAAAAATTCGGATAATCAATATTAATTTTAAAAAATGAAAGAAGGAAAAAAGAGTTTCTAAATTTTTTTTCCTGAAAAAAAGTAGAAATACTTTGTATTTTATGTATAATAATACCAAAAAATTGGCTTATCACAATTGAAATAATATATATAAGAAAATTGTAATTGTTGATGGATATTAAAGTTTTCTTTTAATGATAATTTTTTTCATTTCTTTGGTTACTGTCTTGCATCCCATCTGTTCTTGGCTCCTGTAAAATGACCTAAAATGCTGTGCATCAATCATTATCAAAGATAATGGCACCCTATAGAGAACGAAATCACATTTAATCATGAATTTCTTTTATCCATATATTCGTCTGGAAGGGCCCATGGCCAAGTGAGGCGTTTTGATGGAATTTTCTGTTCATAGGATTAACAGGAAAAAATTACCAAATAACATATTCTAACTTGTTTGTAGGAATGAACAAATGTCAGATTAGTAAGAGCTACTTAATGTTTATTTTTATGGATTATTTTTTTAAAAAAAATCTTTTTCTGCTTTAAAGAAATGGATTATGTTTTCACTTTTCTTTTTATATTCAATATTTATATTTTAAAAGTATTCATTCTTAATTTATTTCTTAGATGTGATCTTATGCAAGCTGAATGGAATCCTAATTCCAATATTGTCACTGTTTCAAAATTAAAGGTAATTATTGATTTGTATGTTAGCATATTATTTGTATGTTAAAATACTTCGACATTTTTTTAAAACTGTTTTTTAGTTTTAACATTTAAAAAATATAAAAAAGGAGTATTGTATTTTGTTTATTTTCAGGGTAAATTTACTCAGCATATGGGCCACTTGATAAATGGAAAACATGTTTTGGCCCCTGAAGAAGCAGTATTCCTTTTAGAAAATGTAGGTGTGATGATTTGATTGAAAAGTGAATAATTTTATATTAATTTTCATTACGTTGTCCATATAAAATGTGGTGATGCTTGACTATTTAATATTTCAGAATTATATCGAGATTTTGCATAACAATATACCAATGAGCACAGAAGAAGCATTTTCTATGATTCTGAAAGGAAACTTAGCCCTTGAAAAATATGAAGTGTATTCTCATTTTTCAAAACTTGGTTATATTGTTGTCCGTCATCAAGCTGAGTAAGTACAATTCCATATGCCTTGGTTATAATTTAAATTGAAGAGTTATCAACATTAGTTAAATACAAAAAATAGCCTAAAAACAAATACAGCAAAATACATTCAGTATAGGGTGAGATTTTATGAAGAAATAAATTTATATCATTGATTCCTCATTATTTTTTTATTATATATTCAATAATGATCATGTTTTGAGGACAGATTATGAGAATAGCTATGTCTGTTAAACAGAGGTGATGTGCATTTAGACTTAAATTGATAGTCTATCTATCAAAGATTATATTTCATAAGAATAGCAATTTTTAAATTGTATTGCTTAAATATCTCATCTTTATTGACTGGAGAAATTATATATTTTCATTCAGGAAATGAATAATGGAGTTCATTTTTTAAAGCTTTTATAAAAAGGGGGGGGGTGATTAACGATCAAATCTTATGCCAAAAAAATTAATCAGCTCATTTGTGTTTGTATACTCTAGAGGGGGAAGGATATATGTTGTGTTCAAAAATTATTTTAAAAATATTTAAACTTTGATTTTTATTTGCCAAAAAAGCAATTAATATAGAAAATATGCAATATCCATTAATTTAAAAAATCTTGTACTTGCTCTTCAGGATTAAATCCATCTTAATAGATGATGATGTCTGTCACATTCATAAAAGAGGAATCTGTTCCTATTTAATTAGTAACATCTGAAGGAATGTTTATCTAGTTTCAAGTGTTGTTAATGTTAAAGATTATGGAAAATATATAATTGCAAAGAAAATACAATGTAAAAATGACTTGACTTATATGTAAAGATGTAATAAAACAAAAAGAAACGCTCACAATCTTGCATCAGAATTTATATAAGGATGCCATTAGAATAATTAAGTGCTTCTTGAATTTTCTGAAACTTATCAATTTTATATAATAAATATTCTTTTATTTTGGATTTATTTAACTAATTTTCTTCAAGCTATTTGATTTTGATCCTTATGTATTTAATTAGTATCAGAATATAAAAAGCATGAGCACGGAAGCTATATATATGTTTATATCTTAATGTGGCAGTATGAAAGCAGTGAAAATTATAAAGTTGATAGGAGGAGAATTTATAATAGTTCCCCTATGCTTTCCAGTAATAAGTTGAAGTATTTAAAAAAATAGGGCACCAGTTATGATTTCTTAAAAATGAAAGTGTTATTTGCATTGTAATGCAGTAATTTATTCTTTGCTAAAATATAAAATAAATGAATTTGTGAAAAATTGGTCATTTCTGATTTATTTGTAAAGATTTTTTTTTTTCTAATTTTATTTGCCTCTCATTTTTTTCTGTATTTTGTTATCCATTATAGTTTTTCTTTAAAAAAAATCAGATCATAAAATTTTAAATATTTTGAATAACAGTATTATATTAATTAGCTGTAAAGTAATTTTTATGTACTTATCTTTCATAGGGCCTGTATAACTAAATATGAGAAGGAAATGAACTTACATAATAATCCTGTACAAAAAAGGCATCTTAAAGAACCTGCTGAGGGAGAACCAAAGAAAAAGAGACTTACATTTACTGGAGCTCTTTCTGGGGATGCTTCTGAAGAAAATGTAGCAAAATATATTGAAATTGAAAATAATTTTGTTTGTCCAGATATATCAATGGAAGAAACAAGTATGCCTGAGGGAAATGAACTGATGAATGCTGGAAAAAATTCTGATAATCTAACAAATTTTCAACCTAATGCAGATGATCAAAATTGTATTAGATTTATTGATAAAATTTTGGAGCATACGCGGGATGACGTAGATATGATGAATCAAACTTCAATGCATGAAACTGTCCTTGAAGCAAGGTTCAGAAATAATGATAGTGAAATTCAGAATAGTGATAGTGAAATTTCAAAAGAAACAAACAGATCCTGTGATTCCATGCCATTTCAAGGTAATGGAAGTGTTTCCGAGACAGGAAAAAATCCTAATACAAATGGAGAGGATTCCCAAAATTTTAATGATTTGGCAGAAAATAATGAATTGCAGAATGGTCAGTTATTACAAAATAATGAAAATCATGGCTTTTTGGATAGCAATTCTCAATCTTCTAAGTTTGTTGATGTAATGGATGTAGATACAGATCCAGAAACTTCACGCAGCACATCTGAAGTATCCAGAGATAATTTTGATTCAAATCTTAATGTTACATCTCAAGATTCATGCGTTTCTGTGAATAATGATGACAATATTCTTGGTGATGCTAATCAAGATAGTAATTTTGATGTTTTGAGTATGAGTAACTCTTCTTTGGAAGATGAAGAAGCAGTAGTAGTAACTATAGATGCTGGATCTACTGATAACCCTTCAAAAGAAGAAGAAGATGATGATGAGGTAACACTTATTGAAGTGACAAAAAAAGAAACTAAACCACTAGCTGTGATTGATTTATCATCTGATGAAGAAGAAGAAGAGGCTGTTGAAACTGTGGATGTTGTTGATGATGATATTACAGTCCTTGAAGAGTATCCCAGCCCATCAACTAGCAGACAAACCTCTTCAAGGGCAATTAATTCAAAGAAATTGAATGGTTGTAAAAAGGAAGAGGAAGGTGCTGTTTTTGCTAGCTCAAAATTAATTCCTCCTTTAACAGTCCAGTTTCCAGATTTATTCAAAAAGCGTGTTGTGTGTGTGGCGCGGCCTCCTTTTCATCTCTTACCAAACAATGTAAAGCCATGCAAAGAAGCATATGTGTTAAATCTGAAACCTAAAAATCCTCCAGCTTTTAACAACAGAGTTTGGAACAGTTATCGGGACATGCAAGACTATCAACGACATAGACGTCAAAATAGGCATCAGAATAATATCCCACGAGATCAACCTTTTTCTGGATCACAGATGTGGCATGATCGAAATTATGAGAGATCACACAGGTCAGGTTTTGGATCTGATCGAGTAGATTCGCCTGATGTAAATGCTAATTCTAGAAGTTACTGCGCTCCACCACCATTAGATTATAACAGAAACATATTTTCTGGAAATTCTTTCCAGAATAATTTTCCCTTGCCAAATCCGGCAAATATGAACCGTGAAGTAGCCATAAAAGAAGATGCTAGTGAGAGTATGGTTAGCAGCAGCAGTCAGTCATCTCATTCTAATAACTTTAATTTCTCATCTGGCATATCCAATAGTCCTCTAATGAATCCCATGATTCCAGCGAATCCTGGCAATTTTATGGCAGGATATCAAAGAAATGCTTTTAGTACGAGTAATGTTTCTCATACCCATTTTATGGCTGAATTACAAAGAACTTGTTTTACTGTGGCAACAAATGTATTGTCCTCAATGCTTAACAGAAACACTCCCATGATACCCAATCCCCCATTGTCTATGTTTCCACCTTCTCATTTCAATCCAAACATGTCGAATGGGTTCAATAATCCTCCCAGTCTCCCCAGCAGTACAGAGTATCACTCCATGCCACATCAGACTTTTGGTGAACCGCGTAGATTCACCAGAGGCAGACCTTTTCCATGCCGTTATCGAAATGTTAGTAACAAGCGATCTTGGAGTGACGTCAGATCTGCAGTTTGCAATTCCAACAGTGATGATAGTGATATTGAAGAAATGCCTATTGGTCCTAGAGAAATAATATGGGAAAATAAAGATATTAGTTCCTTGACTAAGCCTGGTGTTCGTTATCCAGTTGGTAAGTAGCTATATTGAATTTAGAAAATATTATTTTTCATCATTTTACTGAATTTTAAAATTTTGGTTTCTAGAAATATAGTTTTTTAATATTGCAAACATATTTTTGATATTTAAGGGTGAACATCTTAGTTATTTTTCGATGCAGTGTTGCCATTTTAAACACAATATAACCCCCACCTTTGCATTTTTTAAAGTACAAAAGAGTAAATAGGGTGAAAGTGTAAATAACCGAAATCCTCTTACTTTGTATTAAAAATTTAGGAAAAATGGATAAATCTTTCATAAATACACATTATTAATGTTATATGCCTAATACTTATCAAAAATTATATGCAATGTAATTGAATTGCTTATACTTTACTTTTAGAATTCTGCTTATTATTTTTTAAAAAATCTTAAATTATTTTAAATCCTTTTTTTTTATTTCAATTACTATTGGAAATATGGGTATTGAATTACCTTAGAAGATCAAAAGCTGTTTCTCTGTATAAAACAATTAAATTATAGTATATACCTGTATTATAGTGTATATTATCATCTACTGCCTGTAATGCGAGATGTGGATTTGTTCACTTTGATAAAATAATTTTTTGGCAGCAGGTGAGAGTTCGATTGTGTGCATAAGGAAGGACTGTTTGACTCAATAGATGCTGAACATTTTAAAAATTTGCTCTTGAAGAAATGTATAATATTCAGTCATCATTTTTGTATGAAAAGAGCAAATTTATTTATTTAGTGACGTTGAATCTTGCCACAGAAAGTCTGTGGTAACCTGGTGCTAAGGTCTTTCAACAAAATTCAACCAAAGAACTATCATATAAGCAGGCCTAGTGCATGTTAAATCCATCGGGACCAAATGTCATTTTGCTGGTGTGAAAGTTTGGAGAAGGTCAACTGCAATTAAGTCGTTGGTCAAAAATGATAAAATTTATTAATAAATATAATTTTAAAAAATGGAAATGCCCTGGTTTATAACTTTTAGGATTATTTAATATATTAAAATCAACTATATGATTGTTACCTAATATGTACAATTTCAATTTGTATCTATATTAATAAAAATGCAATTCGAAATGCGTTGCTAAGCGCAAAACTGGAGAATGGCTGGACCAATTCGGCTAATTTTTTAAAAATATTTTCGTTAAGACACGAGGATGGCTCTTATGGAGAGAAAAAATTAAAAAAACTGCTAGGAAAATAGTTAAAACGACACTTTTCTTACTTTCCCGCCAAAAATTATTTCATCCCCCCCACACCAATTGAGTTAGCAGGAAGTAATAAATTATGATTTGTTTAGAAAAGAAATACGCGAAGTCAGTTGGTTTTCATTCATAGATAACGGGATGTTTAAAAAAGAAAGAACATAGTTGATTTTATTATTAGTTTTATGGATATTTAATCTATGCTTGCTCAAAATAAAGTCTGGGCAGGGAAGAAAAAAAGAATAGAAAAAAAAAAGAAAAGAAGGATGTGTATGTGTGTCACCATTATTTCCTCTGTGCGCAGCATTTTCCAAGCAGTTTTTAAACTTTCTCATCTCTTGAAAACCAATTGTGTCTTTATTTGTTTAGTCTGTTTACATTTATGAAAATTTGAATCTCATTATTCTATGAAAACGTAGAATTTTAGACCTTTCCCTCCACCATTTAAGTAAAATATCAATTCCGGGACAATCATTGCTCGAATAGAAAGAGAAAGGTGAGTAGTACAATGAACAGAACATCTGAAGAAAATAATACTATAAATGAATTATATGATTATCAAAATTTATTTGGTTTAAAAATATTTTGGTGAAAAACCTGTTATGAGACACACCTACATAAAATATAAGATGAAAATTTTAGCGAGCATTAATACTGGCAAACCAACTGGTCGCCAGAGGCGGCTAGTTAATAATAAAGGTGAATATGTCATTTGTATTTATCCTTTTTAGCTAGACTATTTGGCCTACAATTACTAATTTTGAAATATAAATATATATTTTAAAGTGTGGGAATATGCACCTAAGAAACTTTAAAAAAATTAATTTATTAATTTCAAATTATTTAAAATTTTGGCATTTCTTTATGATAATTTTCAAAAATATTTCTATTACAAAAATGATAGTTATGCTGTATTTAAAGCTCAACAAATAACTTTTTTTGATATCAGTTTAGTTATTATTAGTTCTTTAAGGCCAATTTTGATTTTTTCTCCTTTCTTTAAGTTCTATTTTCCCCAACTCGTAAATATATTCTGCCTGAATATATTCATAGTAAATTAAACCTAAAGCATTTTAGTCGATTCTTCAAGTATTTAATTACAAGAATTGTTTTTACTTTACAAGAATTATTATTATTACTTAAGTTTTTTTTATATAAGGAAGGAAAATTTTATTTAATATCTATATTATTTGTATCTCTATTATTGGTAGATTAAAGAGTTTTAAATAAAATGCATGCTTTTAATATTTTTAATTTCTAATGAATGGAATTGTTAACTTCATATGCAAGCAAGGATGCAAAAGTTTTTAAAATATGTCAATTTTTAAACACCATAGTTCTTTTCTGTAATATGTAAAAGTATAAACAAAAAATAACAAAATCCCTAACACAATAAATGGGATACTGTGAGGCTTCTAAAATAATATGATAGATTGATCAAAATATGAACAAAGCATTTTATAGGAGAAATCATTAAAAGTAAATTACATAAAATGTTTAATTGAAAATTCTTTAATCTCTGACTCTCACAAATCAACTAGCTCTTAAAAACTAGACAAAATTTACCTATGATTTATATGTTTATATATTCAATTTGAACATATTAACTAAGAAAAGATAGATATGAGTAAAATGTGGTTGTAATTTTTAGCACTAAAGTTATGAATCAGCATTAAATTTTGGATCTAATTTATTGGATTAAATGTGCTTTATCTGTATATTCATCTTTTAAAGCTACAAATCTTAAGTGTGACTGCCATTTTGTATATGGTCTGCTGCCTAAAATTTTATGCCTACGTTAAATTTTTGACTCAATCCATATCCTGAAATAACTATGGGTTTTCTGTAGTTGCTACAAAAATTATTTGAAAGTAAGAGAGATGCATATATATATGCAGAAACCAAACCGAGCAAATGCAGAAACCAAAGATATCTTTGTGAACCCTTACTCACAGCATTTATGGTAGTAAAACAATTTTTAGATTTTTTTAAGGGGGGTATAATCAGAAATTTGATCCTGTTATGAATACAAAATCACTTGAGTTGCTCGTAAATAAAAAAATGTATCCGAGAATTTATGTTGTGAAATCTATTAATGATGGCTTAAGTGCAAAGGATTTCAAGAAAGGGAAACAAAAAATGCTTGTCATATACCGAAATGAAATTGTATATGGATAACAAATAGTATTAATATAGTTAATGAACAAAATCATGTTGATTTTAAAATATTTTCATTTGTATATTTATTATCTTATTTATATATATAAGTATATTTTATAAATTTTAAATGCCTGTAAAATAATTTTGAATATCATTTGAAAATATTTGTTAGTGGACATTTTCAGAATTATCAATGTATGCAACTAGATAAAAAGTGCCAAATTCTTGCTGCAATATTTCACTACACACCCTGTATGTTTTCTCAATTAAAGTATATTAATGATACTTTTATTTGGGTATATTTGGGCAAGTCCAGAGTTAACCATTCTCATCGATTGCATTTCAAGATGAATTTCATTTGTTACTAGCCACCAGTATTAAAGCTCACTAAAATTTTCATATAATATTTTATGTAGCTGTGTCTCATAACAGGTTTTTCACCAAAATATTTTTAAAACAAATAAATTTTGATATAAAATTCATTTATAGTATTATTTTCTTTAGATGTTCTGTTCATTGTACTACTCGTCTTTCTCTTTCTATCCGAGCAATGATTGTCCCGGAATTAATATTTTACTTACATGGTGGAGGGAAAGGTCTAATTCTATATTTTTATAGAATAATGAGATTCAAATTTTCATAAATGTAAACACACTAAACAAATAAAGACACAATTGGTTTTCAAGAGATGTGAAAGTTTAAAAACAGCTTGGAAAATGCTGCGCACAGAGGAAATAATGGTGACACCACCCACCCTTCTTTTCTTTCTTTTTTTTTTTCTTCCCTGTCCAGACTTTATTTTGAGCAGTCATAAATTAAATATCCATACAGACTAATAATAAAACCAACTGACTTCGCATATTTCTTTCTAAACAAATCATAATTTATTACTTCCTGCTATCTTACTCAGTTGGTGTGGTGGAAGGAAATGAAAGTAAGAAAAGTGTCGTTTTAACTATTTTCCTTGCAGTTTTTTCACTTTTTCTCTCCATAAAAACCATCCTCATGTCTTAACGAAAATATTAAAAAAAAATTAGCCAAATCGGTCCATCCGTTCTCTAGTTTTGCGATTAGCAACACATTTCGAGAACCATTTTTATTAATATAGATTAAATTGTTTTATATTTTTTTTCTGTTATTAAATTGCCTTGTAATTTTTTTAAGTGGTAAAACATTTCTGTAAATTAATAACTTCAGATGTAAGTTTTAGTTCATTTAATAAAGTTCTTTAAATGTAACTTTTTAAAAATCATTTTACATGATGTTAAAGTGATAGGGCATACAAATAATATTATTATATTAATTCATAGAAGGCTACAAGACAGTATTGATTACAATTATCTGAAACTATTTGCTATTTAAAGTAATGATAGGATTTTAAAAGTCTAGTTTGATAGGATTTGATATTTATGAGTTAGTTAAAAATTTTGTATTTTTGTAATCTTTGTTTTTGTGTGATTAAAATGACATTGATTTTTTAAAGACAGAAGCATATTTTTCGTAAAAAGAAATATATTTTGATATCATCACAATGTTTTTAACTTTCATAACTTAACTTATTTTATTACAAATCATGCATCTTTCATTTTATTTTTAAATGTTATATATCTGCTTTTTATATTTCAGGTAGTGTGTTTAAATTTGTACAAATAACTCAGAAAGCCAAAATAACAAATAAATATAGTTATTCCGAAAGGTAAGCATTTTTATTTGAATCAATTATTTTGTTCTTTCATATTAAACAAATTTTGTTTATTGAATATATTTACTAAGCAGTTAATTTAATCAGTCTAAATATAATAGAAATTATTAGTTCCAAGTTGAAATATTTGGAAAAAAGATAGCTATGAATAAATATATATAAACATTTTTTTATCCTTGCCTTAAACAACATAAGATTTATTAAATAGAATTTATAAGTAATAGTTCGTTGAAATATTTTTTTAAAAAAATAGATAGCCATAAATAAACAAATTACAAACATTTGGTACCCTTGCCTTAAACAATATAGGATTAATTAAATAGAATTTATAAGTAATAGTTTGTTCATAATTTGTTTTAAATAAAAGGCATGTTAATCAAGTTAACATTCATGCAAGTTCTTTTCAATAATAGTATTGAAATAATAATTTTTTCTATTTAATTCTCATTTTAAAAAAGCTTGATGGTATTTTAAGTTATTTGTAAAGTTTTAATTGTTTTTCTTAAAAGTACCTATCTAAAAAGTATCTTAATGTAAACATGCATTAAGATACTTTCGGAGAAATAAAATGATGGTGGAAAAGTATGGAAATAGCAATCACATTAAAAATATTTTTAAATTAGTATTGTGTATAGTCATTTTTTAAAAAATTTCTTATAAATAAAAACTTTTTTTTCCTCCCATAAAAAGGTCCCCCCCCTGCAGAAATTTAGTTCTCATCTGTTGAATATCTTTGTTTAGTTTGATTCCATCAGTACATTATAAAAACTTTCTATGCAATTATGCCTTGTGCTCGCCAACCCCCAAGAACTGATAATGTAGCTACTCTCAGATGGCTTTTCAATTCAAGCTCACTCCTCTCGCTCACTGTCTACTAAACCACTTAATTTAGCAACATATACACTCAGATTCAATTTATACTAAAATATGATAATGCAATGGAAGAAATAAAAAATATATTACAAAAATTACACTCCCAAAAATCATCTGCATTAAAGTTCTTTGTAAACAGAAATAACCTTCAATTTAAATAACTATATAAATCCACCAAAGAAACATTTTTAAAAAAGTGCTGTTCTCGATAAATGCATTGATTGCTGTCAACATAGAATTCAATCTTCACAAAGAGCAAATATCATCCAACATATTCCATCACAGAAAATATCCTTCATTTCTCTCCATGTATTTTCCAGTATCCACTGCCATCAAATATATATAACTGACAATAACCTGCTTTGTTATTACCACTATATAAAGGAGAACTCATGTGATATATCTGACCATGAACTCTACAGCAATATGACCTATTTCAGGAGGAGGTTTAATTTGAGTGCAAATGGAAGTAAAAGCAGAATTATATAATCTTATATGCTTCTGATAGTTTCTTCCTTCAATCACTGATCAGCAAGTCTTTTGATATTTCTGGTGGTTTCAATAGATGTACCAAAACAATTTTTGATTATGACAATATTTTGTTTATTTGCCATTTGAATTTAATTCTTTTCCCAGTAACGATCCTGGAAAAAGGGCTGAGTCCTGACATATTCCACAACTATGCTCCTGTAGTTTGGAAACTTCACTCCATACTTATAAACATTTAACCCTATCTCGTTTATCTTCTTATGAATGGTTGTTGAGAATTTTCATTCTGCTTAGCTTCTCTTTTACGACGATTTCATTTTAAAATTGATATGGCACAACATAAACTGATCATAAATAATTTTGTTCATTTTTTGACTGTTAATTTTTTGTTTTAAAATTTTTTTTTTAACTGATGCAAGAATAGCGTTCGCTTCGCTTAAAACCTTATCAAACCATTTGTTGATGTTCCAAGGCAAGGTTGAAGTATTGCCAAATGGAGATTAACACATTTTGCCTGATTTTGTGTCCACATAGGCATTTTATATATAGAGATATTCATACACTTGGGTCATTTATATGAAATATTATATATGTATATTTGTTTTAGAAAATAATGTACTTTTGTAATTTATATTAGAAATATTTAAAATCTTATTTTTAATCAGCAAATAATCAAATTATTCATTTACAAAGCTTTCATTAGCTTTATTCTTCATTTGGTAGAATGAAGTGTGAAAATTATTGGTGAAGAAGAACCAATTCAAAAATTTCCAATCTAAATACCCAGATAATTGTTAAGGAACTTGAGAAGGTCAAATAACCGTTGAATGCTTTAAAAAAATCATGACATTATTTGGTTCCTCAAAGAGAAGGAGACCAAAATTTAAGTGTATTGTATGCCTGGGAAAGAACTTTAAAACTATTAGAGATAAATTGGAAAACTTTAAATAAGAATATGATGGTGTCGAATAGAAAAGTTCTGCCTCCATTTGGGATTGTTGCACCAGTGAAGAAGGGTATAAATTTTAAATTTCAAAGCTACATATGAAATTTGTTGTATTTCAGAAATGGGGTGAATTTCTTATTTTTTTGTTTAAAGAAAATTAAGTGAATTTTGAAATGAAATTTCAGCTGATAAAATTTATAATATTATCTTCTTCCTCACAGGCACATTCCAATTCCTAACCAGCTCAAAATGACTAAAAATGAACATAAATGAAATTGTAATAATTAATTTCCAACATTCATTGTTTTTACATGTAATATTTAATAATTGACTCAATTTTTTTTATCTAACTTATATATTTTTTAAATTACTCACTTATTTTTTTAAAATTATCTCTAACAATAGGAAAATGAGTGTTTAATAAACCAGATGCTTTTTTCCCCCTGCCATACCAGTAAAGAAGAAGAACATAATTTGTGTAATATTTAAAATAATAAAATTTAGATTAAATCTTTGTTCAATGGATAATCTTTGCTTGATTTAGAAAAGAAAAAAAAATGAAACAGAAATACATGTTGTGTTTGGCAATAGTTTATATAGTATGCAAAGTTTATCATAACAGAATAAAGTTTTTAATATATTTTATGGTTACAGTTCTTTCCCATCTTTTATAGGAATTAAAATATTTTTGTATTTTAATATTTATTTTTATTTTATTTGTTTATTTTTTTCTTTCAGACTTCTTCCTAGCACTTCTCGGTTAGAAATTTACTTCGATGTTTATCCGCCTGGTTTCACATATAAAAAGACTCGTCCACAGACTCCAAAATATAGAGTTGTGGTTGTAAGGTAAGTAATTATTACTTATTAAAAACTAATATTTATTGCTTAGAAAATTATCATAGTAAGGAATAATTAATTATTTCAGCTTTTCTTGAAAAAAATATTTTTGTTTTTTTAATTTTCCAGAATTTTATTAATTTGTGCAAATTGTTCTGATGCCTTTCAAAAAGGGATTTTGATGCAGAATATCTAATCCTGTTTGATTTAGTATTTGTCATATTCAAACAGAAAACTGAAATTTATGTCAGCACGATAGGTTTTGCTATAGTTCGTGATTTTTAGTCAGAAAGATATTCCAATAATTATCTAAGTTAATTACATTTTGCATGTTGAAGTTTTGACAATAGCAACAGAAACACAATTGTTCTCATATATAATGTTACTACCGATTCAAAAAATGATGGTAGATATATTGAAAAGGTTGCGATTTCCAGTTAGAGAAATTTTTGCCATGACCATCAATGAATCACAAGATTCAAATTTTGGCAATGCTAGTCTAATTATTAATGGTCAAAGTGCAATATTTTTATGTATTCAATTGTATGCAACGTTGTTCAGAGTGCAAACTGTATCTGAAATTAGAAACCAAGTTAAAACACACTGCATTAAAAATATTGTTTTAAAAGATTTGCATTAAAAATAAAGATTTCAAAGATCTTCTTTTAATAGATTTAAGAACGTTTTTATTTAATTTTTTTATATATATAATTTATTTGTATCAAAAAGTTAAAGTTATGATAAGATTTTCCCTACTAAATTTTATTTAATGATAGAATATTTCTTTTAAAAAAATCAAATGGAGTGTTTTTGCTATCTGGTGGAAAGGAATCAATTCCTGAGGAAACCTAATAATCGGAGGGCATACATGATTCTAGACTACTTAACTATCCTAGACCAAAAGCAGGCAGGAGAAAAGCCCTCTTGTTTTAAAAATAAATTTTCAGTCAAGCCTAAAACATTGTCATATCTAAAAATTTTATACTGGAATCTTTTTTTAAAAGTTATTATTCACTTGATATTAATTATTTCAATCGGATTAATATTAGCTACACTAAGACTATTTAGGGTATGACTGTCATTTTGTAACATTAACAAATAATTAAATAGCACCTGAGTTTTCATCTGTCCTTCTTAAAAACTTCTGTTATACATGAATCAATATACCATTTCAAGGTTCTCAGAATTGTGGAATTTTCTGTAGAATTATGTATTGAATCCATGACCCTCAGACCCAAAGCTAAAAATATTTTACCAAGCCACTCTGGTTCATGATATAATTAAAAAAATTCAAGTTAAGAGATTAAAAGAAGATTATTAGGAAGATTATTTCTACTTTCTATCGTCATATTTAAACATGATAAGTATTTTGTTTAAAAAGGATCATATTCATAGACCTTCTGTACAAAATTATTGCTATTTACAGCTGTGAAAACATAATGGTCATTTTATACACAATTTTTTTATTATTAAATCTTATTAGGAGGGATTAATCAGTTGGATGCAAGTTAAATATGTGTATCGTTGAGTTTCTAAAATATATGATACGTTCATTAGAACTAAAGTAAATACTAGTTGTTATGTTGATATTTTTCTCTTGTGTAACAACTAATGAGCTGAAAATGAAATTTAGATTCTCTAATATTTTATATAAACTTTAATATAAGTCCTCTGATCTCTTTAAGGAATTGATATGTTAGGTTTAACCTTTTTGTATTTTTCTAGGGCCACTGATCCCGTTCCAAAATATGCAGACATTGTTATCCTTCAACGCAAATGGAATGATGGTGCCACCCTTCTCATTGCTATAAATGACAATGGAGATATAAGCTTTCAGTCTCTGGACAGCATTTCTGTACCATCACTGACACCTCATGAAATCTAACCATTCATTCTTAATTTCATCTCACCGTTATTCATTTGAACATGTACAGAAAACTATTTTAAAGAATCTGAAGACATTTCTTTACACATAACATTAAGATGTGATAGTTTAGTTGTACATATTATGTACACACCACAAACATATTTGTATTCTCATTTTATTTCATGGAATGCTAACAGTGATTAGTGATATCGAACAGAAACTGAGAGTATTTAATACGATTTCTAAGATTTGATGTTTTGGAGGAGTCCAAAAGGATTTTTATACAATGTATTTTACAGACTCAGTCATTCTTTTTTAGTTTCTTTGTAAGATTAAATTCTGAATGACATCTTGTGTCTATAATAATGATAAATTATAAAAGCTGAAGCAAATGAAATTATCATTAGATATTTTATTATTATTGAAATATTTTTCACATCAAAATTGTATTGTTCAATTTATTTTTATCTGTTGTCCTATTGTTTTTTGTATATTGTGAATTAAAATTGTTGAAGTCTTAATTTATACATCAGTGTCTGACATGGCTCTGAATTGCTCATATATATATATATATATATATATATATATAATATTGCTTGTATACTCTGGAGGATTTTAGTTCAAATACATTGGCTGAACTTTATTTTTTTCTTTCTCTGTATAAATTTATAAAGCAAATGGCAATTCTGACTTTTCTTTTAAATGATCCAAAACGGATTATGAAATATTTTGAAAGAGTTTTTTCCCTTCTGGTTGGGAACTTTCCCCTGGGGATCAACTGTTTTTTTCCCCAAAAATATTTTTTTCTTTATAATTACTAATATACTCTATTTTAAAATCTGTGTTCTTTTATTGCATTTAAAAGAGGAATAACTCAGCCATATATGCATATGCTCTCAGTACATTAGTTTATAAAGAAGTTGTTGTAATTCATCATTTTACAGATTGATGTATTCCCATATCAATTTGTTGATCAGAATTGTAATTATTTGTATATTTTAATTTACCTTAGATGTGATTTTAAAAGAAATTGAATTGTATAATATAACCTAAAAAGAGAGAGTTTTGACCATAATTGGTCATCAGTTAGTTTTAATCTTCATCCTTTATATGCAACACTACCTCTGAGTGTTTCTGGTACTGTTCTGTAAAGTATATTAATTTATTACTCTTGTTTATTTGCTGTTATTGTGTAGATACATTTCAGAATCTGAATGTAATTTTGTAGTGCAAATTTGTCTCAATTAGTCAAACCTGGAAACCGTTTTAAAAAGTTTTTTTTCAGGAAATAAATACTTTGAGATGCCACCATTTCCAGTCATTAACGTGTTTAGGTAGTAGAAATCCTTATTTTATTTTATTGCTTTCAAAAATAAGGTTTAATTTCATAAAAACTTTTCATTCAATTTTTTAAATTATATTTTTGATTATTTAATTAAAATTTATTCAGTATTAGAGTTTAGGATTCACTTCTCTATGAGGTTCGAAAGAATGCACTGTACAGTGAATTTAATTTTGTTGTTGAAAATGCTGCTGCTGTTGTATATATTTTCCCTTGTATATATAAAGTGTAATCGAGTCAAGGATCATTTTTATTTTTGTGAATAAAATGTAAATTGGCTTACAAGAATAAAAGTGTTAAAAATGCATATTGATTATTCTAAATGAACTCATTTCTGAGTTTATTGGTTTTTATGGAAATTTGTGGTTATCGTATGGCACAATAGCAAACTTGTTTATAAAATGTGGTGAAATAGATATTGCACATTTACAAAAGGATGTCTAAGATTAAAACACATGAAGGACCTCTGCAATAGGTATTCAGATTTCAAATTAGTCAAACTAATAGAATTTCAATATTAATCATAACAAGGTTATCTAAACATATTTTAATAGTTGAATGACCGAATATAAGAAACTTTTGGTATTTTAAACTTCAATTTATTTCATCCTGCAATATGTAATTTGAGGCTAACAATCATAAAAGTTTAGTCTGTCTACATCCAAACAAGAATGAAATTCTTCCCATCATTGGTTTTGCTATGAGATTTTGATAAGGATCTCTTTTACTTGTGTTAACTTTGGAAGGGGAGTCTTAGAAATTTTTAAAAGAATGTTGTAAGCATTAGGGATTTTTATCCCTTCACTTGGAATGTCAGAAAAGATTGAAATCTTTTGAAAGGTTGAAATAGAGTGCTTATAGAATTAAGAAAATAAAAAAAGTGGAATTACATATGGTAATAAAAGAACATTTTAGAATGAGTTTAATATAAGTTAAATTAAGATAAAAATTTAGAAAGTAATTAAAATTTAAATTAGATTTTAAATATCAATACACATATATATTAAAACTTCATTTTTTGAACCTCTTAACAGCTTTGTAAATTGTTAAACATTAAAAAAAATGATTTTTTAAATGTTTTTGTATTTTCACAAACAGAGTAATTAAAGACAGGTGGGACCTTGAGTATTTTGTCTAGTGTTTGTAACTATTGTTGCCAGATTTATTAAGTAGGCATCTTTTTTAGAGCTATTTTTGCTCTCCGAGATTAATTTTGCAGTATTTTAAAGGATAATTTCATTTTGTACTTTCATTTAAGTTATAAGGGCTGTGAAATTATTCAAAGTTAGAACTAAGCATTTATCAAGTATTAAAACATTTTAGTGCTTTTTTTAAAACTTTGCATCAAGCTCATTGTGGTCCAGCATTTTGCAGTCTGTCTTAAGTCCCAGTATCATCCTAGTAAACTTTTTACTAGATTATGTCAATCCTGTTATTTTTTTTTACTGTATTATTTAAAATTATAAGGTATCGCAAGTTAAGGAACAGCAATAAAAAGCTTCCTGTTCCCCTTTAAAAAGGGAATTCAGTTTCATGTGACATTTGCTATTTAAAATTTGCTTTTATGGAAATTTCAATGAAAATTGTATTTAGTTTCTGAAATTAGGAAGACAAAATGACTGTGATACACACCAATTATGGATCCCATCTGGGATTGGATGCAGTGGCATAATGGGCTTACAAGTCAAGGTATACAGCTTACTCATTATTTGCATACATATATCCTACCATCCAACAGTAGATAATTTTTGTAATTGCTATGGAATTAGGTAAAAATTGCAATATTATGAATATATGGTGAAAAACTTTTTTAAAAAAATGTCAAACATACTTTCATCAGAAACCTCACCCACAGATTAAAAAATGGTATTATAGTTAGAGGAGGAGCGGGGGGGGGGGGTATTTTGCTATAAATACAAAAAAAAAAAGACCGAAATCACTTCTCTTGAAAAATGATTATGGAAATTGATAACGATGTTAAACGGAGTAATGATCACTTAAAATAAAAAAAGGAGATAGTAATTGCTATTTTAGGTAGGTGGGATTATAAATGTCTAACAAATAAGTGGTTTGCTCAACAAAATTGTGCTGCCGGATTTTTGAAATTATTTCCTGAAAAAGGCGATTTTACCCACACACACGAAAGAAAATTTAAAAATATTAGAGTTTAAAAGATGGCGCCACCAATCGAAGCAGAATCGAGGTAAACATCCGGGCGTCAGTAAAAGTCATATATTGAAATGAACAAAACGGCTGTTGTTTTATAAGGTCTTCCAAGGCCCTATAAAGAAATTTTGAAACCCAGTCCTCTGAGTATGTGCGACATTTGGTTGACAATCTAGTTTTTCTAAAGCAGATTTTATTTATTTATTTGCTCAGGATCATAAGACATTTTTTTTTACAATATTATTAAATGTTGCTTTTTATTTGTTTCTTTTTCTTTTCCCCCTCTCTCTCTGTTTTCTGATCCTGTAAAAATAGAAGAGAAATTCTATCTTTTTAAATTGAAGTTAAAAATCCCTTCATACATCATTCTAATTGTTATTTTTTCCAACTTTTTTTTGTGATAATGATTCGAACATTTCTCTCTCACTAAAAGCAAGAACGATCAAAATAACTTTTTGCATTAACTATTGTTTTGTTGAGATTCTTTCTTTGTGCAACTATGGGAGAAATTTTACTTCTCTGATTTGATAAGTTGCCGAAATAAAAAATCATAAAAAGTATTGGTTTTTATTTTAAATTTATTCACATATTAATGTTTATGAAAAAGTTTGTTTTTTTAGGTTCTTTTTTATTTATATGACTTTATCTTCAAGCATTGCCAATTTCTTGATGAAATATTGGTGTGCAAAATTTCTATAATTATTTTTACTTTGTTTTCATAGCTTTTTAGTTTCTCATACGCGAAGTGTAAAATACAAAAATCATTTTTTTTTTTAAATCAGACTCGAAATTGTGTCAAATTTCGGTGCTACAGATGTCTTTGAGTCCAAAAAACACATTTTTCTCATTATGTTCGTCTATCGTTGGCAATGGAAACTCAGAAGGCTTTGAGATAGACAGTTGAAATTTGGTATATAGTCTGTAATGACTTGATCCTGGTCGTTCAAATAAAATGGTAGCGTTTTAAACACTAAGGTTTTATTTACAGCTTTATACAATAACAAAAAAAAACATCCTCTAGATTAAATGCTGGGAAATATTTATTACTGGATTGTCAGTCCGACATCTAATACCTCGACTCACAGGCTGTCCGCGTATCCGGCTACTGCGTGTATCTCCAGAGAATAAACTCGAAATCACGTGATATTTCTCCAGCTCTGCTCACAGCTCGTCTCGTCGTATCAGCTCTCGTCTACCGGATCAGTTTGTCTCGTCCACCGGGTCAGCTTCTTCCAAAACCTTCCATTTTAACATAGGTGTAGTTCCGCCTCTCAGGCTCGCATTGGCATGCTGGAGATGCCGATCGTCCAATCATTCTTCAGAAATACCCCCAATGGCGCGCCGTTATGTAATGGGAGTATTCTTGAAACATCCAATCCTTAACAGAAACTTCACAATACACAAATGTTCGCATCTGTAGGTTTTAGCATTTCTTTCTTCAATGGGTCGTAAAACGCATGTGTTGTTCATTATCGGAACTTTATCCCAGTTTGGGTGGTCCATAGAAGAAATAGTCCCATCTGGTGTCTCGACACGGTTCCAGTCTTCAAAGGGTCGCAAGCATGTGTGTTCCATTATCTGATTCCATTCAAGTCCGAAGGGCGACAGTAAAAGGGAGAAACACAATGCGCAACAAAGGATGAATAGTTTCACTGCTGGCTCGAAGTAACAATGTTCGAACATGTGTCTCTTCCAAAAAGGAGACCAGGTTACGATTTCTTTACAAGTCTACACTAAATTTTGTGAAAACTGTTCGGAAGTCGGCTGTTAGAATATAAATTATCACAATAATTATAATATGAAGAGAGCTACATAAATAAAATTCTGTACACCTATTTATCATCTATAGTTCAAACACCTATCAAATTTTGAATCAAATATATTAATGGATTGACCTCCTATCTGTCAGTACTTTTAGAACACAAAAACGAAATGACTTAAATATATCAAATTTGGTATGTGATTTTGTGGTTGCAAGTGCCACTTTCAGTTGTATTTTTGTTTCAATAGGCTGGAGAGAGCACAATTAAAACGCTAATTCGATAGTCGTATAGTATTAACTCTACGTCAGGGATTAATTGAGCAACAACTCGCCAAGGATGGCATGAAAAATTAAGTAAAAATGCTAAATTCTCGCCAAGAGTTAATATTTCGAAGCTATGTAAGGCTTTATCTGAGTTTTCTATGCAAGTTTTGAGGAGATCACTCACACCTTTATTTATTTGGTTTTTTAATTTTATGGTATTTTTAATTTCGTCGTCTTTCATCATGTCACAAGTAATGCCATGTATGTTCTAATATACTTTCAGAAAATCCTAATAATAATAATAATAAATCTGCTAATAAAAATAATGAATGTGCGTGCGTCTCCGAAGTCTAAATCTTTTAATCTAGAACTACGAAGCTCGGCTTGATTTATTAAATGATCTCGTCAAAAATTGCTTTGCGGAATGAGGTGTGTGTGTGCGTGTGTATATGTTTAATTATGTCAGAACATGTTGTTTTTTGGGATAAGGTTTTTGGCGTCAACAAAAATCCGTAGGCGAAAAATTGAAATTTTATTATGTGCACGAGAATCTCAAAAAATCAGCTTTTAATAACGTGTTGTCGTTGCATTTTAAAAACCTCTGATTTTTTAAAAAAATAAGTTAATGACTACAACAAGTAAAACCTAGAAACATATCATTTTGGGCACGTGATTACATGAAATGAAGTAAATAGGGAATGTGATATTTTTTTTAATAATAAATGCGAGACAAAGTTTGTTTTGATCGTTTGCAATACTAAAGTCGCTCATTCAATGAAACAATTTTAAATGAATAAAAATATAATTTAACTCGAACGTGCACGTGGTGCTTGGCCGTTGAAGAAATGATGTTCTGACATGATGCATTGAAATATGCACAGCAGATTTCCTTTTAATCTTTTTTTTAGGGCGGGAATATGCACTTTAGAACGATTTTTTAAATTATAAATTAGACGAAAATAACTATATTTCTACTTTTTCGTTGGAAAATATCAAGAAATAGAAGTGTCTTTTGTATCATCTTTAAATTTAAAAAAAATCTGTTATTTTAATTACACCATTTTTATTTATATTTATTTATTTTTGCTCGATAATTTTTTGTATTTTAAAAAGCTTAATAATTGTATTTTAGAACGATATATTTCATTGTTGAAGTGAAACACAAATCGTTTTCATTGCTGCTAAGATCTTTTTTTTTTTTTCATTCTCATTATTGATTAAAATGATGATATGGCTTATTTTTTCATAATGAGAAGGTGTTAACATTATTGTTGTTCTCGTGTTCCGCTTTAAAACGGAAAGAGGAGTGCAATAGCTTTTGAGGGTATGGACCCCTGAGCACCCAAGAGCAGAAGTCGGAATTCCTAGCTCACATACGTCACAAACCCTTTTTATGGGGCGGACTTCATTCATTCATCCACAGATCGTAATTTAGACCTGGAACAGAGAACAATCACCCCTGACCCAGTACTCACAATGGTATTACTCTCGACTTGGAGGACTTTGCGACCACGACAGATTTAACGAGCGCCAACCGTCATAGACACATGGTGAGTCTTCGGCTGGCAGGTTCGAACTCGCAGCCTGAGGGTTGAGAATCCAAAGCCCTATCAATTAGGCTATACTGGTTCAGGCGTTAGTATAAACTGTACTTTTAATAAAGTTCTTGAAATTATTTGTGCTTAAAATTAAGGTTTAATTTAAAAATCAAGAAAAAGCAAATACAATTAAGTGTACCCATTGTTAAGTTATTGCTATTTTTAGGATCTAATAGGATTTTTAAATATATCCTATTAGATCCTAATAAAAACATTAAAGAAATGCATAGCATAAAACATTATTATTATTATTATTTAATAATAATACAAGGTGTGTTTCTATCAATGTACATCTTTTTTTCCCTGCAGCAGATGCTATTAAGTTACACAAAATGTTTAATTGGCATTTTTAACCATTAATAAAGAAGAATCAATTAGTCAGCAAAAAAAGTTCATTTTAATTACATTTATTTTTATATGTTTTATAGAATTGCAATTTTTAATAATGATGATGAATTATTACACTTAAATTTCATTTTGGTGCATCATCAATTAAGCTAATTTTTTAATTAATTTTTTATTGCTAAATGTTTTCAAATTTTTCATATTCATTTTTTTGTGTAGTTGTCTTAATTTTAGAAAGACATTAATTGCTTTATATTTACTTGCAAGGTTGTTTAAAAGTTCTTTATATAATTTTCTTAGAAATGATTTTTTTTTCACTCTTCCTCTTTAAGCTTTTATATGTTAGAAAAATTAAAAATTCTCATGATTAGATGTTCGTAAATTTTCTTAATTTTGATTTGCTTTTTTTTAATTTTCTCATATGTAAGGGAGGTTAAATTTTTATTGTTTCGTCAGTAATTTTTTAAATAACTTTCTTGTATTAAATGAAGGATAATTGTTTTCCATAATTTTACTTCTGATAAATTTTTGCTTTTTAAGTACAAAAAAAATTAATCGATCCTTTTTTTTTCTTCTTTTTCTCGTAGTTAGTGAGTTAAATATCCTAATTATTCTTAGATATTAGTCTCTCTTTTTTCAGTTATAGAAATTTTTTATTGGATATACACTCATGTCCATAAATTAAGGATAATTCAGACCACGTGGAAATCGAACTCTAAAATACATATATCTACCTTAAAATGGCTACACACATCTTCATAAATCATATGCAAATTGCAGGATGACACCGAAAGTACGTCACAATGACGAGAATGTAAGAGAGTGATGTGTAAGGAATATGGGCAATGAACTACAATTATTCGCAAGCTCTTAATAAGCCAATCGGTACAATAACCGCGTAGTTATGACACAAAGGATGTATTCCGATGATTTTTTTACGTGGTAGAATTATCTGCTGTCTGGAATATGATGTACCCAGCTGGAGGTATCTGAGAAACTTGGATTCACCCAGAGTGTCATCTCCAGATGTTGGCAACGATTCCAAGATGATGGTAATGTGAGAAGACGTTACAGCACAGGCCGTCCAAGAGTTACAACGCAGAATGAGGGTCGGTATTTGGCAGTTACTGCCAAAAGAAACAGACCACAGCATGAGATCTGCCTCGTTAGCTCTCTTCAGCCACTGGTACGACAGTTTCAAGGCATACCGTGTACAGAAGCTTAGGACAGATTAGTCTATATGCTCGTAAGCCTGCTAATGGGTTCCAGTTACTGCAACTTACTGTCGGCTGCCATTAGTCTGGAGTAAAGAGTATTCGTTGGGGACACCGCAACAGTGGGCTTGTGTGATTTTTTACGAGGTGTCCAGAGTTAGCTTGCGTCTGATTCTCATGTGGAGAGCGTCAGTTGCCCATTACCACCAAGAGAACATCATTGAACGACACCGTATCGGTGGGGCAGGATTGCACATTTGGGAAGGAATTATTCTGAGTCCCAGAACTGACCTTCACGTTCAAATTGGAACCATGACAGTCCCAATCTATCGAGGCATCATTCAAGAACAACATGTACGTTTGTTTCGGAACGTTATGGACTCAGAATTCGTATTTGATGATGATAGCACCCGTCCTCTTCATGCAAACATCGTAAACGAATGCCATCGATCAGTGGATATCACCTTTATGGAGTGACCAGCATTCTCATCGGACTTGATTCCAGTAGAGCATGTGTGGGACATGCTTTGCCGAAGAGTTGCTGCCCGTCAACCATCTCCTGCATATCTACTGTAACTTCGGAGATCATTGTTTGATGAATGGTGAAATATTGCCCAAAAGCAGATGGGTAATTTGATACTCAGCATGCCTAGACGTTGTACGTACTGTATTGCATCTTCTGGGAAGCATACTATGTATTAAGCATCATGTTAACCATGTAATATTGTTTTTGTAAACAGGTTTTTTCTATCTTTGTAATTTGCTCCAGGAAGCAAAAAATCGCAATTTTCATTTATGAAACGAAACATATAGCATGTTTTTTGCTCTTTACCTTTTGTTTAAAAAATATTCCTTACAAATAAGTAACATTTGTTCCGCTTGTGACGATTTATTTGCCTGAACTTGCTTTATCCTTCATTTATGGACTTCAGTGTTTATCATTATTTAATATCGGGTCTTTATACACACATATATATAGTAGAATTATGCAACATTTTAATCAAATTCCGTCTAGAGGATGCCAGTCTGTCTGGCCATCGGTTTAAAAGCGAACGTAATAACTGAAAATTAAAAGAATACTGGAATTTTAGTATATGATATTTATTCGAAAATTGTGGTATGTGTATAATTTTGAATTAAATTAATCACCTTTTACATTATCCATCTGTCTATCCGTATCTTTGTGAACCTGATAACGCAAAAATACCATAAGCCAAATAAATGAAATTTTATATGTGGTTTAGACTTCAAAATTGTTTCTTCGCTTTTAAGCTTAATCTAATTGGCCAATGAGAAGCCGACTGAAATGCATGTCCAATTTTATTCACTATTCCATGAAGCTAAACACCAAACATGCGGTATCATAAAAGAAGATGAAAAAACTTTTTTTTTATTAAAATTGAAAACAAAAGATATATACAAGGTCTTTGAACTGGCATACTGGTTGTTGACATTACGAGAAAAATTCGAAAAAACAATTACCATAATGTTTAATATTTTTACATAATAATCTTTATAACTTGCACACTATCTATATTATTTCCTGAGACATGATACAAAAAAGGTTTTCTTCATGAAGTGAGACACAAGCAAAATCGGCACGTGATTACTTCTTGATTGTAAAATTTCTTAACTTCTTGTACGATAAGACTTGTCTGATAAATAAGATTTCTCTTAGAATAGTTTGTAATTTTTAATTATTCAATTAATCTATTAGAACTCTTTTTCAGTAACTCTAGCACATATTAATGAATGAAATTTTTTTTTGATTTCTCGTAAAATTCAAAAAAATTCACTGTTCAGTTGTATTTCCGTACAATTTGTTTTTTCTTTTAAAGTCCACTTTAAAGTAATATTTTCAACTGTTTAGTTACAAATTTATACGTTTTGATGTGATTTTGAATATATCTTTTGGTACTTTTCCGTTTGTCGGGTGGCAGCGAAAAACCGCCCGCTCCCACCAAAAAATTGGTGGAATTTTACATCATTTGGCGATTTTTTTTGCTGCTGCCCATTTAGCGAAAAAGTACCAATTTTTTTAATTTATTTTCGATAATTAAAAGTAAATATTAAAAATAAAACAAAGAAAATCATGTCATATCAGAAACCATAGATTATCCTTTTAATAATCCCCTTAAAATAAACGAAAAAATATGAAAATGAAATCTCTATCGCAGATTTGAAGTTATCATCTGAGAACTTTATTATTAAATCATTAACCGAT
>JAOUZG010008306.1:0-21126 GCA_026289955.1 Argiope argentata | reverse complement strand
TATATAGAATGATCGCGTAAGTAACTATTGAAATGCGTAATCGTCAACTTTTAGAAACACGATGCTTTTTTTTTTTAATTTCAAAATTGTTTAACATTAAAACAATTTTTTTTTTCAACTAGAAAAATTGGAAATTCAAAGTATGATTTTATATGTACTTTCGAATACCACCCCCTGGTGTTTCTCGTTCATTCTCATTTTTTTTCTCTGCACTTCTTCGGGCAATAATTTTTTACGACCCTAACTTTTATTGGCCAGACAGAAGAATCGGGTACATGGCAGTTATCGGCGCCAGGTTGTTTATTGCCGATAAGTTTTCAAATGTGTCAACTTTTTTTAAAAATCATTTTCTAATAATTCTAAAAGTGAAAAATTGGTACCTCAAAAGCGATAAATCGCCAATTTTCTACCCTTCTATGTGGAGAACTTCAAAAAACCCTAAATCAAAACATCATGTCCTCGCATGATAATAAATGGTAGCATCTACAGAGAATGTGATATGATATTTCAGATTAAAAATACAGATCATTTAAAAAAAATTTAAGCAAATCAATTACTGTATGAAATAAAAGAACCCCAAAGCAAGACTCAATATTTGATTTAATACCTTGGGGATAAATATAATTAACGGTTACGATTAATCATTTAAATACATTTTTAAAAATTCAATAATTACTAGCGTCAACATAGTTTTTATTTATTTATTTATTTTCGTATTCATTTAAAGTAATATTTCTCTCGCTCATCATATCTCTTTTTTCTATCATAATAGCACATTATTACTGCTCATTAATTCAGTTCAAAGTTTATTTTAATTACGAGAATAATTAGGCATTGTTTAGCGTAAATGCCAAGAAAATCCTCAGAACTCTTCAACAAAAGTATACCAATTAGTAAATGAAAAACTGTTCTGTGCTCTGATTCCCGGTAAAGATCGGATTTCTGTCCATTATTAATTCTCGTTCTAAGAAATTCTTTGGCTTCTGCGGGTGTTTTGATTAATTCTGATTCTTAAAATTAATCAACAAAGAATTCGGAGAGCTTATTATCTGCCGTTTAAATTAATTTCTCGGAGAATTTGAAGTGAAGGAATGAAATGAATAGACAGTTTTTAATAACAAACAATCAGATTATTGTTACATTATTAAAAAGATAGAACTTAGCGTTGAATAGGCTGGATAAATAAAATTGCTAAAAAATTTCAATTAAATATTTTATGTAATTTAGTATTACTGAATCTCTCAAAAAGTATTTCTTAAAAGTAAATAACTCGTATTATTTTAATCGCATAAATTTTCACTGCATATTATCCATTTTCTTAATTTTTTTTCGTCGTTTTAATTAAAATTTGAACTTCTATTCTTCAAATTCCCTTTCTTTCTTTCTCTCAAAAAATTTCGATCTCAAATCTCGCAAAAATTCGACCTAAATCGTCATTTTTAGATATCTCCGGTTTCGATAAGCACACTGTTGGACTAAACACATTTTGACTTTATATCTATCTGTCTCTCTGATTCCGAAAAACATATTGGATTATATTCATTTTGACATTGTATCTGGCTTTCTGTGTCTCCTATTCCGAAAAACACATTTTGGTATTATATCTGTCTTTCTGCCTCTTCGATTTCGGAAAACACATTTTTGGATTATACGCATTTTACCTCTGTATTTGTCTTTCATTTCTCCGATTTCAAAAAAGATTTTTTTTTGGGGGGGGGGATTATACACATCTTGGCTTTGAATCTCTCTCCGATCCTGAGAAAAACATTTTTAGATTATACACATTTTGATATTATATCTATCTTTATGTCTCTCCGATTCCGAAAAACATATTTTTGGATTATATTCATTTTGACATTGCATCTGTTTTTCTCTCTCTCCAATTCCGAAAAACACATTTTTGGTTTATACAAATTTTGGTATTGTATTCTGTCTTTCTGTGACTCTGATTTCGAAAAACACATTTTTGGATTGTACACATTTTGGCGTATCTGTCTTTCTGTCTCTCCGATTTCGGGAGAGAAAAAAACTTGGGGGGGGGGGTATACACATTCTGGCTTTGTATCTGTCTCATCTGATTCTGAAAACACATGTTTGGATTGTACACAATTTTTGCGTGTATCTGTCTTTCTGTATCCCCGATTTCGAAAAAGATATTTTTGGATTATACACATTTTGACATTGTATCTATCTTTCTGTCTCACCGATTTCAAAAAAACACATTTTTGGATTAATCACATTTCGACGTTGTCTCTGTCTTTCTGTCTCTCCGTTTTCAAAAAAAAAAAAACATTTTTGGATTATTCACATTTTGACGTTGTATCTGTCTTTCTGCCTCTCCGATTTCGAAAAACTCATTTTTGGATTATACACAGTTTGGCCTTGTACTGTCTTTCTGTGACTCCAATTTCAAAAAAAAAAAAAGATTTTTTTTGTTTGCACACATTTTGGCATTATATCTGTCTTTCTGTCTCTTTGATTTCGAAAAAAACATTTTGGCATTGTATCTGTCTTTCCGTCTATAACAAAAATTACTCATGGAAACGGCAAATTTATCGAATTCTAAACTAAATCCATTCAGAAGCAGCCAGTACCTAGTTATCCAAACATAAGTGAATACGATAACCATAAAAAGAAGAAAGCGAGAGGAATTATATTTGGCAATTTTAAAGTGTAAATAAAGAGTTGATTTTCTATCGACGCAATAAATGAAAAAAGCGATCATTAACATATATGAAATTTAGAATGTGATTTTGTGATTACAATTGTAACTTTGTATCATATTTAGTTTTCAATCGGATGGAAACAAAGCGTCTAAAATGCAAATCTTATTTTCGGTTGCCTATTTCTAAATGAAAGCAATGAATCTCCTAGGTTTACAGGATAGATTACATAAAAATGCTAGATTCATGCAGGGGATTAATATTTTTTAAACTTTTGTTTGCCAATGTCATGAAAAGCCTTATTTTATCCGAGATCTTAATTATTACCGTATGATCTTATTCCGGGTTCATAATATTATGTGGGGGAAGGGGAGATAATAGAGGGTTATGCCTTTATAAGAGAGGAATGCAGGACAACTTTGAGGAGACCATTTTCTCAGGTTACTAGTTGAGATTGAAATAATAAAATATCGCCTTAATTTGGTCGAGGTAACAATGCATATTTTGGAGACACTGCAACTCTACTTCCTATTAGAGGAAATGTAGAGAAAATGTAGTAATCATCAAAAAATGCGAGCTCGAAATTTTTGTTTAGCTCGATTTTTCAAGTTTTAGATTTTTCTGAGTTCGAAAACTACATTTATATAAATTGTATATATGCCTGTAACTAATATAATTTTAAAAAGTTTTGAGCTAGATTGGTGAAATTTGGTATATGTCTTTACATCAGATGTGCAGATTTCTATCAAATTTTGAATAAAATCTTTTCAGAGGTCTGCCTGTCGGTCTATTCGAATATAAGTCAACACACAACAACTAAACGAATAGAGTCACAAAGGATAAAATTGGGCCCAAATATTTAACATTTGTATTGTAAACATCTTACAAATTTCCGGATAATTCCATCATGTGAGTGACATTGTAAAATTAAATTTAATACTCTCTGAAAAATATGTGCTGGTATTTGATCAAGTATATTTTTTGCCCATTATTTAATTCATATCTAGCTATATGATTGAGCTAAGCTGATGTGGCAAATGAAGGTCAAGGACTAAACCCGTGACTCTAGGGCTCGTAGCCGAGTAACATAACTACTATACAAAAGTAACTACTTGTGTACGGTAGATGTTATCTAGCTTATGAAGCTAGCGAACTCACCGACTGCCGATTAGTTTAGTCTAGTTGTATTAACGTCCCATTTTATAGCAACACTAGGAATATTTTGGAGCGGAATTCGTAATTTTGAACAGCGGTCAGATGACGAGAATGACACTTGAGCTGGCAACCCCTTTCCACATCACACCAGCGCTAGGATGTTTGGTCATTACATATTTAGTGTGCAATAGACCCCCTTACATGAGGGTTCTTCGGTGGAATCGGATCTCAAACCTGAAACCGTACGACTCTCGAGCTGATACTTTGCCACCGCAACCCCATCGAGTGCCAATAGCACTCCTTAGAACAATTGTTCTAATCAGCTAACTGCTTTTCATAGCTTTGAATAGCAACCGTATTTGTGGAAATAAAGATTACATTAAAAAATCACTATTTGTAGTAAAATTTTGTAATACCCCTTCCCCCCTGCATTTGTTCCTCTTTCGGATGGTGTAGTGCGATGTCGAAACCAAGCTAACGGTATTTAATAACTCACACTCACACACATATGAAGCCTTCACAATAGCAGAGTTGTTAAGTTCATTTTCTACCAATAGATGGCGGCAGGTTTCCTAAGTTCATTAAGAAGTGGTAAGGTAGAAAGGACAGAAATTACACCTGCCCACCCAAATGAAATGTATATTTTTTTTTGAAACATTGTTATTTCTTTTACTAATCACATTCAATCCATTGTTAGGACGAGAGCAACCAAATTCTGTATGTAATTAATTCTTGAGAAGTAAATGCCACTATGAAAAGGCTTTTCAAAAATTTGATTAGATTTTTAATTTACGATTAAATGAAATGATAAAGATTTTCTTCGATAATATCAGAGTATATTATTGAACAAAAACCTGTTTTACGTCGGTTTAAAATTCAAAGAATTGGCTTTTCAGTAACGCAAATTTTATAATTGCACAATTTTTTTAAAAAACTTATAATTCATATTTAAATATACTTTTCAGCAATATTCTTAATTATTTTACTAATAATATTTATATGCATTGATATTGCGGCTATTTAGATACAATTTTGTGCTTACTGTATTAATGGTATAATTAAAAGTAAATTTTAAAAGTGATATAAACATAAAAGCGAATCAGTGCTAAAACAATAATACAGGTATACCCTGTGAAGGATTTCAAAAATTGAAATTTCAAATTTCAACTCTTCGATATTAGATTTATTTTCCACCTTAGTATAATTATTTACCAATGAGTGATTAAATGAATTTAAATAGTTTTTTTTAAGAAATTAGTCTAATATTTATGGCAATGAAATGTTTTTTAAAATTACATTTTCATATTTTATGACGAATGTGATTCCATGTTTCTCATAACTGAATTACAGATACTGAAAAAATATAGAGAACGTATCAGTCAAAAGAAAAAATCGAGCACCACGTTTTAGATCGAGGTTTTTTTCAAAATAAGCCTAATGTTTCTTTACAACGGGATAATATAATTAAACCAAACCAAACGATCTCTGTATGGCTATTTGGTTATAGATTAACACGATAACTACATAACGAATAGAGCTAGTTAGATGAAAGAAATCGAAGCAGAGATTTAAGATCTGCAGTATAGATCCCTATCAAATTTTGAGGCGAATCCAACTAAGAATTGATTATATGTCTGTGGAAAACAAAATCTTCACGTTTCACATCTACCTGCGTCCGAAAAACAATTTGTAATTGTGTGTTAAGTTGCAAATACAATAACCGGAAATCGCCTTCAGCTACACATATGAAAACTGATATGTAAACGTTACAATTTGTATATTTTTATTAAAAGTTTTGATTTGTTTATTTTTATTGAAATTTTTAATTTGTTTATTTTTATTGAAAATTTTGATTTGTTTATTTTTTTGAAATTTTTGATTTGTTTGTTTTCATTAAAATTTTTGGTTCGATTATTTTAATTTAAATTTTTGATTTGATTATTTTTATTTAAATTTTTGATTTGTTTATGTTTATTGAAATTTTTGATTTGTTTATGGTAATTAAAATTTTTGATTTGTTTATTTGTATTGAAATTTTTGATTTGATTATTTGTATTGAAAATTTTGATTTGTTTAGCTTCATTAAAATTTTTGATTTGTTTATTTTTATTGAAATTTTTTATTTGTTTATTTTTATCAAATGCGTGGTTTGTTTATCTCCCCCCCCTCTCCCTGCGTGTGTTATGCTTCTGCCCCTGCATGAAATTACTGACCTTGGGCAGAGACCATGAAAACCACGAATTCTCAGATTTTTATTTTCTCAAATTAGTTTTTTTTTATTGCTTAGTAGCACAGTAAAGAAACACGATATTTATGTTTTGGTGTCGGCGAACAATATATACGAAATATCGATCTTTGGCATGAATGTATGCTCTTTACCAAATCTAGCTTGTGATTTTTGGCTATTAATAGCGGCATTCCTTTATACGCAAGTGCGAAAAAAAATCGACTATGTATTCTGGACGTCTTTTCAAAAATCGTTTGAATCAAGTGCTTGATATAAAATAAAAATTGTAATCCCACGATCACATACAAATTCCTATTATTTAAATCAATGCATTTTGGGTGTGTTCTCATGTTTATAATGCATGCAAAAAATAATAATAAAGCTTAAAAGGAAATCTGCCATGCATATTTCAGTGTTTCATATCAGAACATCATTTCTTGAACGGCCAAGCACCACGTGTTCGTGCCAGTTAAATTATATTTTTTATTCATTTCAATCGTTTCATTGAAGGAGTCACTTTAGTATTGCAAACGATTCAAAAATCCTTGTATCGCATTTATTGTTTTAAAAAAATCACAATTCTTGTTTATTTCATTTCATATAATCACGTGCTCAAAATGACACTTTATTGCAGAAGGTTTTATTTGCAGAAGTCATTAACTTATTTTTTTAATCAGAGCTTTTGTAAATGCATTGGGAACGCACGATTAAATGCTGATTTTTTGAGATGCTCGTTCAGGTAATAAAATTTTTATTTTCGCCTACGGATTTTTGTTGACGCCACAAACCTCATTCCCAAATTAACATCATGTTCTGACATGATAAAAAAGAAAGAAGAAAGAAAAGTAACATAAATCGACACTTTAACAGATTTGTTTCAACCACAGTTTAATTGGTACACACTTGTGTTTCAAATTTTATGTATCAAGCTCTACATTTTGTAGTTACAGTACACTTGCACTCGGATAACTGGTCAGTTAGACTTTTCCTGTGAATGGATTTCATCCGAATTTGATAGAAATCTCCAAGTTTGATGAAAAGAAAACAAACCGAATTTCATTTATCAAAGCGTTTTTGGATTCAAATATTCCCAGATAAACAGATATAATTCCAAAAATGTGATTTTCGAACTCAAAAAGTTCTGGAACTTGAGAATTCGTCAAAATCACGAATTAGAATTTGTTTAATGATTGCAATACTTTTTCTCTTTGAAGTTCACATATAAGAAAGTAAAATATGATTATAGAATTAAACTAAAATCAATTTAAAAAAATAAGAAGGGAGTAAAAAAAATAACTCTAATAAAGGGTAAAAGAACCTTCGAATTTTGCAATAAAGGGGAAACTTGCTTCAGGGAATTTTGTAAGTTTTAAGCTTGTTCTCGTAAGCAAGTGTTTCATATGCTCCATGTAAGATAAATTATGTCATAAGTCATTACCTAGTTTTTTGAATTCAAATGTTCACAGACAAACAGACACAATTCCAAGAGTATGTTTTTCGAACTCCGGGAGGTCTGAAACGTGGAGATTCGTCAAGATCACGAGTTCAAATTTTTGATTTTTACAAACTTTCTTTCTTTTTTTCTTCTTTTTTTATTTCTTTTTTTCATCTTTTTTCTTTCTTTTTTCATCTTTTTTTTTATTTCACAAATGAGAAAGTAAAATTTGTTTATAGAATTAAACTAAAAAATCAATTAAAAAAAGAGAGAGGTTGAGAAAAGATAACTCTGGTGTTGGGAAAAAAATCGTCTGATCTCGTAAGCAGGTGTTTCATATGCTCAGAGTAAGTAAAATGACGTCATAATTCGTTATCTAGTTTTTACACAAGCAAAGCTACATGTTACAATAACCTTGTGCTAAATCATTAAAACGATTTAAAGAGAAAGAAAAAGTTCTACTTCAATCGAATAAAGCGCGCGAAAACGCGAGATGATGGAATTATTGGAGCGTGCTAATAATAGTGTTGACGTTTTCCAAATACATTTTCGTTCAGAATATTTGCGGTTCGGTGACATTATCTTTCGATCCGGTTACCGTGGCAGGTGATTCGTAGCACGCAGGCTTCCTATTTCGGAGAAATACCACAAATAAACTGAAGTGAAGTAATTGAAGAAGGTGGGAGGGCGGCGGGAACGTGCGCTCAGAATGGAACTGCTTTCGGTTAACTTAAAAAGCAAAAACTATAAATAAAATATTTTTATTTATTATTGTTATTCCTGTGGCTTGGGGATGATGGAGATTTTAACCTCTTTTCTTGGATGATATCGCCCGTAAAAGTTTTAGTTGTTCTTTTAACTACGGAGGGGGCGAAAGGAGTAGTATAAAAACAGCTAAACTCGAGGCTGTGGTTTCATGTCCATTTGCTGCTGCGGGAAACCAGCAGCTGGGTAAAGGATTCTAAAATAAGTATTAAAAGAAACGTAAGAAGTCCACCCCCCCCTCCTCTATTCTTCGAACTCTGCTGGATCGTTTCGTAATGACAGACTGGTAAACCTCAAATATTTTATTTAAGAATACTAAATTATTATGATGTTCGCTGAGAAAATATTTAAGAAAACGGTTGCAAAATGTTTATAGTTTCGATCATTGTTCACTTTTAGGAAAGCATTAACTGCATAGTGTTCCAAGAATCAAACATGGCAGTGGTTTTTTGATTATAATTGAAAGCACAATCTTAAAATTCTTGAGGACATAAAGAAAGTATTGCCAAATACAAAAGAAGACAGAATTACAAACGCCAAAACTTTTTGTCTTTAGATTTGAATTAATATGTTCTAGAAATCAGCAAAGTTGATTGGATTATCGAACTTTTAGATAACATTGTATCATTTTAAAATAATGCTACTATGAAAATAAATGCATTTTTAAAGGGCCGACCTGCTTTGTTTATTACTGACCCAGTATTGTTTTATTACTACATATGCTTCTTTTCTACGCATTTTTTAAAGATTGACGTGAAACTATGACATCATAGCTGTTGTTTCAACTTTGCTACAAAAAGCTAAAAAAATGAAAAATTAAAAAATATTATATATATATATATATATATATATATATATATATAATTAGCTTTAAACTCAAATCTAGCCTCCCCCAGATATGGCATGGGCATGTTACGCAAAATCCAACAATCTAAAAAATATATTTAGAAATTATCAAAAATAGCCTTAAAACAAGTTTTTACAGCACATATTCAGAAATATTTAGACTGTTTCAAAGGTAAAAAATGTGATGTAATCGTTTCAAGGTTAGATTTCCTTCTTTTCAACATAATGAGGTATGAATTGCTGTTTAAAATCAGACGTAAACAAAGAAATATATCGCATATACCTACTGCAGCTCTTCCTATTTGCACACGCGCAGTTAAGAGGTTTTTGCGCATGTGTGAATAAGTTAAAATCGCAATTATAAAACTCCCCTTTATATTTTGATACAATTTTAATGTACTAAAAATTTTCTCAATAAATACTCTACAAAATGGTATAAATATCTCCAATATCTGTTTATTATTTCTCGAGTTTTTGTAGTTCCAACATTTAGACGCTTTCAGGAGACTTCACTTTATACCATGTACAGTTATACCCATCTATATATACACAGAGGGGGGTAGATACCGATAGAGGTCTCGCGATTGTTTCAAACCTGTTTAAATCTATTAATGATTTAAATAGATTAAGATAAGTAATGAATTAAAATAATAATGTTCTCATATGATAACTTGAAATTTACGATCGAAGATTTCATTTTTTATATTTTTTTTATTATTTATTGGTTTGAATAATAAACTGTAAAAAAATTCTCTACGCATAGAGGAAAAAAGGAACTCATCCGTGTAAAAGAAAATCCCAGCTGATTCTGCTCATTTTTCATTTTAAATGTTAAAAATAATCATGTTTATCCATCCTCTGAAATAATTAAAAAATAATGGTTTCAAAAGTTTTCAAGTTACCAATTCCATGCTCTTTGATCCAATCAGATTTAAGATTAAGAAAAAAACAACTTTTCGTTTGCTGTTTTTTTTCTCCCCTTTCTGAATAATTTCTGAAATGTGCTTGTGTATTATGTTTTTGATTATAATTTTCGTTTTTGTGTTGATATTGTTTTTCTTTTTCCCTTTATCAAAATGTTTTTTTCTCATTTATGTATATTTTACATTTTTGCAAGAACGCATTTTTCTTAGTTATAATGTTTCTTGTTTAGATATTTAAAATAATATCCAACCACTTTTTTTAAAAAATCCTTCGTCCTTTTTTAATGCAAAAGCCATAAAAATCCTCAAGCTTTTTGTACTATTAGAATTTGTATCTGTATTAAGTTAGGTAGTTTTCCTTGTATCTGAATTTCCTAAAAAAGAGTAAGATTTGTATGTGTGTGTCTGTGACATTATATAAACTAATGTTTCCTTGTCTGTTATAACCGTTCGGTAACTTTAATGGTTACAAGCACCGGTATATAAGATGGTGCTATGAATTTAATTTTAAAATTTAAAAAACATCTGTTTTAATTGAAAATAGCATACAATTACAAAAGCTTTTAAAATTATTTGAAGAATTTTGAAATCTATCAATGATTCTATAATAATATAATACAAATTGTAAATGGAATGACATATTTTATATTTTATACATTTTTGCTAGAATTAATTTTTGAGTTGAAATTATGTTTTCAAAATTTTTCTTAATAATCTATACTTTCGATTCCGAAGACCTCCTTTAAAAAAATAATAAACGTTTTTTTTTTTTTTTTTTACTTAAATATTATTGACATAAAAAGTCATTTTTTCTCCAGTTTTGCATTGCACATTTAGAAGCTTTTTATTTATTTATATATTTTTAAAGATTGAATGGAAATAGAAAACTTTGCAATAAGAAGAATTATTTTATTGTTGATAAAGCAGAAAATATAAAAGTAAAAATATCGTTTGCACGAATGTTTCCAGCTGTATTTCAAGGACAGATTTTATTATATTCATCTATCGATATTTATCTTGTTAAAAATCATTTAAAATTAGGGTTGACTATTGTTAATGTTCTAGGAATTTCCTGAATGTTTGTGTAATATTCTTTTTTTCATACTATCGAATATCTCTTGAAGAATATATAATTAAATTAATCAATTGCTACTTAAATATATTCCACGAAACAAGTATTCGTTATAAGTCATTAAAAAACATTTTTATTTATTCTTCAAGAAAATTTTCTCAGAAGGCCACACATTCTGTTCTAGATTCGACTGTATATGAATTCTTTTTGAGAAACCTACGATACAATTAATTGGAAAATAAGCTCCACTTAATATTATTGCTACTCTTTGTCCAGAACACTTTTCAAATGATTCTTCTAGGAAAAGTACTTGATCAAGTTCGAAAACACTCATCTTTTTTACTCTGTCTGATAGCTGTTTTCAAATCTTAATCCTTGAACATAGCATTAAAGCCATCATTTGAGAATCTAAAGTACCTTTTCCTTGAAGATGCAGCGAGTATTCGGGATCCGCTTTTATAACTTAGAGGACCAGATTGCAACATAAGAACTCTTTATTATATTCTTCTCAGAAAAAAAAAGAAGAAAGATTATAGGAATTAACCTCTTTATGATCACTGCTTGAAAAGAAGTTAGCGCTTGCGATGTCTCGTAGTGAACAGTACAAAAAAAGAAATCTCATCATCATCATTATCTTCTTTACGAACTCTTCTTAGGAAGCTTTTGGAATATGGCGATCAGAACACTTGCCATTTCGGCATTAAGAATCTTTCCGAAAAATTCTTCGAACATCCAAGGGCGTTCTTTTTTTCAGCTGGATTTTTTTGTATCTTTTTTTTTCTCTCTCTCTCATCCCAATCGGCCTAAGGTTTTAACTAGATGATATCATCGAACGAAATACGATGAGGTTTTCGGAAATGCGTCATCTAAGCCAAAGAAGCGCGAATCAAATCACAACATTGTGAAGAAGAAAATAGAATAATTATCAATTTGAGAATCGAAAGGATTTGCTTGAAAGAGAGAGGGGATTTTCGCAGAAAGGACTTGACCTCGACTTCTAACTAGAAATCGACCGAACACACTGTGGGATATTTTCTTTTTCGCCCTTCTTCTACACATGTTCTTAAAAGCTTTTATGCCATTTACAAGAAGCGCGAATCCCTTGCCTGGGGCCTCCTATTTAGATAAATTGGTTCTCTCTGGGGTATTGAGAAATAATAATGGCGAACCGGTGAGGATTAAGAAAATGTTCATTCTTTTGAAGCACGTTCACCTCTCCTGGGAAATTTTTTCTTGGACTTCAGAAAAGACTTGTACTAAAAGGGGAGGGGCAAGATATATTTTTTAACAGCTTAAGAATTATTTAACTAAAAATATCTTTGATTATATACGGATAGATGGGTATTACAGTCAATGATAAACATTTAATTATGAATTAAAGCGGCAAGATACCTTCTAAACATTTTTTTTTAATTTTAACATTTGGAATAACATTTTAGTTGTATTTTATGTGAAATAGTTCTCTATAACTATTCCTATTAAAAAACTTTGAATTTTTCCAAAAAACTGTAAAATTTAAATTTTCTAATAAGTTTGAGCTTTTTTTTAAATTCAGACTTTTTTTTGAAAATGTAGATGTTTTTTACAAATTTTTACCAAGTAGCTACTAATATTCTACATAAAACTTCAATTTATTACCTCCCGCTAAAAATATTTAAGTTTTTATAATTTTTTTAATCGAAAAAATGCTTTGCTTTTGTCTTTGAACCTCTTTAAAGAAATTAACTACAAGTCTTGGAGTTAATTCCATAGCAAGTTTTATAAAGCATATATTTTAGAGCTTTCACAAAAAAATTCGTTCCTTACATTCATACTTTAATCTTAAAAAAAACCCTTAAATTTAAGAATAATAGTATATAAATAAAAACACAACGTAAAGAAAAATAAATTAATTTTTCATTCTTCAATGCTATGATATAAAATCTATCCAATTTGTCCGTAACTTTTAGAAAATGTTGATTAATTTATTCTATATTGATTAAAACAAAAAGAAAAAATGCAATCAATTTATTAAAATAAAATATGTTTGTTTAAGGAATATATAAAAAAAGGAATGATCAATATTTCAAAAACCCTAGTCATAACAACCTAAAAAATAAATATGTATACCAGAATTGATTAAATGCATGTTTCTGCTATAAGCGTAAATTAACAGATAGTAAATAGAACGAGAAACGTCGTCATTTTTATCACTTTAGAAGCTTCAGCTTGTCAATACATTGAAAACAACCAAAAAAGAAAGAAAAAAATCTATAGTTTAAAGTTTTCAATCCAATAAGGAAAATCGTATGTTGACTAAACTAAATGACTCATTTCCTTTTATTTTAAACAAAGCAAGTTTTGCAGGTGGTAAAAATGTGTAATAATTTATTTTTTGTCAGGCTATTTTTTTAGTAGACCATCAGAAAAGTGGGCGTGGCGACATTGTTTTCACCTGCCATGTATCAATTCTTTTTGTAATAACTTAATAAAAAATATACTCAGATCTAAAATTTTAGACACGTTTATTGAAAATTTAATTTAACATATGAGTTCATATTTTTTTAGGTACCGTATCGCTTTAAAATTGTTGACGTCATTTAATTATTTTTTTAAAAAGGAGTTTAAAATCTCTATAGTCTGAACGCTAATCTAGTAGTGCTTTAGGCTGGATTCGGATACCTTTATTAGGTTTTTTTTAATTAATAATTTTTTTAATTTTCAACCGTTGCTTCTGGCGATTAGTCGATTCGCCGGGTTAATGGGTAGTTTTTATTTTTACTTCAATGTAATGCATCCAAACCTTAATGTTCATGAGGAAAGAAAGAAAAGAAAAGAGAAAGAAAAAACAACTTTTTAAGCATAAAATTAGGACAGACATTACAACTGTGTAATTTTATTAACTCAATATACGTATATTCTTTTAGCTGTGTATACTAATAGAAACAAATCCCATGAGATCAGAGGGTTATTAAAAATATAGCTTTCAGAATAATTTAATTTTTTTGCTATTATAATTTCCTTTTCCATTCACCCTCTAGTTTGCTTGGAATATTGATTATATTTAATTATGAGTAAATAATTTAAATAAAACTTCATATCCATGATTCCTCTAAATTATCTGGCATTAAAATCATGTTGTATTATTGATTTACTTAAGTTTTATTTATTACATTCACGAACCTTTCTAATAGAGAAAGTCCATAGATTTGCTAAAGACTAAACATCCAGTTTATCTATGTTCTAAATTTCGAGATATTATTATTTACTTCTTATCATGTGAGAACATGATGTTATTTTGATTAAGAGGTTTTGATGTCTCCGAAATTTACGGGCAAAATATATTTTTTACCTGCTTTTACCAATATTGCATTATTATTACGCTATGCTTCTTTGAAAGCAGGTGCATTTTTAAAAGGTTGGCGAAGAATTATGACATCATAGCTGTTGTTTCATCTCAAAATCAGTTGAGCTTCAAAACTTTGTTTGCCATCTAGAAAAATGGAAAATGAAAGTTTAAAAAAGTTATCTATATAAATTTATATATACCTATATATAGAGAGAGAGGGATAGAGACCGATAGAGAAGTCTAGTGATTGTTTCAAACCGGTTTAAACTGGTTAATGAATTAAATTAATCAAGACAAATAATGACTTAAAAATAATAATGTTCTCAGATGAAAACTTGAAATTTACAATCAAAGATTTTTTTTTTTCGTTTTGTCAATTACATAAATATTAAACAGAACTTTTCTCTCTTGACTTTCAAAAATGGCATCAAATCACATGATCAAATATTTGACGAAACAATGAAGACGGTTTGAATTTCTTTCCGCTAATGCGATCCATTGTTGAGTATTAGAAAAAAGAATATTTTTTTAGAAAATTGCAAAAAGTTCTGCAAACATTCGGTCGGTTATTAAATGGTATCATTAAAGAGACATTTTTTTTAAATTTTGAAAATGCATAAATTCTGTTTCTCTGCAAATATATTTTCGTAATTTATCATATAAAAACATAAAATTCAGCTAAATTTTTAATTAATTAAAATTTTAAAAAGCCACCCAGTGATGCAGATTCCCAACCTCCAAAGTATATATATGCCAACTTAGGTAGCTCTAATCTGCTCTGTAGAGAATCAACATACACATGCATACATGTATTCATCTTTATTAATAGTTAATGCGCCCAAATTTCTTAGGATGAAATCATTGCAATGTTTTTCACTAATGAAAAATTAACTATTTATTTAATTATCATAAAGTTTATATTCAAATAATATTTCAACGAAATTTATATTTCAGCATTTTGCGATTAAAATGTGAAGTACATAAAACAAATATATGGCGGAGGAAAATTTCAATTATCAAATACTGAAGCAGCTATTGAAAATTACTTGGAATATTCTATATTAGTACTTTTTATAATTTCAGTCCCTTTAAAACTTGCATATATAATGTATAATCTTTCACATAAAATTAAGTTATTCTCAGAATCTTTCTACTCTTTTTCGAGTCTGTTCTAATTAAAATGATAAAATGCACTGCACCCGAAGATATTAATATCCTGCAATTCCTTGAAAAATTGCAAATTGCCTCATATGGTTTTTAAAAACCGCAAGAAGCTAATTTTCCTTAATTAATTAATACTGGCAATGAGAATATTAAACATGACAGCAGTTTTGAATCGATTTTCCTCAATTTGGCTAATTTAAATTCCGTTTACTAAGCAAATTCTGTCCAGCGCATGCGCAACAAAAACATAACTAAAAAATTAACTGTTTAATGAATTGATGAGTAGCTTTCATTAAAACCTTTCTTATAATATATATATATATATATATATATATATATATATATATATATATATACATAAATTCATTGATTATTTAAACAATGGAAAGTATTTTTGAAAAATAAATTGAAATTTTAAATAAAGATTAAAAGGAAATCTGCTATGCATATTTCAATGTGCCATATCAGAACATCATTTCCTGAACGGCCAAGCACCACGTGCTCGTTCAAGTTAAATTAAATTTTTATTCCTTTTAATGGCTTCATTGAATGAGTCCCTTCAGTATTGCCAACGATCCAAAAAACTTTGTCTCGCATTTATAAAAAATTATCATATTTCCTATTTTTTTCATTTCATATAATCACGTGCTCAAAATGTCTTTTCTAGTTTTTATTTGCTGAAGTCATTCACTTATTTTTTTTAAAACAGAGCTTTTTTCAATACAAGGGCAACACGATATTAAAAGCTTTTTTTTTTTAGATGCCCGTGCAGATAATAAAATTTTAATTTTCACCCACGGATTTTTTATTTATTTTTCGCCTCGTATTTTTGTTAACGCCAAAAACCTCACCTGAAAAATAACATAATGCTTGTAATTGACTTTGGCTCCAAATTTGATGGGTGATTATAAAAGTTAAATCTGCGATCAAATTTGGTTTATCTAATTCTCTTCATTTTGCTGTTGTCGTGTTAGCTTAAACCATGAATACCTTGAATGTGTTTTCTAATATCATGCAAAGTAATGACAAATTACAGATCCGGTAATAGTTACAAATTACAAATCTTTGGCACGAACATACCAATTTAACTGAATCAGTTTTCTAAATATATGTTTTGGATAGTTTTTTGCAGATCGATTCATACCAAAATCGTAGTTGCAAGGTACTATAACGAATATCGTTGATTTCAATCATTGCGTTTATGAATTTTCGCATTTGAATGTAAATACAGTCCAAGTGGTGGCCATCCGCTTGATAGAATAGCTTCAAAATTTGATGCGAATCTCTCTATTTCAGGTGCTAAAACTGTGTACCAAATTTCATTTATACAGCTCAGCATGTTTTGTAAATAGTGAATCCCCGTGTACTTAAATAACTGGAACAGACTGACTTTCTCTGACGAATTTTTGATCAAATTTGATAAAAATCGACAAATTTAGTATAAAGATCGTACATCAAATTTCATCGGCCTATCTTAAAAGTATTTTTGTGTTTGTTACGCTGTCTTCATAAGCCAGTTAACAACCTCTGGACCATGATGATAATTTATATCTAGTGGTTGTGTTATATGGTTACGAATCGTAGCGTCGTGGGTTTGATCCCTGATCTTCAATTGCCAAGAGTTATCTTTGTCATGGGCAGTGTAAGGAAGTCGTCACCTGGTCTCCTGTTGGAAGAGACACATGTTCGAACAATACTACCTAGCCAGTGGTGAGGCTATTTATCTTTTGTTGCGCATTGTGTTTCTCCCCTTTTAGTGTCGCCTCTCGGACTTAAATGGAGACAAATAATGAGACACACAAACTTTCGGCCCATTAAAGCAGCAAACCGTGTCGAAATACCATATGGAAATATTTCTTCTATGGACCACCCAAGCTGGGATAAAGTTCCAATAATGAACTGCGTATGATCTTTACGATCCATTGAAGAAAGAAGTGCTAAGCGAATGCAGATGCGAACATTGTGTATTGTGAGGGTTCTGTTAAGGGGTGGATGTTTCAAGAATCTTCCCACGACATGATGGCGCGCCAGTGGGAGTATTTCTGAAGAATGATTGGACAATCGGCATCTCCAGCGCGCCAATGCGAGCCTGAGAGGTGGAGCTTCACTACTTTTAAAATGGACGGTAGAGAAGCTGAGTGGGAGAGAGGAGACAAGCTGATTGGAGGAGACGGGACCAGCTGATCTGGCGAGAGACTGGACGAGAGCGGATACGACAACGAGACGAGCTGTGAGTAGTGCTGAAGTTGAAGAGATATCACGTGATCTCGAGTTTGTTAGAAAGATATACCAGAAGTAATCCGTAGATCTCTGGAGCTACACGCAGTAGCCGGATACGCGGACAGCTTGTGAATCCCCGGCATAGATGCCGAACTGACAATCCAGTTGTAAATATTTATCAGCATTTAACCTAGAGGACGTTTTTTTTTGTTATTGTATAAAGCTGTAAATAAAACCTTTGTGTTTAAAATGCTACCATTTTATTTGATCGACCAGGATCAAGTCATTACAGCAGATAGACATAATGCCAAAAATGTATTTTTTGGAAGCGTGAAGATTCATCAAGATCTTGGGCTCAAATTTTTTAATGATTACAATATTTTCTAGAAATTATGCATAAGGAAAGTAAAAATTATTTATTTTTAATATGTTGCCGTTAGAAAATTAACAATTATGCTTTGCAGTTAGCAGCTGCTTATTAATCGACGCTAATGATTTCCTTTTGACTGATTATTAACACTAAATGAGAAATTCATTATGATTTTCTCGTATTTAAAGAGAAAGAACACTAAAATTGTTAAACAAAATTTGAGATCGAGTTTTGTGTGAATCCTCACGTTTCTACATCTTCTTAAAGCAAGAGAGAAGGGGAGTGCGAGAAAATTAGAATTAAGTCTATTTGTATGTCTATTGCTAACATCGTAACTAGATGGAATGCTCTTTTTTTAGGTTTCTCATATGCATACGAGGTCAAATCAAAAAGTCTTTGCTCATATTTTTTATTCGCCAAAAACAGATACATACAGTTATTTACAAATATACGTAGTGTACTACATGCCTTACATTATTTCTCCACATAGTCACCACACCGGTTCAGACATTTATCCCATCGCAGCACTCAATTAGAGATCCCTCTGTGGTGTAATTCTTCCGGCTGCCTGTGGAATTCGCGTCGTCACATGTGAATCTCTGTCCTGCCAGAAACTTCTTCAGGGGACTGAAAATGTGAAAGGGGCAAGGTCTGCACAGTAAAGGCCCTATCACACGGCGAAATACCGTCAGCACTTTCGTCGACAGTTGTCGATTTGTGCCCACAGACAGCCGGTCAAGCAAGTTTTCCGTCATCGTCAACTTTTTTTAACCGGCTTGAAAATGTCCACGATAGTGACGGAAATATCGTTTGCAAACAAAATTCAACCAATCATGTGAAACTTTTCTGTGACGTTGAGTGCCAAGAATGGCATCGGTTGGCGCTACTATACGACTGAAAAAGCATGCGTTTAAAGTTACGTATTACTAAATACTAAAAATAGTTTCGACAGAATGAAAAAAGCGAAGTAAAACTACGGTATCTTTTCCCCATTCTGTGGGACAAATTATTGCCCCCACTTTAAAAAAACTGACACTACTGTATGGGGAATAGTTCTCTAGAAGGATCTTCGAAATTGTGATGGAATTTTCAGATATTCAACAGGATATTTTTAAGTAAATAAAAAACAAATATTAATTCTGATGTGAATTGTTTTCTTTTTGTGAAAAATATTTGACCATATTCAGTCTTTATTTATTCAAATAATAGTATAATCTTTTGATTATAGTAATTCCTTAAATAGTTTGTTAACAGCTTCTATATAATTTAGAAATTTTAACTCCAATGTTAGAGTGAAAAATATAATAGAGATTTTAATACTTAGATGTTCTTGCAAAGTTGCAGAAATACAAAACATATTTGGTTTTGACAAAAATATAAAAACTATCGTACTTTTATCATTAGCAAAAAACTAAATCACCTTTTGTATGATAGACAATAAAATTCGGGCTTCTTTTTCCACGTTTTTTCTTTTAAATTTAACAAACTAACAGTTAATTTAGAATGATATTTCTGATTATACATTTGCATTGAGAAAGATGCATGAATGGTCATACATTTGGAAATGATCAGACTAAAAAACAAACGCTTTATTGCTTCTCATTCCTGATTTAATGTGGAGGGCTTTTTTTATATATATTCTTTTTTTTTTTTTTGGCAATTTGAAAATTTAAGAAAAACTTGTTTTTTAATGTCTATGTAAAAATAAATGAGGAGTTAATACTTTAGCTTTGAAAAAACTAAGAAAAATGCAATAACATATTTTGGGAAAATTATTTTTTATTATTATTATTGAATGAAAATTATTTAATGATTCCTATTTTTCACAAATTCTGGTAATAAATCCACAAAGATAAAAAAAAACCAGCTCTGTAGTTGCAAATAAAATGAAAATAAAACAAAACATTTAACACGTTTTTTTAAAGAGCAATTTTGGAAATGAGTGAGACTAAATAGTGCAGAAATATAAAACATATTTGGTTTTGACAAAAATATAAAAAGATCATACTTTTATCATTAGTAATAAACTACTATAGATAATATTAGAAATAGTCTTAGAATTGAATTGTTTTATAGTTTTGAACTGGTGTGGGGAAATAAAAATTATTTAAAGGAATGACAAATACAAATCGAGTCTAATATACATTCTCAAAAATTATTTTTAAAAAATAAAAAGGAGAGAAAAAACATTCAATAAAATTTAAAAGAGTAAAAAATACTCCTCATTCAATGATATGGTGGTGATGCATTTAAATCCTGTTTTTATTTTTAGTTAAAATTCAAAAAAAATATGTTCTTAGTGCATTTTTTATGTCCCAAAATCAATTTTTTGCCATATTTCAAATTCCTAATTTTAATTATTTGTACTGCTATTCTAGACACAGTAGTTTATAAATATATATATATATATACACACAAAAAAAAACCTAAAATTTGTTGAGATGGATCCAACAAATATCAGTTTTCATAAAGACAAAAATCATTGGATTTCAAAAGTTATTTAATTTTATTTTAAATATATTGGCACTTCTCTTCTGTTTTATTTATCAATTTTTGTTTTATTTGCACTTTTCTAGAAAAATAAGCACTTTTAAGGTATTTAAAAATGATTTTAAAATTTCAGCACTATTTATGATTTTATGCACCTTTTAAGCTTAATTTAATGCACACCCATAAATCTTTTTTCTTTTCAATATATTTTTGATTTAAATTCAATATTGATAAGATAAATTTATAAAATACAAACACAAAAGCAGCATTTTTATTGCTAGTCATTATTACTACAAAAATAATTACAAAACTGTTACTAAGAATAATTAAAAAGTTTTATTATTTTACAGAATTCATTGTTACTAATTTTGATAAATTAGTAACAATTGTCATTATTACTACAAAAACTACTACTAACTTATCATTATTACTACAAAAATAATTACAAAACTGTTACTAAGAATAATT
>JAOUZG010008299.1:5777-18054 GCA_026289955.1 Argiope argentata | reverse complement strand
CCATAAAGACATTCGATATTGTAGACGTTTGATTAAAATAGGCTCAAATCTTTGAAAACGTTAACTGGTGATGCTTTTTCAAATATTATCGAAATATATATAAATCGCAAGATTAAGAGATGATGATTATATTTCAAAGGTATAATAATTTCGTCTATTGTGCATTACATTTCCTTCTAAATGCCTTTTATCCTTGTCTGAGTTTAGTTCACAAATTTTATGATTTTTGTTTTAGACCTGAATCAATGAGGGATATCTCACTCAAGTGTTTTTGGTTGCAAAATTTAATTTGAATTAAACTAGGTTAAATCAGCTAAATAGTTTAGTTAAAAAATGCATTTTCGTCCCGTATTTTGCAGTATTTTACTGTCTGCAAATAAATATTAAAAATGTCGACCATTGGGAATCTTATAGTGCAAAGAAACCCAATTTTAATATCACCCTTTCTATAATCGTTTTATTATTGAGCATAGGTTCTATGGCTAGCTTAAAATGGAAAATCTTTCTTAAATACTAGCATGCGAGTATTAATTTGACTGAAATTCTTTAGTTTTTTTAAGAGGTATGCTCCTCAAGAATTCAAGTCCACTGTTCAACAAATTTACAGGAGGAAAAATGAGAATTTTAGTGCCCAGAAGACTAAATCGGGATTGATATTGGATGTCAATCGCTTACAGCACATGAAGCAAGAACTCACCAACTTAGAAAGTGTTTAGCTTAGAAATGCTCCTAATTTCAGAGATTCGGTTACAGTAAAGTTTTTAGTAAAAGTAATAAAAGTGTAAACCAGTCCCTACAATAAAATAGACCCACGTTTTCAGTGTTAAAAATATGGTCATTTAAAGCTAAATTTTAACCCATCGTACGTCGGCTGTCTAACTTCAGAATATTCTGAAAACGGCAACGGTGAAAAGGTTGAGCACAATTTACAAGAAAAGAAATTGGCAGAACGTTCCTAAATCGGCATGGTATGAATGTGCTTTCCCCCGACAATTAACATGGGGTAAACTTTCCCGCAGCTCGACTTTCACTTTCCCCTAAAAGCGATAGATTACGAACAGGGTCGAGTGATAAATCAAATTGTAATTTGAGGGCAGGGCAATTACCATGCGTTTTTTCAGATAATAATTTGTTTTTCGCTCTGAGAACTAAGAGCTTCTCTTTTAATCTGCAATGTTTTCAGAAAATGGAATTTGTTCAAAAAAAAAAAAAAATCCAGCAATATGATTTTATAAATTTGTATAAAAAATAGAAAAAAAAATGTTAAATGAATTATTTAGAGGAATTATCATTCATAAAATTGCATTAGGATCATAATACATTCTTTTAACCAACATTCAGAGAATCACTTTAATTTTTTCGATATTTAGTTTTAAGCATTTTGCTAGCATATATAGCATTGGAAATGAAAATAAAAGGATATATATGGTTCTCTGATGAAAATAGAATATAAAAAAATCAATTATTAATAATTTAATAATACTTAATATAAAAAATACTACGCTCATTTTGGAAAATATATATCTGTTATCAAAAATTTAAAAATAAAAATGTGCATGATTTTTTTTTCAGATTTTTTAAAAATAAAACAATTATTTGTAAATGTATAGTAAGTAGTATTTTAGTAATAATATGTTTAGGAAAATTTAATATGTGAGACACACAGCACCTATCAAAAATACTAATTTTACAAATGAATGGAACAGCTTTTATTAAATTTTTTTAAAGTAAATAACTTTGAACAAAATTATTACAAGTTCATTCTATATATATTGTGCATACCAAATTGCTTTGATGATATTTATTTCTGATTTTCAAATAAACATAGTTCAAAAATATAGTATGGAATTTTGTCCAAAGTTGGGGTAACTGACTCTAAATACTTTTTAGTACCTTTACTTCATTCCTATAATCAAAGACTTTTTATCGTTTTTTTAAATCTTAAATTATTCATGTGTGCTCCTAACTGGAAATTCATTAGAGATATAGAACTCATCTTTCTCTTTTTGATTGCTTTTGAATATGATTAATTCTAATGTGTTTCTACACCATTTCTGTTTTCAGAATTAAAAAAAAATATGTACAAATATTTATATTTTGACAAAATTTGTGATCATGCTGATTAAATCAAAAATAACATTTTAACACAACAAATTTTCTTTCGGATTGTAGATGAGCAATTATCATTCTTGAAAATGTAAAGCAAAAGTTTTTTTAAATATAAATTTCAATTAATAAATGTTAGAGAATTTTTTTGTCCCCCCCATTTTTTTTTTTTTTTGAAAATTAAAAATCTACATTTTTTTGAAACGGATGAAATTTACAAACAATTCGTTTATTTATGCACTGTAATTTTCTTTAAGGGTAATATTATATTTTCTGTTTATTGTTGCTGCAGTCACTAATGGCACTTGCTATTAAAAGCGCGCTGACGGACATCGGCGATTTTAAGTCGATTGAGCATCTCTTGCTTTTCGATAGCGCCAACTAGAGCCAAGAGTACGACTAAGCCACTTCATGCGTCACAGTCACTTTCCCAACCCCTTTTTACAAGGAGACTCATTCACACTCACAGATAGAAGGAAAACCATGCCCCAACAGGGACTCGTAGATGCCCTGATCAAGGAAAAGACGCGCCTAGATGTCCTGATTTACCCCTAAATGTCCTGATCACGGAAAAGACGCGCTACTCCTAAGCTAGGACCGGGGTATTGTATTTTCTGATTAAATAATAAAGAATTCCATAATTATTTTTTGAATATTTAGAAAAAAACAATTTATTTTCTACGAGGAATTATTGATTTCGACCCAATAAATATACTAACTATATCATCATTAAATTTGAAATTAATGTATTAAACTGCATGAAAAAGTTGAAAGAAGTTGCTTTTATCTCCGTTGATTGTTAAATGTACCAAAAATATTAGGAAAATAATTTTTTTTCATCTTTGGACATTTTATTTCGCCTGTATAGAAGGTGAATTAAATCAACACTTTCACAAAAGAAGAGGAAAGATTGATATTTTCTTCTGAATTGTATTTTTTGACCATCTGAGGTTTGTTAGTTTTTTAAATAATTTGTTTATTGATTATTTTAATTGCTTCATTATATTTCTAAGAATTTTTAGTTTTTAAAAGTATATTATCTATTTCAAGCTGCGTATTTTAAAAATCTGATCTGATCTGATATTTTTTATTAATTTTATTAATTAATTAAAGTAATTAAAGTGGCTTATATTAAATACCGAAATTTGAATCAATACTTTTGCTAATAATTAAATAATTACTCTTGAAGAACAAATTTAAAAATTAGGCAGTAGTAATTTTATCAAGGTTGTTGGGTAGATTTTGCTGCTATTAAGTTATACAGTGCAAGAGTCAGGACTTAACTATTAAATAACCTATGTAAACAGCAATTTCCAAAACTTGTAAATTGCAAATTTTCTATCAGAATTTTACTTTTAACATTTTTATCAGGTATTTTCAATTAAATATTTAATTAAATATCTTGTAACAAAATCTGATGGATTTTGAAACCATTTTACCGTTATTAATGCTCTTAAGAAAATAAATTTAAAAAATCTTTTAATAAACTATGGTGAAATGTAATTTTTTTATTTTACAGAAATGTGTTTGTCTGTTTTAAAATATTATCCATTTAATATTTTATATCTTATCAGACAACTATCATAAACCCCAAAAGAGGTTTCATTGTTGCAATGAGTCATGAAAATGCACTAAATGTAATAATGCGAATAAAGGAAAGAAATCGCATTGAAAGAATCTCAATTATGTTTTTCTTTCTAAATCATATTTTTATTCTTAATAACTGATATGCAAATAATACTAAATCAAAATATATCATATAAAACAAAGATTGATTTAAATATCATATCTTTCATTTTTCAGTAGAATCAAATCCGTTTTATAAATCCTGCACAAATGGCTCTAGCATGTTTCTAAACAAACGATAAATTCATAATTTATTCAAGCTTTGAATCTGTTTTAACTGTGGAAGGAACTGCGAAATTCAAACACACGGCGCAACGCGAAGAGCATCCAAATGGTAAAAATACAGATATTCCAATTTCGTCTTCTCAATACGCATTTTTATAAGATTTAGTGATAGTAGTATCGGTAGTATTTAATTTGAAAATAATGGATCCATTTCGTTGCAAACGTTGCGGGTTTATAGTGACTCAAGGTGAGAATCACCCTTGCTACCGTCACAAAAAATTTGACAGTAAGCATTCGTTACAGCAGCCAATAGATTCGGATAAAAACAATGATGAAATAAATGATAAATGTATAGAACATTCGAATGACAATTCTGGATGTTTAAGTCGAGAAGCCAGGCAAAAAGAAACTGAAATATTTGAACTCGCAAATCCGTCGTTATTTCAAAACAGTGAAAAATTCGAATCAGTTTCACTTTCCTCAAGGGGAAACAGAAGTACGACTTCTGCAGAGAGCTCCAACGACGAAAAAATACGGAATGCTTGTGATATTTCAAATTTTAATCCTGTTTCGGCATTTCTAGTTAATGAAAATGCGGAGTTCAGATCGGAAAACCTTGCATCCGGTTACACACCCGGAAAAGGCAATCGCAAAGCTTGTGAAAAAACGGCAATTGTGACTGGATCGAGTAGAGTTAGTGTAAAAAAGCCAAGAGGTATACATATATCAAATCTAGTTCAAGCCGCAGCTGATGAAGAATGTGAAATTTCACAAGAAGATAGCAAATGGCAGAATTTGAATAAAGATAAAAATATTTTTTTAGATTCTCTAGAATGCATTATCATTAAAGCTCTTTCAGAAAATAAGAATAAGAATAATCAATCTCATTCTACCAAAAAAGATGACAATGCTGTGGCTGGTCCTTCCGGAGAGCCTCCCCATAAGAAGAAATTTCCCTGCAGCTTATGCCTTAAGGAATTCAATAGTAAAGATTATCTCATCATCCACTATCGAACCCATAAAGTCGGAGGGTCGTATAAATGTGACAAATGTGGAAAATTTTTCCGTTACACATCAAAACTCATCACCCATTCTCGAACGCACACTGGCGACAAACCCTTCGTGTGCGATATATGTAAGAAACGATTTTCTCGTGAACATAATCTCAAACGACATTACAGGACCCACACTGGCGAAAAGCCATTTGTGTGTGAGAAATGCGGAAAATCATTCTATCAAAATCCACATCTTGTCAACCATTACAGAACCCACACCGGTGACAAGCCTTTTGTGTGTAAAGTCTGCAAAAAAGGTTTCGCTCAAAAGACTACTCTTAATTCACATATTCTGATTCACTCCCAAGAAAAAAATTATCGATGCACAATTTGCAGAAAGGAGTTCAAGACTAAACGCAATTTGAGGTTGCATATCAAGAGAATGCACGAGTGAAATTAATCACAAATTGCAGAAATAATCATTTTGCTATAATTTTAAACAGCTTTGTGTTATTTATTGATTGAATATTTGGAATTGTACAAGTTTCTTTAAGTATTCTACTATTTTGATGAAGAATAATTGTAGAATACATCTTGATTTTTAATATCTAAGGTGTTACTTTTTAATTGATTCTTGACGATGAAGATATGTTTCTCTGTGTAAATAACTTTTTTTAAGTGTTTATTGTTTTAGGCTTTTTTTTATTATTTTTAATACTAGTCATTTAAATTCTAAACAATATAAAAATAAAATAAATTTTAGCTCCGTTCGAAAAATTATTACTTTCTATTTTGGCTCTAATTTATTAATTCATAATTTCCACATATACAGATATTCGCTTTTAACCTTCTTGTTCTCGGGGGTATTTGAGGTCAAATTTCAATGCCAACTAAGAAGTGGTTTTATATATTGGTAAGTATTATGATATTTTAACTGAACAAAAATAATTGGATTTAATTAATAAATGTAATTAATCGACTTCAATATTGTGATTTTGAAACGGTGTAAGCAGTGTGTATTTTAGCTTGATGTTTAATTAAAAATTGATTTTGTTATTCACCTAATGAGAAAGATAGACAATATTCAATATTTTGTTTTTGATATTAATAATGGATTTTGCAAACATTAAATTTCTTTATGCATTTTAAATCGTGTTTGGTAATATATATTTAATGCACTTTTTGCCAAATATCATAATTACTTTTATATTTGACTTCAGATTCCAGTGTCTTTGTAATTTTTTTCTTCCTTTTTCAAGAATTATTTACTATAATTTGCAATAAAGAATTAATTTGATAAATGTCAATTGCAATTTCAGTATTTTCTGTAAACTCTATTAATTTCTAAAGTTAAATGTGTTGATATGTGTAGGGACATTAGAATTCCCCGCTTTGACAAATGTACAGACATCAGTATTTTTCCGAATGGAAAACTCAGACAAAGTGTAAACTTGGTTTTTGATATTAATAACGAATTTCACGAGGAATATTCTCTTTTATATATTAAAAATAATATTCTGTAAGAGAAAATAATTGTATTTTTGTAAATAATCTAATAAATCTTATTATATTAGACTTGAAATGTCAATGTCTTTGGATTTTTTTTCCAATTTGAAGAAAGTTTGTTTTTTTTGTATAAATTAAATAAGTTGATTAAATTGAAAGATTTGGATAATATGCTTTAGTAATAAATATAATGATCTATGTTAAACAATGGCAAGTATACATTTTGAATGCTGAAAATTCACAGGCTTAAAGGAAGTTTTTACAATGTTTTTCAGCAGTTAAATAAATTAAGAATTCATAAAATTTCCGAACACACAATTATTCTTATACAATTATACATAGTCACATTTGAAGCATAATCATTTTAGTGCAACAGGCTTTAGAAATGTTATTATATTTCCGATTTTCAACATATTAAAAAAATTAACTTCTCTTACAGAAATAGGTTTCATTAGTGAATTGGAAATCTTATTTATGCATTTGTCTTTATAAAACCTTTCATTGTAAACTTTCACATTCATAATTTTAAATGTATTACGGCTGCGCTCATGTTGAAAGATTCCGATTGAAGGCATCTTTTTGGCATAATTTTTTCGATATAAGGCATACGTTTCAATTTGAATAATATTAGACTAAAAAAAGGTTTAAGTTTTCAATTTTTAAAAAGCCTGCTTTTTCTTGTTATATATATATATATATATATATATATATATATATATAGTGTTGATATGTTGAGCTATTTAATCATCAGTCTTTTCATCCAGAGGGTAAAAAATTACTGAGCCTTTAAATCATTCTCCTGATAAAGAAGTAATTTCGCGATACATGTGGCATGTGGAATTTAATGTACTCGGGAAGACAGTTTCGTCATTCGTTATGAATGCCTCAAGAAAGAAAAGACTTGTGTGCGTTATTGCGACCTCAAATTGAATTATGGCCTTAAAAGGGCAAAGTGTGTGTTAAAATGTACAGCAACAGAAGCAATTGCGATGTATGTCTGAGGACAATGCCGAAGGGAAATCAATTAGCTAATTAAAGAAATAGTTATTTTACTTTTCTATGATTTTTTTACTTTCTTTTTTCTGAGCAAATTTGAACTCAAGCCAGTGACAATTTTATATTTAAAATAATTGTATGAATTTTACTACTTTCATGATGAAACATATACGAGATTATTATTATTTTTTATAATTACCTATGAAAATACAATTTCTACACAAATACATTTTTATCTAAGTATTTTAGTCTTATTCATATCTTTTTAATACGTTTGAATACTTGAAAACATTTAGGCTAATTGATATTAAAAATATGCGTTTCTATCCCTTATACGAAAAAAAATTATTAACACGTGTTGTGATTATGTCTAATGTCACTTGTTGTGGACAAGCTGCTTGCCGCAATTTTAAGACGAATGTGCGTTTCTTGTTTTTAATTAGGGCCAACACTGCGGGTAGCTGATCGTCATCATTCGCTTGCACAGCCCCAGGGGCCGCACTTACACACATCTCACAGGTAGAACTGATGAAAAACAATCATGCTCGTACCGGGACTCGAACCCATGACGCGATTTTTGTGATTTGGGTTTGATTTAAGCAGTACTTTTTGTCTTGATATTTAATTAAAACAATGATTCTGACCAAATGGAAAATTTTAACAGGACGTTATATATATATATATGTCTTTTTGTATATATTTTGATTTATTACATCAGATTCCAATACTTGTGTGATTCTTTTTCCTTTTTAAGAAAATATTTATGGTCATTTACTGTGAAATAAATAAATTCAGTAAATTCATCCTATGTGATATCTCAATGATTTTTATAATCTTTTTTAATAATAGATAAACATACGTATTAACACATGCAGGCTAAATAGAATTTATAATTGTGGCAGATGTTTGTTTTAAATGTTGAAAATTTTTAAGTTTTGTTGATCTGATTCTTGACAATTTAATTAATTTTAAAAAAACCAAAAATTTCGAAAAAAAATTCAGATGCAAAAAAATTAATATAATATTTGAAGCCTAATCCTTTTACTGAGAAAAGTTGTTGACTTGTAATTGTATTTTTTATTTTCAGCATATTACAAAAAAAAAATTAACTATTTTTACAGCAATATACTTTATTGTTCAAGTAAAATTACAGTTTTTATATGTTTTAATTAATTTTTCACCTTGCGTTTTATTCAGTTATTAATAGTCAAGATATTAGGATTCGGTTTAACTTTTATGTTGAGTGGTTTCAATGCCATTTTATTAAAGCTGTTGACGTTTAATTTGTACATATAATTAACGTGACGTTTCGAATTCTGCCATATTAAAAATAGCTGAAATGTATGCATTTTTAGTGCTGCTGCGTTTCTTCTATATGCTAAGTAATGATCATATCGTAAAATTATTTTCCTGGTAAGTAATTGACTGATCTTTATGTATTTCACCTGAAAGTCTTTAAAGCGTAACAGGGATTTCGGTCAGCATATTAAATACATTTGTATACATTTGAATTTTTTGTTTCAACGGTCTGCTCTATAGAAGGGCTACATGATAACATACAGAATGTGAGTGAAGCTCATTTTTATTATCTTATTCATAATATACTTTATCTTATACATAATATACAGAAAGTCCTACAATAATAGTCATAAAATTTTGAACCTCCATCCATTAGAGCTCCTTCAGCTCACAAAAGTCGTTTCTGGAATATGTCCGTCCGTTTTTCTGAGACAAAGTAAAATAATTGAAATATAGTAGGGGTTTTTTTTACCAAATTTGAGAATTTCTATCAAATTTTGAAGGAAATATTTTTTGAAAAATTATTTCGTCAATCTATTTGAAAAGCGCAATAAATTAACAATATGATAACAAGTTAACGCGATAGTTACAAAACCATAAGAGTTATATAAATCAATTTTGGTATACACATTTATCATCTATAATGTATAATGTATCACCAATAAAATTTTGTTTAAAATTTTGTCCAATTTGGACTGATTATAAATGGCTATTTTATTATTGATTAATTACTCTTACATGAAATTCGAAATTACTAAAATTTCTTAAATAATAGCTTTCAGCTATTATTTAAGAAACAGCACCGACTTTTTGCTTGATATAAAGAGGCTTTATTAAAACAATTGATTGCAATGTATTAAAAAATGCTTCATAACTCGTATACATGTATAAGAAAAAGAATATTTTGTTACATTATTCATGGCAAATAAAAAAATATTCCCAATTTGCAGTAAGTTTTTCCTTTAAAACAAATGTTAGTTCAGATTATTTCTCAAATACTAATTACAATTAATTAAACACTTCTTTCGAAAACTGTTGCTCCTACCTTTTGCAAATAGAAATACTAGCCTTAATAACACAGTTTCTTATTCATAATATGTATTTTAGAACTTTTAATGTATTGCAGTCAATATTATTTCTTTTTATTAGATATTTAGTTAAAATATATCGAAAGAAGAAAGGAAAGGATAAAGATATATTAGAAATAAAAAGAAGTTCTTTTAATTGAAATCAAAACAAGAAACGGCAACTTCTTTTCACTAAATCAGTGATCAAGTTGAGTGAATTAGCGACATCATTATAACGGACTTTGAAGGTAAACTATAAATTACTATAAACATTTAAAATACAAGTAACCGTGACTGAACACTTGCAACTAGAGTCGATCAATCCTCCCTTGAAGAAACAATAAGTTGGGAGTTTTATATCGGCAAATATTCTCAATCAAAAATGTTGGACCTGTATATGAATTTTAAAAATAAATTTAACTGCCTTTGAGTTAAAATTATAGCTGGTTGAAAAAGCCTTTGAGAAAGGTCTCATTTTTGAAGAAAAGAAACATTCCTGTTATTAAGTTTATTTATGAATCCTCCTGTGATGGGTACCGCATTCACTACTGCTTTTGAATATTTTTTTACAAACGATGCACTTAAAAGGTCTTTCTCCTCTGTGGATCCAGGCATGCGCTAAGAGATCACAATTGTGAGCAAAACGTCTTCTTACACACACAAACGGCTTTTCACCTTTGTGAATTCGAAAATGGTGGACGAGATTGATTTTCCAAGATAATTCTTTTTTACTCACATTACAAATAGGAACCTCTGGTCTGCACATTCTCCATTATGGTCGTCAAGGTTATTTTTTAATTGAAATTGTTTACGATAAAAATCAGCATCGGAATTTCTCTCACGGGGACTCTTCTGATGGTCAAGGGATTATTTTATTTGTCCAGGAAATGCGCACCTTCGCATTGGCAGCCATTTAATTGCTCTTACTCTCTGTTTTGTAGCAGGCACTAGGATTAAACAAATTAAAAATGTATAAATGAAACGCTGATTTTAAAAATAAATATTTAAAAAAATTTGTTCGTATCTTATAAATTTCATTTTTTGCTGGATGCATCTTATAAATCTTGAATTTCTTGGTTCATTATCCGTATCTTGTAAATATTCAAGTTCTATGCTAGTAGTAATTTAGATTCGTATTCAGCATATATATATACATTCGTATCATTGCATTCTATATAAGATTAAAGACATATTAAATTATTGTAATAAAATAAAAAATTTTTTCCTAAAATTGAAAAAGTGTTAAGTCAAACTTTAGTTTTTACATGTTTATTTTTTCTAAGGAATTGTTTAGGATAAAAATGAGATTCAAAATTTTCTTATGAGGACTTATTTCTGATGATTATGTCACAGGATAATTTAACTTCGTGTAGCAGATTTAATAGCTGTTAATATCAATTTTGTATCAGAAACTGGGATTAAACAAATTTAAAAAAGTATAAAAGGATTAAAATGAAATCTCCTATGCATATTTTAGTGTATCATGTCAGAACTTAATTATTTGAATGGCCAAGCACCACGTACTCGCGCATTAAAATTATATTTTTACTCATTTTAATTGTTTTATTGAATTAGTAACTTTAGTATTGCAAACGATCAAAAAAATTTAGCTCGCATTTATTATTTAAAAAGTTATCACATTTCCTATTTATTTCATTTCATAGAATCACGTGCTCAAAATGACATTTTTCTTGGTTATATTTGCTGCAGTTATTAAATTATTTTTTTGAAAATCAGAGCTTTTGTAAATGTATTGATAACACGTTTTTAAAAGCTGTTATTTTTGATGCTCGAGCAGATAATAATTTTTTTAAATTTTCGCCTACGGATTTTTGTTGAGGCAAAAAACGTTTACACAAAAACATAATGTTCTGATATGATAATGAAACAGACATTGATTTTATAAGTATATATAAAAAATGTTTCCATGTCTTTTACATTACATTGCGTGATAGTTTCATTGTATTATCCTTGAAATTATTGAACCATTATCTGTTTCTTGTCAATATTGGTATTCTGTGTCAGTAGCAATTTATATTCATAACAGAACATATAATTACATTCGTATTATTGCATTCTATATAAAATTAAAGAAATATTAAATATCCGTTATCAAAAAAAATTTTCAGACTTTTTCTTCTAAAATTGGAAATGTCATAATTTTAACTTTATTTTTCACAAGTTTATGCCATTAGCTTAAAAATCTCGCATCACCTTAATTTGAAAAAAAAAGATTTCCCAAATCAAACTGAAAGCATTCTTTGCTTATACGAGGCAAATAATCTGCATATGCAGCATACTATATTCATGATAAATGCTACTCAACCTTTAAATGCATTTTATTTCAGAGCTTTACACTAAAAATTAATTACTACTTTATGATTAGGTTTGGGCATCCAAACTTTTTTTGAGCGATTGAATAAACAATTGAATATGCAGATAGAGAAGAGTTTAGTT
>JAOUZG010008297.1:0-21906 GCA_026289955.1 Argiope argentata | reverse complement strand
TAATACGATTTTTAATTTCGCATCTTGCATATGCAGTTCAAATTTTAGAATTCATAGCATTATGTTTTTAGAGAAGAAACACTTGGTATTTTAAAGCATAATTTGTTAATCGAAGCTGCATTATTAAATGCAGATTGCACCCTTAGAGCTTTTAAGCTGATGGATTGGGAAGCATCGATGCTCAGAGCATTTTACAGATTGCAGTTTTGAACCTGGGAGACGATGAACAATTTTGCATATTTTTTTCAAAAATTTAATTTATTTTTCATACTACATTCCAAGATAAATTCTAAGGTTACTTGAAATTACTATATTTATTGCACTTCCATAAATAAACTTTTATAAAATAGCAATACGATTTTTAATTTCCAAATCTTGCTTATCCAGAGAAATGCCTCAGCTTCATTGCATTATGCAGTTAGAACAGCAAAACATTCTATTTGAAATTATGAGTTTTTAACCGAACTATGAAGCATAGATGCAGATGGCGATGGTATGATTTTTGAACTGATAGAATAAGAGTTATTACAGCCCGTCAACTTTGTAATTGAATACAAATACTTTGGTTTGATTTCAGACGCAAAATTAAGCTTTAATATTCATATTAGAGCAGCCCAGCCAAAGCTACATTTCCGAGTATTAATCTCTATAGCTTAATTTCTCCTCGATGTAAGCTAACGATTAGGCTCAAGCTCCTGCTCTATAAAGCCATTATAAGACGTGTCTTAATGTGTGGTTCCCAAATCTGGGGAGCCGCATCAGCCACAAATATCAAGAGGTTGCAAGGTTTTGAAAACTGACAACTGAGGTGAATTGTTGATGCCCCCTGCTACGTCAGAGAAAAAATAATACATGACGGCATTCAAATTAAATCTGTTTCGGAATTTATCAAAAGATAAAAAATTTCGTCGAAAAACTATCCCATAATCGCAACGAGTTACTTCAATTACCTGCGTACGATCCTGCAAAACCTCTCTCTCGAAAGAGACCTAGAGCAGCGACTCAAAATACGTACATCAGTTTTCCAGTCTTGAAATAGCCGCGAACAAATTAACCTTTTTACCAATCTTGTGTTTTAAATTTGAAATTATTTCTTTTTAGGCCTGAAATAGCTACGATGAGCTAGGTTTTATTCCAGATACACGTGTGAAATCTGGAATTTTTTGTTTTTTAAAAAATTAAGCAATATAGTTTATTAGTCTCCATAGTTTAAGGCACGTACATTAAATTACCCTCCAATTGTTCCATAAATAATATAAATTTTATTATTTTTAATTAATTAAATTATTTTCAAAAAAAACTATATACCAAATTCCATGACGTTAGAGCTTTATAGTGTTCGTTCAAGCTAGTTCGTATTAATTTTAACTTTTCCTAAACTTACAGATTAAAAAATTTATATCAAATTATGATGTGGAGGTGCTCGTGACCACTTTGTCACATCGCGGAACTCCGAAACATCACCACGTTGCCGTTATAAATAATTATATAAATTGCACTTTTATAAATAAACTTTTATTTAAAATATCAATACAATCAATACAAGTTTTAATTTTGAAATTTTGCTCAAGCAGAGAAATGTCTCAATTTCATTGCATTATACATTTGGAACAGGAAAAGCATCATATTTGAAATTATGAGTTTTGAACCGAACTTTGAAACATAGATGCAGATGGCGATGGTATGATTTGTGAAAGGATGGAATGGGAGGTATTACAGTCCACTCATTTCGAGGATTTCAGGTTCGAATGAAGGAGACGATGAATGAATTCAATTATTGTTTAAATTTTTCATTTCCTAAATTATAGTCAAGTCAGATTTTTCAATTTGTTATTGTTCCAAAAATAAAGTTTCAAATCGAAACATCAAAGAGCTAATGCAATTTTTATGGGCATATCCTGCGAGTGCGGAATAATCGCTGAAATTCAGAACATTAAACCGGAAACGACCCCCTTTTTAATCTACTACATTTTATTTTAACTTAGAACCTTAAATGCAGGTGATGCTAGAAAAATTTGTAACCTAAAGAATTGGAAAATTTGAATTCTGTTGAATATATATTTTTTAATTATTATTTAGTTCTTTCCATAATTTACTCCCTCGGGCGCATAATTAGCGAATTTATCTTTACAAATCGTAGTAATTGATGAAAATATCTACCTGAAGGTGAAGATTTTCTACTTGTTAAATACTAAGTGATCATGAACATAATAACTAAAAAACGCCCTAAGCTAGACAAATGAAATTTAATACATGGTTTCAAAATAAATCTGCAGATTTTTAACATATTTGAACGAAATGGATTAGTAAGAAAGGATTACCAATCTCTCAGCATTTCCCTATCAGAGAGAAAAGCATTTAAAGGTGAAACTTAACCCAGATAAGCCTAAAACTAAAATTTTCTGAAAATTTTGAAAAAAGTTGCATTATTTAGTTTATTAGATCTTATGCAACATAAAAAAAATTATGAAAAAAAAATTAAGTGTAAGGCTTTCAGGGAAACAGCCGTCCTATATGTAGGACAGTAGGATAATAAGAGGAAATAAAAGACCATTTATGACTGTCCTAAATGTAGGACAGTAGGCTTATCTGGGTTAAAGAGCCAGAATGATGAAATTTGTTCTACTATTTTAGCATCTCAAGTGTATGGTTTTATAAAGTTTTTAACGAAATTCCCAATTAATCAACTACTTGTTAGTTTCATATTCGCATGCATGTAGATTTCAAATTTTTTATAATACATGAATTTAATTTTGGGCATTATAATTTTTTTTAGTATTCTAAAAAAATGTTCATTGTTTATTTCTTTTTAAATTTTATTATTATTTCTTTTTTATACTTTATTTTTATTATGTTTTATTACAGTTCTCTCTCTTACCAGTGCATAATTCTCAATGAGTCCTTTTATGGTCTTTGACAGGAAATGGCAACTTTAAAGGAGAATACTCGAAAGTAGTTGCCAACAGTTTGACATCAATACTATCTGAATAAGAATCCTATCATGTAATTTGAATCTATAATTTAGTCCATTACTCAATAATATTGTGTGGAAATTAGTACTAATCTGAAGAAAAAAAAATATTTAACTAGATACTCTTTTTCGAAAGCAGGACTTACAACCTGACAGAAAAAGAATGGTTGGAGTGGAAATCTGATGAAACAATGAATCCCAAAAATTACGATATTAAATTTCTTTTAAATTCAGTCACATGTATAACTTTAAAAGCTCAGCAATACAGTGAAGATCCCACAACAGTGACATCGTATGATAATGAAACAAATTAGTTGACTCAAATGTTCTTTAAAGGCTGGCTGATTGATGCATGCAGATTAAAGAAAGTCATATGAGGATGCCAATTGCAGTTTTCTGAGCAAAACATTAACAAGTATTACAAAAAACAATTTAAATCAATTCCAACTAAGGTAATCAAAGTTAAATTTTATTTTAGTTACCTTTTATTAGATAATTATTATTAATATAAATAATTTAATAAAAATTTGACAATTTCCACAAGAGTTTAACTCGCATTCTCCACTTTCATGTGAAAAATACTGAAATCCTTGCTTTTTACCAATTGAGCTACTGCCTGTTGATTTAAATTTTCATTAAAAAAACTACTAAAATTTTATTGTAAGTGTTAAAAATCAATTCAATTTGCTTATTAAATTAATATTAGAAAAAATATATTAACATTCAAAGCGATTCTGCACAAGTTTTAAAAACAAATGTATTTAAACTTAAGAGGATAAACATAAAGTATTTTATTAATGATTGTAAATAATGAACTAATAGTAGGAATTGGAAAAACAAAAGGCTATAGAAACTTCGTAATTTTTTTTGCTGACGCTATAAAGAAGGAACTAATATTAGTTTAAAGATTCTAACTTCGGAAAATTGCAGTTTGTTTTATTTTTGAAGCAAGCGAAGCTCATCTGCGAATCCATTTAAAACAAGAGAAAATATAAACGATGCATTCAGTGTTTTATATAAAAGAAAAAAAGTTTTGAGAATGAGTAGAATTATTACATAAACTGACATAATGTTTAAATATTAAAAGAGTATTTTAAAATTTAATTAAATTCGCTGAAAATCTATTACATGAACAAAGTCAAAGCATTTAAATGGCCTAGGAGAAAATAATAAACAGTAGTAGATAATTTAAAGATTTGTGATGGCCCTGAAAATTCTACTGAAGAGAGTGAAACTGAAAATATCAGACACAATAAAACAAAGCTTAATGCATTAGTGAAAGAGCCTTCTGTAAGTATATTTTAGCTAATATCCATCGGGAAAAGGTTATGTTCGTAAGCAGTTACTTCTGCGATTTGTAATAAAATTTCTCTCCTAAACGGTGAAAAGCTATTTTTTTCAAAGTAGAAAGGGTTACTATATTTAAAAAAAATCAAAGTTCTCCACTAATTTTATTTTCATGAAGTTAAGCGAATATATCCTCTTCAATGAAAGTTTAATTTTTTTATATTTTTTCCCATTCATTTATAGATTTATTGACAATATGGCTGAAAATAATATTTTATACAGTTATAGACTATAAAGACACACTTTTTAACTATCATTGATACTACATCATTTAAAAAAGTTGCAAAATGGTATTTTTACCAATTAAATTTTTTAAAAAAATGTAAAAAATAGCGCATCACTTTAAGTGGTGACTGCGAGAAGACAATCGAGTGCAAAGGGATATTATTCTTACATTTCGGGTGATTGTAAATCTTGTAGTTGAAAAACGAATTTTATTATTATTCAAGCTCCTTTTATAAGATTTATCAGAAATATGAGAAAAAAATCACATTGATAGTAATTTCTATCTACTTAATTTTGTAATTTTATTGAAATGAATGAATTTTTTGCATTAATGTTGAAATCAAGCTAAATAAATGATTGAAATTTAGAAACCTTACTAATGGACATTTACTATAGTATAATAAACTATGGGCCACATTTAGTAAATGAAGATTCACCGATCTGTTCAGCAAAAGTTAATCTTATTCTCATTTTGTATCTCGTATATCACAACTAGGGTGAAAATTATTTTTAAATAATTAACTATAGCTATTATTTCTATTATAATTGGCTAATGATATTAAATAATTAATTTTTGAAAAAAATTCAGAACGTAAACATTTTCTAGTAAATTATGTTGATATTATATTTTGATATTTTAAAATATAATATCTATTGTTTAGATTGCGCAACTAATTGCAAATCACAAAAACTTGTATTAAGAAAATCGAAATTTCAAATTCAAAATTTTACATATTTTTGTATTGGCAGAAACTTATGAGAATGTGACTTGTTAATTAAATTAATATTTGTTAACAGGATTTTTAAAAATCATTATAAATATGGATAAATTTATAATTTTAAAATGATTTTTTTATTTTTAAATATTTTAATAGTATAATATTTATTCAATAATTATAATTTTTTAATATTTCAAAGTAATGAATTTAAAATTTTCTTTTTGAAAATTTAGACTTTTCATTTCAAGAAATTTAGATTCCATGCATAACACAAATCAGTCCTAAAAACGCAATCTGTTTGAAATATTTTTAATATTAATTTTAATTTCAATCTAAAAAATTATTTTCAAAAGAAATCTTGGTTATTCAAACCTTAAAAAAGAAATTATACTTAACATTTTAAGGCCAACCAATCAGTAACTATTAATTGAAGTCATACGAATAGAAGATTCATCTTAAAATAGTGAGTAATTAACTGGTAATAAAGAGACAACTCCATAGCAAATATACTTTTATTTAAGAAGAATATATTCAAATAAGAAATAATCTTCCAGATTAGGACATTCAAATAGTTTACAAACATATTATATAAATATAATAAAATTAGATACGGACATATTTGTAACAGCATACATCTATGTATGAAAAATGATTGTTAAAACAATCAATATTTTATATTTATTACTATTTACACAAACATGAATTTTACATTTTAATATACAGAATACACTTCCTTATGGTATTGTACATTATAACCAACAATACAGTTTCACACAATATGTATCTAAACAAATTTCCACAAAAATATACCTTGTAAAATACAAGTTTAATTTCAATCGTGAGAAAGAAAATAGAAACTTAATCTTTGTTTGATGTACATGTTTAATTTTAGTAAAACTGACAGAACAATTAATTTGCAATCATCCGATTTTTCATAATTTACAGCTTTAACACCATTTTTTTCGGTTTGTTACTTCAGTACTTTGACAGATAGTTTCCAGGAGGGTTTATGCACTTGCTTGTAATGGATGACAATTTCTGTTTATGATGGAAGTTACACTTCGGAATGGAAAGTGAAGACTTTACTCCTGATTTTGAAGAAGTGGATGCGTTTAGTTTGGATGATATTATTCAAGCATCCAAACTAAGCTCATCCACGTTGCAATACTGAGTATAATTACTCGAATTATAACGCAAAGTTGCATGAAAAGAGGGAAGAAGACAATATATTTTGCAATTTCAGGACTCGTATAATTGAAAAAAAAAATGCAAGAAAAGAAGACAAGTTAAAGAAAAATTTGAAAAAGCCCTATTTATATGCGCTATGAGATAGTATAGTGTTTACAATTTCTATTTTTTGATAAAAATTGAATACTCTAATATTCAAAACAATTCCATAAATCTAATGATTTAATTTGATTTAGTGGAGTTTTATGGCGCAAAAACCAAACGTCTGGTAGTAATTAAAACATTGTTTTATAAATTCATATTAATACTTATAATTTTTCTAACCTTTTCAAAGTTTATGGTATTTCTTTTTACTGCTGTTTATGGTAAAAGGAAACAACAGTAAAAAGGTTTTAAGATTGAACCGTTTTTTAGATCAAATGGTAAAAACCAATCATTTTTAAGAATGTAAAAAGTGGAAGATTAATTTTGGAGGATTCCATCAAACTTACGAAACGTGACATTGATAAGAAAAAATTGCTCAATATCACAACATATTCAACGGAGAACGTTTTATTTCGTGTACAAAGTGAAAAGGAAAAACAGATGCCAACATGAAAAATTTTATTTTGTTTAATGATTCTTTATAGTAAAAAGAAACTGCATCTTTGAATTATATTTTCAGTAAGAGCCAAATTTATTGTCAATGAATGTAGAAAGAGTATTACATTTTGATTCAACCAAAAAGGAATTTTTCATGAAGGTTATCTGGTTTGATTTTCAGATTAGAAGACCTAAATGTCTGTCATTTTTTTTATTTATGGTAAAAAATCTTGAAGATGTTAGAATACCCTCTGTAAACATACCATCACTTGGACATTATTGCGCTGAGCATTTACTTTAAAGACCAACCGTTTTACAAAAAAAATCTTCAAGAAATAAACCTGCAAAACTAGTTTATCTTGGAATGAGGAAGCATCAATCTGACGGCAGTATTTGAATGAATTGTTTTATAATTGTAATACATTTGAAAGTAGAGGTTTTAGTTCTTTATCATGCCTTGAATAAAATAATTGCATTGATCCGTCTTCGTTTTGCCATTTCGCAACAACTCGCCAAAAGTATTGAACATGTATGGATTTTAAAATAATCACCAGAACTCTGGATAAAAGGGGAAATTCAATTCCATGAGCAGATTGTTGGATATAATTAGTGTGATGAGCAAAATCTACATGCAGAAAAAAATTAGTTCTATAAAAATGTTTCTAGGTAAGAACAGTATCTAGAAGGATGCAATAGCCTTGATAATATAAATAATGATCAAAAGTAGACCATTTTTTCAAGTCTCCAGCATTTCACCGAATGTAGATAACTGAAACAGATGATGCGCTTTGGCAACTTATTTCTTGGCAAACAAGAAATTATCTGAAGTATCTTCAAGCGCAGAACAAAAAAAGAAAATGAATATATAAGATACTATAATATTAAGAAACATGCAATAATCATTCAAAATATGCTCCAACTGAGCACCCTCCACCGTAAAATCCAAATATTTCAAATTATTTCAAATTCGACGGCAGAGACACGATATAAAACGAAAAAATGACTCTCCCTCCTCCCTTTTGAAAGGGCTCTCTTGACAAGTTGACCATGATTAGAAAATTTATATTTTGTATTTTGTACCGTAGCGGCAATGATTTATAACAAATAATTAAACATTCTCATAATTTTCAAAATATTTTTTTCAATTTCGATCAACTATTTTTGATGCGAATTCTCCATTCTCGAAGCGAAACACAGTATTATTTAATTTAGTCGGCTACAAAAAAATCCAATTGAGTATCCGAGAAACAATAGAAAGAAGGCATTAAATTTCATTTATGATAATTAGCTTTCAAATTTTAATGATGCATCATTTATCACGAGAATCTTATAAAGATATTTTTAATACTGATTTTTCTTAAATATTTGTTAATTCTAAATGTGAATTGTTTTGTCCTGAGGCAACAGAAGAGAAAGTCTAAAAGTTGACCCTTTTCCTCTACCCCACAGGGACAGAAACCAAATGTGCAGTAGCTTAATATAAAAATGAAGAGTTAAAGAAGAATTAAGACGTCAAAAAAGAAACTGTTGAACTTTAGAATTCAAAGGGCTGTGTGTTCCCAGTTGCATACAACTGACTGTCAAAAGAAATGCTATCAGTTTTTACTTATCAGGCGAAGAAATTGCAAAGAAAAATTTACTTTGCGGTTGAACCGAATTTTTTGCAATTACTGGACGCTTGAATACGTAATCAATGCCTCGTTACATATTTGTTTCAGTAGACTTAATTCATTCGTATTAAGAGATATTGTGTTGAAAAAAATTATTATTGAATACTGCAGCAGAATCTTTTTTATTAAACTAAAATTCGAAATCTGAAAATCACACAATTTGTTGATTTACTTATTTCTGGTCGCACTTCGTCGTAAAAAAGATATAAAAGATGCCCGTAAAGAGAAAAAGGGGATTAAAACACCGAAATGAGTACAATCATATTTCAAAATCAAGATTTTTTTTTCAAAAATGGATTTGTAAAGTCAAATTTGTTGGAGAGAGAACTTGCTATTCACGTTAGCGTTTTGAGATATCATTTAAAACATTTTCAAGAAAACCTGGAAAGAATAGCAAGTTGTTCTATATTAGAATCACGAATGTCATTATGAACATGTTCAAGGATATTCATATAGCAATTACGAGAATTGTCGAGACTTGTCTATGGAAAGGAAATGGAAAATTTCTGAACGATATTTTTGCGTCAGATACATAACTATTTCTTGTCCATTCAAACATTTGTGACAAATCCATAATGACCATAATGACTGCAAAAAACACAGTGAGAATTCTTGAAATCTTTTCCTTCCTACCTATTTCCTAAGGAAGAGTAATACATTCAAATTGCAGCATCTCGTGAAACTGGTTTTGAAAAATATTTTACGATCCAGCCCAGACAATATGTTGACGAAGCTTTTGATTCTAAATGGTTTGTTTTTACAGCGCAAAAGATCCATCTGGCCAACATATGATTTGAATAAAACAAATTTTCAATACAGCTTCTCTTAATGATACTGTAACGACGAATCTTTTTTGCATAATAATAATATCTGATGAAATGGGATAATATTGAACCATATATTATTTTCATGACGCAGATAAAAATGAAGTGAGAACCTAAAATGTATCTAACCACTTTTTATAGCAATGAATGTATTGACAGTTAATTTAATAAATGATAAGTTTTGACCAGGATGACATTTTTAAAAGTCTAAAACACGCCTCATTCACTTTGAATTGCTTATATTTCAAATTCTACCCTTCATTTACAATATAGATGTAATTATAAAGACAAAAACCAGTATTCAGTTTTCGCCAAGGTATATTTGTTTGTTGAAACATTCAGGAAATAATGTCGATAAATATTATTAAATTAAACAATTAGCCCACATGAACAGATGATAGGGCGTATTTTTCAAATGTTGAGTATCCCTTCAAGAAGAAGTAACAAAGTAACGAGATTTAAGATAATAAAAGAATATTTCCATTGACTACTTTTTTTCTTCAAGACAATGACACACAACTATTTTCAAATGATCTGCAATTCACTGCAGTTTTCGGATAATTTATCATTTGAAATGTATTGATGTTTTTGAGATGAAATTTGCTTTCAAATGGAAACATATTTACATGGGAGGGTGAGGGAGGACTAAAAATTATATTTATTCGTTTTAACCATGTTATGTGACATTTTAACAGGCATTCTGTTTACTAGTCTCATCCTTTATTTTAAAAAAATTCAATTACATTATTATATTGAAGCAAAGACGCTTATCGGCGCAGTTTCCCAAATTCTTGTTGGATGCTTCAAAAAACCATTAAAATCGGGCTTCGTTTGTCGTTTAAATAACTCTAGAGAGCTTTCTTAATTGGTAAGACTTGGTACAAAAACTAAACAATTAAGCTATAATTTAATCAAGCTATAATTTAAATCAAAACTATTCCCAAATTGGCAATGACTTTACTAACATGAAAAAATAATTAAATGAAAGTTATTTTTGTAGAACCATCACTATAATAAAATAGTTCAGCTTTATGAAAATACAGATAAAGCATTTGATTCTCGAAAAGGGATCGCAAATGACTTTTTTCAGTTTATCAGTGTCTCGAAAATAAATGTCGTACGACATCCCTTTCCGAAAATGGATAAAAATACGGATGAATACCTGTTAAATTAAGAAGTCAAATTTATTTAACAGAAAAACGTCATGGATATTAATATTCAAAAAAAGTCGCATTTCCGCTGTATATGCCCTGGGGTATTCCGATTATGTATTATCTTTTCTAAAGGGAAATTATCAACTTCTCATAATTTCCAGTTTTCAATACAAAAATTTTCTACTTAATAAGATTGCTTAGAAAATGCATTAAAAAAAAAGGGGGGGGGGTACATCCAGAGATTTTTGATGTTCTCTTTGTAATCCTTTTTACAATCAAATTTCCAATTAATACAGACAGTTTTAGTTTAACCTTTTCTTTTTCAGATATTTAAATTTATGGCAAAATAATCCTACATTAAATTTTCTATGTTTAATTTTAATCTGTTTTAAAATTAAACAATGACCATTTTTAGTAACAATCGTAGCATTGAATATGAATCTAAGGTGCCTAAACGCATAAAGAAATCCTTTAAAATCTTCATAAATATATAAACAATATTCTCCAATTAATTAAATATATATCATTAAAAAGCAATTAAATTGCTAGTAGGAAATTAAACCAAAGAATATAAAAGCTTTCATAGAAAATTTGACGTATGTGTATGGAGTGTATTTTACACTTACATTTTTAACTATCTCCTACATGGAATACACATCAATTATCATATTATTCATTATATATATATATATATATATATATATATATATATATATATACACTGAAGTGACAAAAGTCATGGGATGACTGTTAATATCGTGTCGGTCCTCCTTTTCCCCGGGGAAGAGCAACAACTCGATGTGTCATGGAGTCCACAAATCGTTCGAAGTCCTCTGCAGGAATATTGAGCCATGCTGTCTGTATAGAAGTCCATGATTGTGAAAGTGTGGATGGTGCAGGAGTTTGGGCACGAACGGACTTTTCGATGATGTCCTATAAATGCTCGATGGGATTCATATCGGGTGATTTAGGTGGCCAAATCATGCGCTGGAATTGTACGAAATGTTCTTCAAACGAATAGCGAACAGTTCTGGCCCGGTGACATGTCTCATTGTCATCCATAAAAATCCCATCGTTGTGTGGGTACGTGAAGTCCATGAATGGCTGCAAGTGATATGCAAGCAGCTGAACATTACCATTTCCATTCAATGATCGGTTCAGTTTCACCAGAGGACCGAGTCCATGCCATGTAAAAACAGTCAACACCATTATGCAGCCACAACCACCTTAAACAGTGCCTTGCTGACAGTTTGGGTCCATAGCTTCGTGGGGTCTGCGCCACACTCGAACACTACCATCAGCTCGTAACAACTGAAAGCGTGACTCATCTGACCACGCCACGGTTTTCCACTGGTCTAGGGACAAGTCGATATGCTCACGAGCTCAGGAGAGTCTCTGCAGTCGATGTCGTGCTGTCAGTAAAGGCACTCGAGTCGGTCTTCTGCTGCCATAGCTCAAGGAAGACAAATTTCGCCACACAGTCCTATCGAACACGTCCCTCGTACGTCCCACATTGATTCTTGCAGTTATTTGACGAAGTGTTGCGTGTTTATTAACATTGACCATTCTACACAGACGTCGGCGGTCTCGGTCGTTAAATGCAGGTGGTCACCCACTGCGCTGTCTATGATGGGATGGGATGCCTGAAATTTTATACTCTCGGCACACTATCCATACTGTGGATCTCGGAATGTTGAATTCACTAACGATATCAACAATGGAATGACCCTTGCGTCTAGCTCCAACTAACATTCCACTTTCAAAGTCTGTTAATTCTCGTCGTGCCTCCAAAAATCACGAAAAACCTGTTCACATGAAGAACTTGAACACAAATGAAAGCTCTGGGAAAATGAACTGTGCATTTATACTTTTTTCGCTGCGATACTACTGCCATCTGTATATTTGCATATTGCTACCCCATGACTTTTGCCACTTCAGTGTATATTATATATATATATATATATATATATAATTTTAAGTATGATGTGGTAAAATATATGAATAGACTGTTTATATCAGTATACATTCAATTTTCAAAGTGCACAACAAACATTTCATATCAATAAAGTAATTATAAGCAGAAAGTTACAAGTGAATACAATGTTACTTAAAACTGTTTTGTTTGTGGAGAAGTGTATAACGTAAGAGATTTAAAAATACAAGTAAAGTGACTTTTACAATTTATTAGTGCTTACAATTTCTTATTCTTCAAATTTTAATATTCTTTATTCATTGTAACTATTACAAATCCATCAATTGTAATTTAGTACTGTAAATTACAAATATTTGGATTGAAATGGATTCCTTTTTCAAAATTTTATGGAGTAAATCCTTTCATTTCTTTTGTAAAATATTTTTCTGCCTACTTAATTTGCAGGGCAGGGAATGTTAACTCAAGAATAGTTTTTAAAGTGAATGCAGATATTATGTGGTTTTTTTATATATTATGAACCTAGTTCAGCAGAAATAAATCGGTTATCGCAAATTTTTATAAAGTACTTCTTCTATACATCCAAACACCCCGCCACGACTGAACGTAGCAGTATCGACAGGATTTGTTGTGGCCGACTGTGGACTTTTTATATGATACTTTTCAATCTGGAATATACAGTAAAAGTAAATGGCATAAGTAGGAATGTTTTGGCACAACTATTCAGAACGTTTGACTTATAGCTATAAAATTTATCACTTATAAATCTGAAAGCATTAATATCTTCACTTTGGAGCTATTTTTTATTATAATTAAAGTGTGCATTAATTTCTGGTTTTTTGTAATAACTTCCAACCCCTTTATTATACAAAACTAATTTTCACATTTGAATTGATCTGACGAATTACGAATTTCTTATACAGATACTTTATTTTACAAGTCATATTTAATAAAATATTCTAGAGACATTAAGGCTTTATAAGAAAAATTTTCCACTCTTTACATTTATAACTGATTGTTTTAAGAAAATTTGAAAGCTTTTGTTCTATAAAAACGAGTGTCTTAAGCCTCTCCAACTACAATTTTGAAGAAAATATGCGTTTCAGCACTCGAAATTTTTCCCAAGGCTAGTTGTTTACAATAATGATATCGTTTTTTTTCTTGTTTTTTTAATGATTTGGTGGAGTGTGATCCCTGCAGATTAAGGAAGAAAGGATAATTTTAAAAGATATTATATGCATTAACAGAGGACTGCATAAAATGTAGATTTGATGATTGTTTTAAGAAAATCATTTATTGAATAAAATAAAATGTATACTTCATTTAAAATTTTGGAATTGAAACTTAATTTTATTCAAAACTAACTTCCTTGATTTATAATTTTATAAAACATAGCTTATGTGATAAAAAATTTTCAACTGTATATATAAAAATAAAATTAACGAAATTTGAAGCTTAAGAATATTTTGCTGAAGAAACTATTAAGAGGCCATAAATATTTAATTCAACATTTCAGAGAGCGTTTCTCTTGGCGGGCCAGTTGTACTGCAGTGACGGATAAATTAAAATTCATTACTTCTAAGATAAAAATAAAATATATATAAGAGAAATCGTTGCAAAAAAATTAATGGTGATTAAGAATTTTTGTTGTTGTCCGAGAAACGGGTGACACTAGATAAATTAACTTTTTCCAAAATTCTTAAAGAGGGAAATTTTCTTAAACAATCGTTAAAATTTCAAAAGACTTCATCTAAATCGAAAAATCAATATTAATGACAAGTTCAATAACCTTATACTATTTTCTATCCTAAATTTAGAAGTGGTGTGAAAGGGGAGGGGAATCCTTTGAAATTTTACTTTCAACAATTAGAATTGAGCAGAAATATTAAATAATGTTAATCGAATTTAACACAAGAGATTTTTTTCCTATAAGAAATAAAATTCAAATTCCATTTATTTATTTTTTTTGTTTTGACAAAAAAAGTAGAAAACCATTGGCAAAGATTTTATTCCAACTGCTGTTTGAAACGAATAAATTCACATAGACTGTTGGTCTTTACAGTATTACAGAAGTGACAGGAATTAACTTAATAATCAAATAGGGAATCAACAAAGTAAATCAGCATCAGCGTATTACTTACAATATCATCTAATCGATGTTGATAACTGAACCTTTTCATATTCTTGTCATATTTAAACGGGCCATTCACCCTGCGCCTCTGAAAAAGAAAATGGAATATCTGACTGGGAACAAAAATAGGCAAAAAATAGTTCAGATTGAAGAACGTAACAAGAAAGTGGAGCATACGAAAAGCAATTAAATTATCGTAATATGTTACCGAATGTTACATTACACATTTAAGAATGAATGCATCTATCACTGCATCATATACTTTAGAGTTTTCATTCAGTCGACAAGATCCGTCGAATTTCGAATTCCTCCTTTTCTAAAATAAAACGGGGAGCTGTATTCATTCCAAATATGATAATTTTTTTAGAAAAAGCAATGTTTTCCACTATTCATATCTTTATATGCCGCATTAGGGACTTGATTTGGAAAATCGATAATGCAGCTTGAATGAATCCTTTCGTTTGCCTAAGTTCAAAATTCAATTCGCGTTAAAAAGTCGATTTAATTTTCGTTAATCTGAGCTATTATCTTCAAATCTAAATACACACCTAGGGCCTTCAAATGAATCTGCAATTTTTTGTTAAATACAGCAAACTAAATTTCATTCGTTTACGTCATCTGGGTTAAAGTCTTCACAGAAGGACAATCAGGCAAATTTAAAAAATAATTTTCTGACTCCAAGCTACGCATAAAATGTCGAAATTCGTTAGTAAATTCAAAATTGACATTTGTTACTATTCTTTCTGTCCAAGAAAAGGGGTTTGGAAATAAAATGTACTATTTGGCTTCCATTGTTATAAATCAAAACAGAAGGGCGACTCTTTCACTTATACATACATTTAAAAAAACTGAATTTTGAAAGGAAATTTATAATGGATAAATGTTTCCTTTGAATGAATGAATTCTCAGCAAATGGATTAGAATAAGTTTATAAAATAAGGGAATTTCTATTTTAACCATTAATGTCAAATTGAATGTATGATATATAATAAAGAATAGAATCTACAATAAATAAGGAAATTATCCATACATCTTAGACTAGGCCTTTCTAAGGCCAGTAATGTATACTCGTCATTACAAAAGATGACTGGATCTTCAACTGCCGAGTAGAAAATCAGGTATATCAAGAGCCAAAAGTGTTCAAAAAATGATGTAACAAAATAGTTTACGTTAATGAAATAGTTCATTCTATTAACAAGCATTCATACGTTTTAATTTCTACAAAATTTTCCAAATACAGTTTCTTTTAAAACTTGCCTTTTTCCCCCATTTTTTTATAAAATATAATAATTTTTAATTGAAAATTTTGGCAAAATTATAGTGAATTAGAAGTTAACAAATTGTGGAAAGAAATGTGATTAAAATAAATCTTTGGGAACTACATTTGCCCCTAAAAGATTTTTTTTTTTTTTTTTTGTAATTTAACGTCGTCGCGCGCTATTTTTTTTATTTCAAAATCCTAAAAACTTCAAAGAATGCATTTCATTAAGAATCAACTCACTATTTTTTTAAAAATTCCTTGGGAAATATTATGATCAGAATGAAAATAAATGACATGAAGCAATTTAAAGATCGTGTCTAATGAACATGCGTCATTATTGAAATTTTGCTTAGTACAACGGTACAAATTATTAACTGCTTAAAATACTATTCTCTTCATATTTTCCTATATGGTTTACTTACAGCCATATAAAAAATTATGCTGTTGAGTTCTGGAATTCCATCTGGTATTTTACCACTTCATTTTTTTATTGAAATCATTCTTTTTAACCCGTTTCTAGTTGTGTCCAAATCAAACACAAACCACGTAATTTTAGTATATACTTAATTTTATTTAAGTTTCAAAACTGTAACAGGTTAACAGACTAATATCTCTATATTGCGATGTGTTAATGAGTAGCTTAAGAGTTGGCGTTAAAAGAGTTCACATAGGATACCCCCTCACATAGCATTTCTCTAGTTCAATTAAATCAGATTTTCTCAGTTTAAATACAAAAAAGTTTTCCTACTGTACTAATTCTTACATATTATTGCTGTCAAAATTATTCAAAAAAGAATTTTTTCCTCTGGACGAAATATAAAAAGAGGAAGTACTTCATCTGCTCATTTATATTAACGTATATGCAATGACTCAGAAACGTATTTTATAAAAACTGACATGCTACCATGTGACTGTATATCTACCATGTGACTTTCTGAATGCCAAATTTTGATGCTGTTCAGCCAGAAAATACGCAAGCAAAAACCTTTATCAATTTTCTAGTGTTTGAGTGTATTGTTTCATGTCAACAATTAAGCCGACCGTCGAACATTACACTTAGCAAAAACTTTTAATTCGAGCCAAAAAACCGAATTTATATGACTCACCAAGAAGCGATATTTGAGATTAGGAGGAATTTCTCAAGGAGAATTGGTATAACGTACAAGTACTAAATTCCAAAAAACTATGCTTGAGAAAAACTATGGAAAGTTCATTTGACCGACTAACATTTGAACAAGATTACTCGGGAAAAATTATAGACCTTTCGTTTACCACTCCTTATTTTCAAAAATGCAGTTTTGGTCGTCAAACTAAAGTCTTTCTTAGGGAATTTAGTGTGTGCTCGCGCGCGCGTGTGCGTGTTAGCATTTCATCACGTCAAACGATGCAAAGTCAATGCATACGATGCAAAAAGTCATGTTGTACAATGCAAAGTCAATGCATCGTATAATTAAGCCGAACCTTTTAATCTCTCAATTAAGGACCTTTTCGCAATATCTACGGAAGTAAAATGTTATACGCTTTTATATTCTCTATTAAGAGAATAAAAAATACCAAGTAAATAAAAGAATTACCACTTCTACGATAAAATCCATACAAAAATTATTTAGTGATTTATATTTCGGCTTTTCTTTAAAGGATTAAACAAAATGTCTGTATCTTATCTTAACCTTTGAAATCAGATCAATAAAATGTGAATATTTTTATTTCCTGAAAATAGCTGTTGGAATGCCTTTAGAATCTTCTTATAAAGTTTAAATGAAATCAAATTTCTCTACTAAATTTACAAAGTCTATTAAAGCCTTTTTAATGTTCATTGGATAATTATCGTCATTATTATCGGCAAAAAATGTTAAATAGTGAATATCTGTTTGTTGGCGCATTACTGTGTGTACCATTAGAAGCAACCTAATTTGGCTATAAATTTTACAGAGCATAAATTTCAAATTCGAAGCAAATTTTTGAAAATTTGAGAGTTTTAAATAAATATTCTACAGATTTAGGATAGTATCAAAAATTTACATCCTTTTAAAATTCCAGAAATTGTTTTTTCAATCATAAATATATTGATAACCTTGCATTTTTTGTCATTTTATAAAATTTAAAAATGACTTTCCACAATAATTTTTATTACTAAAATAGAAAACCAAATTGTACTATTTCAAATCATTGCAATCCGAATAAGAAATATTTAATCCCATTTTTAACTTGAATTCAAGAAATTTTTAAGCTCAAAACTATGAATAAGCTGCTTCATTATTCAATTAACGAATACTATGATTCTTTCCTGTATAATTTTAATCATTTCACAATATTCGTTACAAAAGCATATTTCTCTTGGAATATTTGTTAAATATGCCAAAAGTTGTATTCTTTTAATTTTGAAACGAAAATAAAATCTTAACCATATATTTTATAAAGAAATATCAATTCAATGAGATGAATTTATAGTGAAATTTTAAATATTACTCAACGACTTCGACCGAGATAATTTTACGAAAATATGTTATCATTTGCTGAATATTTAATCATTAAATATTTTACAGTTTTAAAAAACTGGTTCGTGCCATGTGTTAATATGAGAATGGGACGATTTCATATAAAATGTCATTTGTAGATTGACGAATCTATTTAAGGTTTTTCAGTCTTCAGACAAGAACAAGTTTGATATTTCCATTTGTATTCAAGTATTTTTTTCATTTGATTTCATGACAAATATTTAAATTTAACTTCGATGCTCTCTGAGTAATTTTATTTGAATTTCAAATTTATTTGAGTTTATTGGTTGTAAAATTGATGCTTATATCTTGTCTAATTTTCTTCTAGTATTTGGTTTCGGTATTTTGGCTATGGATTTAATTTTTAATTAATACGTCGATTAAATTAATATTAAATAAACTTTTATTTTAAAATTGGACATCAAAAATGTATTGTATGCACTAATTTTTATCTCACAAAATCCTTATTCTCTTTGGATTTTAGGGCCAACAGGGGGAATACTTGGACAAAATTCTGGCCTCTCACAGAAAGAGAAAAACTTTATTTCAATCCCTGTTTGAAAGTGATCATTAAAAAATCTTCAGGTTAAATGCATAATTTAGCTCAATTTTATTCTATTTCCCGTAGTTTAAACTTTTGGGTATTAGTTTCAGTTCGGTTTATATTTCATAATCTTATTCTATATACGGTGACTTTTTTTACGTAAGAGAATTATTTGTAGTTAGTATCAGCAGATTACAAATTTCTTCGGTTTTTCTATTTCGAAGATATATGTTAATTATACTGGAATTCCTTTTATCAATTAATATTAACCGTAAATGTCATTTAAATTCTTTCTTTCGAAACTTTTTAGGAATCGCAACATTAGTAAAAAATCAAAATAATTTAATGATTTACATGTAACATTTGCAACAATGTCACAATTTGATAAAATTCACAAAGCATTTGAAGTGTTAACCAGCAAATAGTAAAAGGAAAGAAACATGAAAAGTCAAAGTTAAAGGCCTAAATGGAAAATTTAAAAAAATATATTTTTTTTACATTTTCATTTGTTACGTTTTATTAAAATTTCTCATTTCTAATTAATGAAAAAAAATTACTTTGATTAGGTAAAAGAACAGAATTGATGAGGGAACCTTAGTATTGTGAGGCTTTCGTACAAATGTGAGTTTTCAGTGGATACCTTCACAATTAAATCATATTTGATTTTTAATGAGTTTGGGAAAAAGTTTCAGAAATTAATGGATATTACACTTGCCCTATTTTTTTCTCAGACATTTTGAATCACTAACAAAAGAATTAATTATACCATTGAATAAAAGAACTTTAGATGATACAGCAGAATCTTGAGGAAGATTAATAAGAAGAGGTAAGCCTATAGAATTAAAAAAACGAAAATTGTGTATTAATTGCATACCAATCACCAACAAGTTAATATGCAAGCAACAAGAATTCAAATATTTCTTTGGACGCTTTTTTTCAGATCGATAGAAAAGAAAATTGGAAAAAACAAAGATTATAGGAATTCAATTTAGTAACGAGATCCCATACCAAATCCTATTTATTTACAATATTAAGTAATATCAAATTTCCTATATTTGCATTTTTGAGTTATTACTTTAACATGCATGCACATAGGCAGAGGTTAATAGCCTTGATAGATTCGCTTCCAGATTTGAAAGATATTTACACAATAGATATTAATTCATAGTAGCAAATTTTATCCATTTAGCACTTTTCTCTTTATAGTTATCACACTTGTACCTAGACAGTCGGACATAACTTATTTTCTCTGAATATATCTCATTTAAAACTTAGTAAAATTTACAAATTTGCTGGAGAGACCGAATACCAAATTTAAACTCTCTGGCTCAAAGCTGTAATATTTACGCATTATTATAATTTAATTGATTAACCATTAGACATTTATGTTCATTATTACTCAGAAATCTGTGTATGAAAGCATGTTTTTAAAATTCATTCAAAGCTTTTGGGAATCTCCCATTGAAGGTGATAAAGCATGTTTCTTCTGAGCAACTGGGAGAAATGTAGAATTAAATAGTTCAAAGACGCTAAAATTCAACTCAAAAGTAATTCATGATCCAAGAATCTCTTCAGCATACTGTGTTGTCTGAATTCAATAAATCAGAAAGCATATTTCAAAAAAAAATCCTACAACGGGGTTTTAATTTCAGATATCTTTTTTTTTAATTCATAGTTTATGCATTCTTTTTTCGACTTCAGGTATGTATTCAGGATTTTGCATGATTCAATATTACCAATAATTCTACTGTTTTTTCCTAAATTATATTTTGATGTTGCATCTTTCAACTTGTCTGCTCGTAATCACCGTTAGTCCTTTTTTAAGACCAACGAGAGCAGCGCTACAATTCTTCAAAAGCACAAGCACTATTCCCTTTTTTTTACTTTTGAGCTGAATGTCTGGAATTTTGTTCATGTATATCAAAATAATGTAGAATTGTGAGAAAAAAATTACTTTGTGTAATTATTTCCTTCATTTTGATTGAAAACTTTAAGGAATAATTGCTGATCCATAAGAAAAAAAATTGTGTGCATTTTTTATAATTTATTATATGAGGGTAAACCGAAAAGTAATAATTGCTTTAAAAACATATTGGTTTTGCTTTTAAGCGAGTGTGACCATATTTTACCATTTTAACCTAAAAACTATCTGTTAAATTAAAATCAGTGGATCCTTTTCCTACATTCATTATAGTTTAATTATTTAAATACTAAACGATTTAAAAATAAGCTGCGCTTCGTATTCAATCCATGTACGATAAACGGTTGTAGGATTCGGCTGATAAAAATAGGCTCCATCAGTGGTAAAACTGACCCTCAGAAAAGAGTAAATAACAAAGTATTTTATTTATTATTTTCAGGATATTTTCCAGGGATTAAATACTTACCATTGTCGAGGAATAGTATATTTTTCCGAATTATCTCGCCGCAAAATGCAAAAGCAGTCGTAGCAAATTATCGTCCTAGTTCGGCCACTATTTTAATTGAACCGCTGGATTGAAAATATTCATCGATTACCTGGTTAAGGACTGCAGTTATCTGTCAAAAAAAAAAACAAAGCGCAAATATATAAACGTAAAAATAATTTCAAATGAGAAAACACCATATATTAAATTAGATTGAAAGATGATAAAAAATTAAAATGGCAAAAAAAGGAACCAAAGAAAACACATTTTTAAAAACTACTTTTCAAAGAAAGAGGTGACAACCTTTTAAAAACTTATAGGAAAATCCTTAATAGGATTTTCTCGCATATTAGACTTAAGATACCCTTTTTGTTCAAAACCTATTATTCACACCCAACATATTATATATATATATATATATACACCAATTATAATCTTTATTTCCTAAACTATTTTT
>JAOUZG010008294.1:1083510-1094668 GCA_026289955.1 Argiope argentata | reverse complement strand
TTTTTTGGATACCAAATTACTATCGATTCCGACATCCTTTTAGATTTTATTTCTCGGAAGATCCGTTGTCCCATTTCAATTAAGTGAAAAATCAAAAAATCAAAAATTCAGTTTTAAGATTTTATTTTCATACATTTTGGCAAATGATCATTTTGTTTAAAACAGAATAACTGCTAACAATTTCCTGGAGAACGATTATTTTCCAATAAATGTTTTGATAACTATAATGCGCTTAAATTACCTAAGAAAATCATATAAAGTGAAATTACATGGAAAATATTTCCATATGTTGTATTAATATAAAACTATCAAATTCCTTTCGTTTATTAAAAATAAGTGTATCATTGGATATTATTAATTTAACTGGATGCAACTAATTTTATTTTTTTATAAGACTTGAGGAAAGTCCCTTCCTACTTTAAATCAAAATCGCTTGGGAAATTGAGAAAAAAAAACTGAGTGTTTTAGATTTTTTTCAAAATGACTCTAAAATTAGTTTTTACTTATTTATTATTTTCGTAATTGTTCCTTGTCTGACTGGTGTGTTTAGATGCATTCGTGATTAAAATATTAGCACGTTTATAGAATATCTACATATTTATTATTATAATAATTTACTTAGACATATCACACAATTCAACTTATTACATCATTTGTTGGTCGAATAAAAAGAAAATCTTATGTTATTTATTACCACTAGAAAAGGAATCACTTTCAAAAATTTTACACATTATATTAACTTTTATTATCTAGAATACTTTTCATTCTTTAATATTTTGAAAAATGTGTTACTTTTCAAATAAAACTTTTAGTTTCAGCTGGGTATTTTAGGCAAATACCAAACAGAGATAATGCTGCTTTAAACCGTTTTTAATTTAATTGTTTTTGTAGATCCTTATGATTAGATTAAATCAACTTATTTTCAAAAATAATAGACATTTTATAAGGTGTCCTTCCCGGGTTACAAGCAAAAAAATTTGTAACTCTAAATTTTGATTTTTTAAAATTATAAAATATTTATATATAAGGCTGGATACGCATAGTGAATACGTGATTTCTTAGACATATGTTAAAATATAAATACTTTTCAAAGATTTCATAATGTATTCCTATTCAATTATCTAAGGAAAATATTAGCCAAATATTTAAAATTATGGCAGTAATCGTCTAGTTAATAATATTGTTAACGTTTATGAATCAAAAGGATTGTCTTTGAATTCTAAATCTAGCAAGATAAATTAAAACTTATTTCTATAAAGGTGCTTGATTTTTGCCAGATTTTTTCTAGGAAGCAGTTAAGTATCGGAAAAGTAGATTCCCACAAGGAAATTTCTTTGGCATTTCTACCTGCTCCCAGCCGTGACGAAGGTCACGGCCCATCCCATCAATATACTTGAAGTCCCCCTTCCGCGTTCCTTGACCATTCTACTTGTGGGATTGTAGAATTTGTTCTTGTTCTTTCGCATATGCGCTACCCAATTAGATATTGCCATTTGTGCTTGAATTGTAGGTTTACTGGGATTTAAGGATTCTTGCATGAGAACTGGACGTCTATCTGCAGAATCCATAGATAACGACTTTTTCTTGTATTGACAGGAGAACGATTGTTGTTGAGGGTCCTTTTGTTGTTGCAATAATCAACTCTTTTCTTACTGAAAACTGATAATTTTCTTTTCAAAAAGACTAGGAACATTTTTGAAAGTTTATTTTTAATTAGGTGCGCTTTATGTTTTTTTTCTCTGTTATTTGGATTTGATTTTAAATATGAATTAAAAATATTCAAATATTAAGAGAAAAGTAATGAGTTGTGTATAATGAATATCACTATCAGCAGTGTCACGGTAGCATTGAAAATGGGGTGACAAGGAGTTTCATTAACGAAAAGTGTGAAGGGCTGCTGAAAACAAGTATTCTATATGAAACGCGCCATTCTTGTAAGCCAAATGAAGTTCCAATCAATATCATGAAACATTTCTAAAAAGAATTAAAAGGAGAATAGGAGAATAATAACAGCTTAATGTCTGCTCCAAATTAATACTTTGACATCTAAACAGAATTGCATGAACTAAATAATAGTTGAACATATTTTAAATAGTTCATATGGCATAAAGACTGCATTTTTGAGTAAGTCAGCAAAAATTTATCAAATATGCACTGATAAAGTTAATTCATTTCTTAGTTCAGATACAATCAGAATAAAAATTAATTGAATCGACCGGCATCATATTTTATACTTTTGTAGAAAAGGGTATCAACTAAATTACTTCTGAAAACGCCGGCATAAAATATTTGAAATGAAAACTGCGATTTATGATAAATTTCTTGCACTTAATATTGTTCTCACATTTCCAAAATAGAAGTTTTTTAAAATTAATTTTTCATCATTGCACGTGATTTTTTCTTTTCGAGGTTATTATTTTTCTGCTTTTATACCTGATACTTTGTTTTGTGGCAATAGTTTATTCCGGACAATTCAGAAAAACGAGATATTTTCTGTTATGACCTTTATATTTCTAAACGAAATTGTTAAAAGTTTGTTCATTATTTTCTCGACATATTTCTGGGTTTAAATAACACATTTTTTTAATTAACAAGAATTTATATCAATGATGAAACTTGTGATATCTCTGCCTTTTAATTTTATTTAACCGTGCGTCAGTTCAGAGACAGAAAATGAGGAATGCAAACATTTGAAAGTTAATTATTATCCTATCTATAGGCATTCTTTTTTGAAGAAGGACTTTTTCAGAAAAATGCAGATTCAAGTTACTTTCAAACAGAAAAGAAACAATTTTTTCTTTGACCGGTTCGATTCATTGTTTTAAATGTCCTTTATTACATTCTATATAAGAGTATAAAAAAGATAAAAGGAATATTGAGTTGCCTGTAGCAGATAATAGACAACTAATTTTGGAATGGAAAGAGCTACTTTGAAAATATTAATGATTCTTAGTGTAAATTAGTATTAAAATTTTTCAATTTTGACAAAAAAAAATATCACATACTTTTTGAAATCTTCTAATTCGAGATTTTTTTTGTTGAATAATTTTAATACGAATTGTTAGAACTAAATTACACGATAATACTAATAATTTTTTATTTCGATTCAAATACTAATAATCTTGGTCTCATTTACAAAAACATCTTTTAGGTTAGATAGTCTAATTGGTCGAGAGTTGGACTCGTATTCTTTCGATTCCGTGTTCGAACCTCAGCAGCCGAATATTGCCCGAGTGTGTGGTGGATGGTTCTCGTTAAATCTGACATGGTTACAATGCCCTCTCAGTGGAGAGTAATACCCCTAGCTGTACTGGGTCAGAAGTGATTATTCCGTGTTCCAGATTTAAATCATAACCTTTGGAAGAATAATGGAAGTCCACCCCTTAAAAATGGTTGTGATATGTGTGTAACTAAGTCGTACTCTTGGCCCTATCTGGCACTACTGGAAAAAAACGAATCGATTGGTTTAAATAGCTGTCATGTCAGCGAGTTTGAAAGAGTACCATCAATAATAACAGCAGAAATACGCCCTATTGTTTGATATTCATTTCCTTAGAACGTCTGACGTCGAAGGAATTTTGAGAATCTACTTTTATTCATCAATCGTTCTCAGAAAGAACCCCGAACCCCAAGATGCGGCCATATTAATTCCCCACCCCTTAACCATTCCCCCAAATACTCACTTTTAAGAACTGCAATTGCCATATGTTTCTAGCTATATTACATTATAAAAAGGGATTCCTACTCACTGCAATAAAGCCGTTGAAGATCACATAATAAATCAGTTTTTAATTAGCTTCCGTCTTTGAGGAAATGCGTACATTTCTATTTCTCATAACTAACATTTTCACATTGTCAACATATTTCACATATTCAACATATTGCACTTTTGTACTTTCAAGCTGCATTTTAGTATCGTTTAGATTTAATATACAGAGAACCAGGAACTTAGAAAAAATCAACTTTTAAGTATTTGAATTTATTTTAGAAAAAAAATTTCAGCTGAATTTTTTTTTAAATTTTACCATGTAAATTATGCAAAAATTTCTTACTGCACGAAGGTTTTATAATTCTTTAATGGCTGCTAATGCTCTCAAACTTTTTAAAGATTTTATTTATTTCTTATTAATAATGAGATAAAAATTATTTGCTTGCAAGTGAAAATTTCGATGTCGAGAAAAATAAAAAATAAAAATTGGCTTTAATCTTTTTTCGACTTTAATAAAGTTTCTTGAGCTGTGATTTACGATTTTTTTATTAATAGCACAAACATTTCAACTAAAAACGTAATATTTCTGCATATTTTTGAATTAAAATAATCTAAATTTCAATGTGAAGTTAAAATTTCAATTGTTATTTTAAAATATTTTCACAACGAATTTTATTTTTCTTTTTATTTGCATTCATTTTGGAACAACATCCTTACGGATTTCGTTATTTAGCGTTTTACTGCTTGCGGGCCTTTTGTCATTGGTTTCACGATATAAAAGTGCTAGAAAACTATGAAATCCTTGTATAGGAAATTAAAATCTTTTCACATTCTAGAAATCCTACATTAATTTTTTTTCTACTTCATGCACTTTCTTGCTTTGCCTACAATTTTCTGTCTTTCCATTTGGTATCAGTAGATAATCTCAACCAATAATAAAGGTGTGTGTGAATGCGTGCGTTACGAAAGGTTATTTTTTAAATTCTTGAACCGTTCTGGTCTTATTTTAGGATGATAAAAATTGCAAATTCGAATAGATAAATATAAATTAATAACCAGACATGGAATGAAAAATAATAAAGAAGGCTTTACCCTATAATTTTTCAAATTTTTTTCTAATGTTTAAATCTTGTTTATGTTTTGCAATCAATTGCAAAGTATCTAATATTTTTTTGGAAAATTTTCTATTTGATTTCTTTCTTTTTTTGAAGCGGCATTAAAAATTTAATTCATTCTGAAACACCATATTATCTTTATATTCTGATGATTGTATAATCAGTGACTTTAAATACATATGATATTTATCATAGGAATGATACATATGATGAATATCAACGGCTGGAAAATAATTATATGATTGAAATTGAGTTTTCAAGTTGCTGGGCTAAAGAAATATTTAAACATGTCGTTGCCACCTGAATGATTAATAGTAATAAAGTTTGATTAGTGTTTAGAAAAGCAGTGAAAAATAATCAGACTGAAAAAAAACTAAAAAAAAAAGATTGGATAAATCTGGAGAAAAAGAAATAGCATGCAAAACTGGAATAGATTAAAGAAATATTTTTTTTACTTTACATAATAAATAAAAAATTAATAATTTATTTTATTAAAATGTGGTAAATCCTAAATTCCTACTTAAAAAAATCGGCATGTGCTTAAATTAAAATACCCTTTTACTTTAAACCTGTATAACTATGTACTGACAAAAAGTTTGAAAATCGTGTATTTTGAAGTACTACAAGAGATATTACTCAAAGTATCGCAATATCTCAAATCGATATGGAAATGGGTGCCCTTTTGTGCTTACCTTTTCATACATAAAGCTGGATGTTAAAAAACCAATAAACAATGCATTCATATTTTATTGAAAAATAAGAGAAAAAAGTAACAGCATTGAAATGAAATCTATAAAGAAATTCAAAAAGGTTTAAATTTGTAATGCACGAATATTCTTCGATGTTTTAAAGGTGAAATAACAATCTCATCAAAGTTTAATATTTGTAATTTGACTTTGTCTAATTTATTTATGAGATTTCTGAACTATTTATTTAAGAATTACCCCTTTTTTAATAAATAATTTAAACATTATATCTTCACTTAACTGCAATTAAAATTCAAGAAATAATTTTTAAGGGACTTTATTAATAAAACCCGTAAATTTTTGCGTTCGAAGCTATTGAATTAAACAAATGAGTCCAGATGAAATATGGTAAAATCGGACGAAACTCAAAATTTTTCGATTAATGAAAGCTATTATATTTCAATAAAGTAAAGAAATGATAATTTAAAAAAATCTCAATTGAAGATTTAAAATATAGAGAACATTATTTTTGCCTTCATAGATATAAAATCTTACGATTATGAATATGAAACGTTCTTTATTTTCTTCACACATTTTTCTGCAAATTAAATTGAAAAACTATTCATTTGTTATAAAAGGCACTGTGGAAATTATTCGGATAGAATAAAAAGTCTTTACCTTAAATATTCGAAAAAAATTATAAATCATATTGAATTTCGCTTACTCTTGTAGATAATGTTTAAAATGTTGCTACCTCTTCGAGAAGTACACCTTATCAGTAAAACAGCTGGCTTACAAAGGACCATTGATGGATTGACAGTTTTATGTCCAGAAAAGAAATGATCTGTTCTGAATAATCATACAATTCCTTGAATAGAAGGGGTGAAGAATAACTGAAGGGTACTCTACTGGAACTTTCTGGAAAGAAAGGGTCATCTCCAGGGCCACGATTTAAATTCATTAGTAGATCTTAACTGAAGAAACCAAATGTAAATAATTGAAGGTGGTTTTTATTTACATTATTATAATAGTAAAAAAGATTTTAATTAAAAAAATCTAAATAGATTTGAAAACTGTAATTTTTTATTACTTACAATAAATCTAATTAAAATGGGGATGTGAGATTATCAGGAAATTAAATCCAATGTCATGTTGTTGTTTTTTTAAATATCAAAATCATAAAAAATTGGGCAAAAAATAACCAATTCACGCCTTACTATATCTCAGCTTTCATTATGTACTGGATTGTTAAAATTATCTGATGATCTTTCCCAAAATAATAATCCCTTTTAGCATCCTAATATGTATCCACAAAAACTGGCCCTTTGGAATATAGCATTTGTACTAATCATATTGAATTAAATTTTTCAAATTTACTTATTTATTTATTTATTTCCCTCCGCCAATTAATTTTTTCGTCTGTAACTGATTATTTACCTCTTTCGATAACTGCTGCACTTAAATTATTTCAGGATAATCATCAGTTTAGTTACATGGAAAGCATATCAATGTGACACGTTTCTAATCGTCCACTGCTTCAAATCACTTTTATTTACAGAAAGTAATGGCAGTGTCAATTATTAAATAGTTTTTTTCCTGAAAATTTATGGAAAAAAAAGATAACTTAAATATTGTAATTTCTTTATTTTACAAAATTGAAGGCCCCAAAAGACGTAGATTTCTTTCGCTGTAGTCCTGTGAAATGACCACTTGGATATATGGGAAGGTATATTTATTGAATATACATCTTTGATTGATTTTTTAAAACATGCTTGTAATTAAATAGTAATTATAAGATATTTTGTTAGTGTTTACGTAATAAAGACAATATATTACTAAAATATTTTTACAACGTTTGAAAAGCGAAAAAAAATTCACTTTTGATTAGATAGTTTTAATAGTTGCCAAATATATCCATAAATTTCGGCACTTAAAAAATAATTTTAAAATCAGTTAATAATTTTCCATATTTTAATAATTTTTTTCTTTATACATTTATTTACATACAAGATCACAATATCACAATCCTCAAATTAAGAAGTTTAATTCAAACAAATCACTTTATCATTTCCTATTTGATGCATTTCAGTATATTGTTTTATATTATTGGCCCTTTATAATAATAGAATATTTATAGATTAATTTTTTTCCATATTCCACAACTCTAGGAGTTATTTTGTTTTTTCCCGAAAAAGCTGTAGCACTTATCGCTAACACCAAAAAATATCAATGTCTCTAAGACAGTATGTTACTAACTTTCCTTATTAAGATCATTTTTCTAATATATATTTTTTTCAAAAAATCCGATACTTTTAAAAAACATTTAAATCTTTATTGCGAGACTGTTAGCGAATGCCAAAAAGTAATGACGCATCTTCAATATTTTCAGAATATATAATATGTTTTTTTTTTACCTTTAGGATTGGATAATAATTTCCGTGCAAAATCTCATTACATTTTTTAGTAAGCCCCTCATGGGTTCATGAGCCAAGAAATTTTTAAATTCAACATTTATTTTTTTTAAACTGCAAAACGTTTATTTATAAGTTAGGTTTAGCATAGTAGATACGACATTTTTAATACCTGTTAAAGGTAATTGTTATTTTTTAACTCATGTAAGGTATTCATATTTGTTTAACTAAAGAGAAATATATCATTTAAGGTAATAATCGTGCAATTAATAATATTTTAAACGCATACATCTCAGAGGATTATATTTAATCTGCTAATCTAGTAAGATAAAAATGTAATCAGAGCTGGTTTCTGCAATTGCAATCAATTTGAATTTTGTCAGATGAGTGTTTCCAGCATGCACAGGAATTTTACAAAATTGAATGCCCCAAAAGACGTAGATTTCTTTTGCTGTCGACCAGTGAAACGTCCACTTGGACATATGGGAATGCATATTTATTGAATATGCATCTTTGATTGATTTTTTAAAACATGCTTTTAATTAAAAACTAATTATGTGATATTTTGTTAGTATTTACGTAATAAAGACAATATATCACAAAAGTATTTTTACAAAGCTTGAAAAACGAAAAAAAAAATCACTTTTGATTAGATAGATTTAATAGTTGCCAAATATATCCATAAATTTCGGCAATTGAAAAAAAATCATTTTATTCCAATTTTTTATTTGCTTAAACAATTTTAAATCAAAAATTTCTCTAATTTTTAGAAAATTTATTTTGCAAAAGTTGTCAGTATATTCTTTAAAAGGAACATTCTTATTCCGCAATACAATTTTTTTAAAAAAGAAAAGCTGTTGTGATACCATTTGAAATTTCCTACATTTACTTTTTTTTCTATGCAAAAAAAAAATCCAAAGAATACTATTAAGGGTAAACTTCAAAAAGAACTTTTCATTCTTCTAGATTTTGATTTTTACTCATTAAGGTAGATTTAAGGCATTTTATTGAATTGCCATAGATAATATTTTTTTTAATAACCTGGAACTAAAATTAAATGATAAGAATTATACTCATAATACCATCGAGATCCAGTTATAGGTTTCACTAACCCACTGTAGCTAGCTCGTCTGACTTAAATATTTTCCTTGGCGCTTTTCAAAGTGGGCATTTGGCGTGGAAATTATTTCCATTGTTGGCGAGATTCTCTTTCTATTGTAACCTATTTCGCCTTTAGGGTTTCACCAGTGACAATTTGCCTTTTACTCTCGTTGGATGCCTACTCTTTGCTGAAGAACTTGACAGAATTCATTTCCATTTCCAATTTAGCACGTGGTGGCACCGATGATAGAAAAAAAATCATTTTAATTGGAAAATTAAGTCTTTTTATCTTATTATTACAATGTTTTTTAATATAGAGGGTTAAATTAAGATATTCACCTTTTTTTCTTATTATATTTTTTTGGAATAATTTATAAAATTAAATGAATATGTAGAGTCCAAAATCTCAAAAAGGTTGCGCTTAATTTCTTAACATTTTTCAATGTGTAAAGTTTTGAACAATTACATTCATTCTTATAAGGAAATATACAAACATTTTTATGTAATTTAAATTATATTTTGTGTATAAATTTGGTATTCTTTAAATTCATATTTCACGTGACTCTTAATCTCTAAGAATTTTAAAAATTTCTAGAATTGTGCTTTTTTGATTAAAAAAACAATATTTATTATTTTAACTAGATTTTTAATTAATCAATATATTTCTTTGCGAATTACTTTCGTAGTCGAATGATTTTTAAATTGAATATGACGATCTCATTATATTTATAAAATTACGATCAGTGTTCTTTGGAAGAATATTGCTGGCACTAGTTTTCAATTAAAATTTTATGTAAAACGTTTTGTTCATAATTCTGGCAGACATTTTATTTCAATTCTTTTCTTTTAATGCTCTTTTTATTAAATTTCTAATGTTTTTCTTTTTTATTTGTTGATGCTATTTTAACTAGATCTCTACTGAAAACTTAAGCCAAAATAGTTTTTTTTTCTTGTTTATAAATTTTTATTCAAGTCAATTTGCTTTGATGGTATTTATTTTCATTCCTGCTTCCAGTTGTGTATTAATATCTAAGTTATGGTTGTTCTTACAACCTTGTATTATTATAGCTTTGCAAACATATAAGGTGCCACTTATATGTTTGGCCTTGCTGTAATTTCTGGTAGAATCTCTTCATTGATGCTCAGTTTTTTTATTGATATTTTACTTGCTATTATTTTTTCTGCCTCTGATTGGTTATCGAGTAAAAGTTTAAAAAATGCTACAGCCTTTGACCCTTTTTGTTTTCTATATTTATATAAAGTTTATATTTTTAAATTATTTAGTACATTCATGGCTCTTTCTATGTATTTAATAGAATTTGGGAAGATTTATTGGCTTGAAATAAATGTCTATGCTGTTTAAAAATTTTTTTTAATTAGTTGTTATTAATAAATTACATATCTATTCAAGCAAAGTTAATAAATTTTAAAGTTTAGTTAATTAATTGAATATTTTTACATTAGTTTAATCTTGATATTCCATTTTATCAAATTATGAATGGTCATACATTTTTATTTATCCTAATTTGATTATTATATATTAAGAATTATTTAACCGATCTGCATCTAACTTTTATTGTAGTAAAATTATTTTTTCGATTATTTTTTCTTTTTAGATTTCATTATGAATTTTTGTATTCAATGCTCAAAATACAATATGCATTTAATCTAGAGAGATAAACTAAGAATATATATTGTAGTAGATGACATTTGATGATTTCAAATATTAATTCATTGATTTTTTATTAATTGAAAAATTTAATGTTTTCGCCTTTATAGTAGTTTTTTTTATATTAGGCGTGATTGTTGGGTCGGGATAGCCTGGCTGGTAATGTGTTGTATTCGCATCCCTTGTGTTGCTTGTTCGAACCTGGTCGCAAAGTTCTCCATGACGAGAGTTATATTACTATGGGTAATGATCCAAAGGTGATAGTTATTTGGCTCAGAGGTCCATACCTACTGCACCCCTCCTTCCGTTGTAAAGTGGAACACGTGAAAAAAATTATAATTATTTAATAAAAAGTAAATAAAATGATTTTTTTTCCTTATATCCAAATGTAGGAATTGATTTTGTAAAACTGTTTTTTTTTATTACTTGTTGAGAGTGAAATTTGATACATACAGATATTACTAGAA
>JAOUZG010008294.1:1061526-1083110 GCA_026289955.1 Argiope argentata | reverse complement strand
GAATTTTTGGGTTCAATGGCTGAACGAAAGAGCTCGATATCATTGGACTGAGGCCGCTATCAAATACCATAATCATAAAAATTATGGCAGATTGTTTAAGCCAATGTTCTATACTTTATTTCGTGAAATGGTGCCAACACAGAGACGGATTTTTTTTAAATTTGTGAAGTTTTCTGATTTGGACGATATTCGTATGTGTCTACAAATTGTGACCAAAGAAGAGCGAAAAGAAATAATGGAACTCTGTGCTGAGGAAGTGCTTCTGGCCTATTCAAAATGGCCACTGACCGATATTTTTCTCGATCAGGCCGACAAGACGTGGGAATTTCTCAGCATCCATTCCTTCCTTGAGGTGTTGACGCATCTTTTAAAATTACAGAGCAGTACCGATTTCGATTACAAAACTCTTACGGAAGAATTTTGGAAGAGGAGTCCTTTTCTTTACAAGGAAGCCATTAAAACAATGAGTATTTCTAAAAAGCCATTATCTGAATTTATTGAGAAAATGACCCAAAAAAACGGTGACTGATCTTGTAAAGTACACAATATTATTTTTTACTTTACTCTAATAAATTTTCTACATTTGAAATTGTTTTGTTGTAAACGTTCTTTAACGAAATGTTCAACAAAAAATTCTGTAACATCATCTATTATTCTATCTGTAACAGTAGTTTAAATTGTGATAGTATTTTTCATAATTTTCCCGTATTAAAGCTGTTTTATTTTTTTTTCTAGTAACTAATAACGTTGCTATGAATAAAGCTATTAATATCTTATTTGTGCTCATTAATTATTATCTTTTTTAAAAAATATCTACAGTTTCAATTAGCATTTTTTTACATTTCAGTATGCTCATAATCGTTTGAATAGTTTATGGCCTGACGAAATTTTTGCGGGAAGTTTTTAAATAAAAATTTAAAAGAATTGTATTAAAAACATTTTTTTTCTTACTAATTGAATTATTCTTCATATAAATTACATTGTTTTAAATCTTTCATCGTACAAAAATAATTCAGCATTCTTTATTTTGAAACGCGACAACTAATATTTTTAACTAAAATGAACAATTGTTTATATCTGCATTTTTTAAAAATTTACTTTCATCGGGATTAATGTATCCAGATGGATGCAAGACTTATTTTCAGATTGTGAATGACTTATCTACAATCAGGTTAAAAGTTCTTCTTGTCACAAGTATTAGATCTCAATTCAATGATGGCAGGAATTATTCCAGTTTCATTTCATTTTTTAACTACCGGAAAAGTTCATTAATAATACATAAGTCAATTTTTTGTATTATTATATGTGGTAGTCAATATGCATAAGTTCAAGACAGTTCTATCAGTTTATTTAAAAGTCGAGACACAGTTCATAATCTAAAAATTTCATTTAAAAACTTTAATTCAATGGACATTTCTTCGATGAGTTTTCATATAAATTTGGATGAAAGGTTCAGCGTGCAATGTTTCAACATACATAACTCTAAAGAAAAAACACTAATTATCATCTGAAATCTATTATCTGTTTTAATAAATGCTTATTTTATAAGGATAATTTTTATTTCTAAGTACTGTATATGTTGCCTAACTGAAAGGAACCAGAATCATGAAAAACAATTGATTTATTCAATAATTTAAATAAAAAGATATTGCATGTTAACATTTGGAAATGTTAAAGGAAAAGTTAAAGGGAAATTTCTAAACAAAAAAAATTAGCAATAAATATTTTATTTAATATTGAATATTGACCATAAATAGTATGCAATTCATAAATAAAAGTTATTTATGACGTAAAAAAAAGGATACAACTAAATTATTGTGAAAATGAGAGCTTTTTAAAATGGGGAAATTAGTTATTTCCTTTTCGTTTAAATATATTTTAACAATAAATTTCTTCTTAGAATTATGGACTGAAAATATTATTTCATTAGAGCCTCGCATATATGATATACAAATTACTGAAATTTTTTTTATATATTTAGTACAAATCTTGTTGTTTTAAAAATTGAAGACTCAGAAGATAGAAAATTATTCCAAAAGTTCCACAATGCAGAAGTTGTAAGTCTTTCAAACTACAAAAATTCATTTATTACACCTTAATTTGTATAAGAAATTTTTTTTCTAAATAAAATACTTTTTTTTAATTTTAGAAAGAATTTTATTTAATCAATTATTAAATGATAATCTGAGGTTTGAGTTGTATCTTACTAGAAAACATTACTTCGCAGAACGTATTCTAATGTTATTTCAAAATTTAAAAAATATGTGTTTTTTTTTTTCATTATTTTTGAAATAGTTTATGTAATTGCATTAAAATTCATCCCAATTGCATTAGATCATCGAATAATTAATCGCCAGATATTCTTCCATCTTTTAAGTCTCACGAAGACTGGCTCTTCTTATTACTTGTACAGTTTACATGAAAAAATAAGAAAATTGTTCTGCAGCAGTGCTGAAGTCCAAGATCCTTCCTCATTCATTGGAATTATGCTGCTCTAAGATATGTCTCTTTCAAAAATATTTTAGTACAGAAAAACAGAACAGCAAGTAAAGAGAAAAAGTGTAACTATTTAAATAACTGAATTTTTATCCCAATTTAGAACATATGAATAATTTATAAACGTCAAACGCTTAAATTGTGATTCAGGTAAATCAATATCGCCAGAAACTATTGCTAATGGCAAGTATAAAGAATAGTAAAGGAAAAGCAAACTTAACGATTCTTTTTATGATACAGATATATTACTAAGTCCGATAATTTCATCGAGAAATATATGATTGCACAGTTCGTAACGCAGTTCTGAAAGTTAATATTTATCCAAGAAGTACCAGATTTGGTAAAAACTATCTTTGGAACACAAAAATGAACTGTTCTGCATTTCTTTACTTCAAATTTTAATTCAATAATTATGCAATGTGAATTTGCATCTCTTTGCGATTATATCCTCTAGTATTAGAGAACAAATAATATTTTTACAATCCTACGTTCAAAGTTTTCTCTATTGATATTTATTCAATAATCACATGATTTTTTTTTCTTAATTTTTTAGATTTTATTAAAAATTTACTTACTCAAAAATTAAATACTTAACTAAATATTCAAAAATTAAATTTTATTTGAAATAAATTCGAAATTAGTTTTAGCTTTTCAGCAAGTAATTTAATCGATTATTTTCTTCCTTGATGAAAGTTAATAAGTTAAGCGACGTTTTATAATCTGCGAAGTTTGTGTTATTATCTGTAAACAACACGAAAATGAATATATTGTGCAATTAGAAGAGAGATTGTCAAGCAATTTACATTCTCCAGGGCAAAATTATTTCACCTAAATCAATTCCATTGTGCTCTCTTTAAGCAGAGAAAAGACAAGTCTGAATAAAACAACTCTTATATCTGTTACATTTGAATGATTAGAAATCCTTTATTGAGAGAATTATAAACATTTCTTATTACATCACGTAATTCAAGAAAAACTTCACAGTTAATGGATGTTATCGTAAAATCGTTTCATATTTGGAAGTGGCTAGTCTTTAATAAAACAATTGTAATGGAAAAGAGAAAAAATGAATTTTTAAAACCTAAGCTCATTTACAATTCTTGCTTAAGCTGTGAAAACAACTGAGAGAAAATTCAATATAAGAAAATCGACAATTTACTTTTCAAAACAACTTGTTATCATATCGTAATAAAATGCTGATAAAAGTTCAAAGAAATTAACCAAAAATTGCACACGCGGTGGCTGAATTTTAACCGAAATAACAATAATAGCATATTTTTATTAAAAAAAGTAAGGACGAAACAGAAACCATAAAATATGTTCATTACCAGGTCTCTACTTAATCAATATATGCTGAAATACCATCAAACGGATAGTTACAAATGGCAAGGTGCTAATTCACTACAACATTGGAATTACTATTTTTTAAAACGTATATGAAAAGTACATTGAAACTGATCAATTTTCCTTTACCTGTAATATGAAAATGTCATAAATAATCAAATTTTGAAATAATTAAAATGTAACGATTAGTCCTTAAAATTCAGAGCAATTATTAGACTTGAAGGATTCATGAATTCTACTGAAGCATGTTAAATTCAAAGGTGAAATTAAGGGATGTTTGTGCATCTAAAAATTTAAGTTAAGAAATAAACGGATGTGAAATACAATAAATTTATAGAGTAATGATAATTTTTGTGGGAAAAATTGCAATGATTTTAAAAAAAGATATTTATTACACTCGGTCATAAAAACCGATATATATTCTAAATAAATAGTGCAATTCAATTTTAATGTGTAAAATATTTTGATAAATGATAGATTTTTGTTATTAATTTTACGATTAAACATGTTAATAAAACAATCTCAATGTTTCGACGTTTTGAATCAATAAATTAAATTCACAATTTATATCAATGTTTATAAAATTTTGCGTTTTCATTTTTAAATCGTCCACATCAAACTAGATATCCAGAAATTATTTGACATTAATGGGAAAGTCAAGGGACCAAATTAAGAAAAACAAAAGGAATTATCTACGAATTTTAATTCAGAGAATTTTTTATCTGTTTATATTAGTAGATTTCTCAATGAACAAGTAATATAAAGAATTTTAAATCAATTCTTTTTTAGTTAATTGGGAAAAATTAGATTTTAGTTACTTTTTATTAAATAATAACAATTATTGTTGTTCTAGTATTCAGCTTCACAACGAACAAAGGGGTGCATTAACTACTGGGGGAATGGATCCCTGAGTATTCGGGGGTAGAAGTCTGACTTAGTACTCACATAAGTCACAAAAACTTTCAAACGGGGTGGACTACATTCATGCATTTCATTCATTCATCCATAGATTGCAATTTAGATCTGAGACAGAGAACGATCTCCTCTGAATCAGTGGTTTTACTCTACACATGGAGAAATTTGTGATCAGATTTAACGTCTACCACACACAGAGAATCATCGGCAGGCAGGTTCGAACATGCTGCAAAAGGGATGAGAATCCAATCCCCTACATATATTCGGCCTCTATATTGCAATTACTAAAAATAATTGATCACAAAATTGCACTAGCATTGAATTTGAACGCAGATTGAAGATTTAAAGCCAACTTTGGCAACGCAAAAAACCTGAATTTTCTACACCACTTGTGGTAACGAAGTACATATTAAAAATTTCTAATTTTCTTTATTCTGTATTATTATTAATTCAACATACATCTAAATTAATAGTAATAATTAGCCTAAACTCATTAGTGTAAAGGGGAAAAAAACTTTGCTACTTATTTGGTGGCAGAAAATAAAGATTTTTGGCGAGAAAATTAGTTTTTAATTAATAAATAAAAATTTAATGAATTAATAATTGAAAAAATAGCATTAGCATCAAATGTCATCCACTACAAAATTAAAAAATAATTTACTTGAATTTTATTGGATAAATAAAAAGTATTTTTATAACGATTGAAAATTTGAACAAGTTATTTATAGAGAGAGATAGTGTGAGCTAATAGAAGGAATTGAAAAAAAGAATGTTCATATGTTAAGAAATAAATATGGGGAAAGTGTTATTATATTATGTGGCATTTAATTCCTATAAAATAAAATGATAGTGTTCAGAATATTAATATGAAATTAGCATCGTAGTTTACAGAGGACAATTTGAAAAAGAATTTATGTTATAAACAATTCAAAGCAGTACGGATGTCGACTACAGAACTATTCCGGAAATACTCTGGGAGAGGACCGCAAATCGTTTCAATGAAGTCGCAAAATCCATGTTCATATATGAAATTCGAACAAGTGAATTTGTCGGGAAAATGACGCACATGAACGCAGACTGACCTTTCAATATACACAATATTAATTTTTGATCAGAACAGATTATTTTATAAGTAAAAATGTCTCACTGTAAATGTTTCGTTGTGAAATATTTTATAATATAAGGCAGAATAGTGTGACATCATCCAATACCATTCTGTAACATAATTTTCAATAGTAATAATAGCAGGTTTCTTAAAACTGTTTAATTTTTTTTATGTTAAAATTTTTTTATTTCTTCTGTAAAATAATTTTTCAGAGAAATGTTGCTAATGAACACTTATCAAATTAATAAAGTTTTTAACAGCACGTTTTATACTAAATAATTTACTAGTGTGTTAGAGTACTTTATATCACATGTAATACATCTTAATCGACTGATACGAGCGATTATTCATATTTTGGTTCAGGTTAACAAGTAAAAAAAGTGATTGATAAGACGTATTTCAAATTTATGTTATTATGTATCAAGAATCAGTTAATACGTATCTGATGAAGATACTAAAATTATTTGGCAAACCAGAAACTGCTCATTTTATAATTACTTTCTTTCGTAAAATTTCAAGAACTTAAATTAATTGTAATTAATAAGAATAAATAAATGAAAGTAATTTCAGTAACTATTATTCAATTATTTTAGATTGATTTATATGAAGTGAAATAAACTGGAAGCGTGATATTTTTTTAAAAACAATAAAAAATTTTTAAAACAATAACTATAATTGCGAGACAATGTTTTTTGGATTGCATGCAATACTAAAATTATTAATTCAAATGAATAAAAATTATTTAACTTGCACGAGCCACGTGGGGCTTGGCCGATCCACAAATTATGTTTTGACATGATACTTTGACATATGCATAGCGCGTTTCTTTTTAATCTTTTTTTCTTTTGTTGCCTGTATAAGATTTCATTCATATTAATTTTTTTGCATTATAATGATTGATTTATAAAAGTTCAATATAAATAGATATGCAGTTTGAGGCGCAATTTATCAATATATTTACTAAGCAAAATTTACTTATTTATCATCAATTTAAAAATCTTAAATCATCGCACGTGATTTTTCATCTTCCAGGTTATTATGTATATGGTTTTATACCTCATACTTTGTTTTGTGGCAATAGTTTAATCCGGACAACACAGAAGGACAATATCTTTACTCTTATGATCTTTTTAATTTTTAATGAAATGGGTAAAAGTTTGTTCATTATTTTCTCGACATATTTCTGGGTTTAAATAACACATTTTGTAATTGGCAAGAATTTATATCAATGATGAAACTTGTGATATCTCTGCCTTTTAATTTTATTAAATCGTGTGTCAGTTCAGAGACTGAAAATGAGGAATGCAAACATTTGAAAGTTATTTATTGTCCTATCTATAGGCATTCATTTTTGAGGAAGGACCCTTTTCAGAAAAAAAACGGATTTAAATTTCTATCAAACTGAAAAGAAACATTTTTTCTTCGACCGGTTCAGTTCATTATTTTAAATGTCCTTTATTTCACTCTGTATAAGAAAGATCAAAGGAATATTGACTTGTCTGTAGGGCATAATGGAAAACTAATTTTGGAGCGGAAGGAGCTCATTTGAAAATATTAATGATTCTTAATGTAAATTAGCATTTAAATCTTTCTATTTTGACAAAAAAAATCACATTCTTTTTTAAATTTTCTAATTTCAGAATTTTTTTGTTGAATAATTTTAACACGAATTGTTAGAACTAAATTGCACGATAATGCTAATAATATTTTGTTTTGATTCAAATACTAATAATCTTGGTCTCGTTTACAAAAACACCCTTTATTCTGGATAGTCTAATTGGTAGAGCGTTGGACTCGTATTCTTTAGATTCCGTGTTCGAACCTCAGCAGCCGAAGATTGCCCGAGTGTGTGGTGGATGGAGCTCGTTAAATCTGACATGGTTACAATGTCTTCTCAGTGGAGAGTAATACCCCTAGTTGTACTGGGTCAGAAGTGATTATTTTCTGTTCCAGATTTAAATCATGACCTTTGGAAGAATAATGGAAGTCCACTCCGTAAAAATGGTTGTGACATGTGAGTAACTAAGTCGTACTCTTGGCCCTAGCCGGTACTACTGAAAAAAAAGGACGAATCGATTGGTTTAAATCGCTGTCATGTCAGCAGGTTTGAAAGAGTACCATCAATAATAACAGCAGAAATATGCCCTATTGTTTGATGTTCATTTCCTTAGAACGTCTGGCGTCGAAGGAATTTGGAGAATCTACTTTTATTCATCAATCGTTCTCAGAAAGAATCCCGAACCCCAAAATACGGCCGTATTAACTCCCCACCTCTTAACCCTTTCCCCACTACTCACTTTTAGGAACTGCCATTGCCATAGGTTTCTAGCTATGTTACATTATAAATAAGGCATTCCTACTCACTGCAATAAAGCTGTTGAAGGTCACATAATAAATCAGTTTTTAATTGGCTCCCATTTTTGATGAAATGTATACATTTCTATTTTTTCATATTTTGACATTGCCAACATATTGCACATATTCAACATATTGCACTTTGGTACTTTCAAGCTGCATTTTAGTATCGTTTATATTTAATATACAGAGATTGATTTAGATTCCTTTTAACTGTATGTGCGGTAATATAACCATACAGAAAGCCAAGAACTTAGAAAATAGTCAACTTTTAATTATTTTTATTTATTTTAGAAAAAAAAATTCATTTGAAAGATTTTTTATAATTTTACCATGTAAATTATGCAAAAAAATTTTCCTGCACGAACGTTTTAAAACTCTTTAAAGGCTGCTTATACTTTTGAACTTTTTAAAGTTTGTATTTATTTTCTATTAATAATGAGATAAACATTATTTGTTTGCAAGTGAAAATTTCGATGTTGAGAAAAATTTAAAAAAATAATAAAAGACGTTAATCTTTTTTCGCCTTTAATAAAGTTTCATGATCTGTGATTTGCGAATTTTTTACTAAAAGCACAAATATATTATCTAAAAATTTAATGTGTCTATATATTTTTAAATTAAAATAACCTAAATTTCAATGTGAGGTTAAAATATTTTCACATCGAATCCTATTTCTCTTTTTATTTGCATTCATTTTGGAACAACATCCTTACGGATTTCGTTATTTAGCTTTTTACTGCTTGTGGGTCTTTTGTCATTGGTTTAACAATTTAAAAGTACTGGAAAACTATGAATTCCTTGAATAAGAAATTAAAATCTTTTCTTATTCAAGAAAGCCTACATTAATTTTTTTTCTACTCCATACACTTTCTTGCATTGCCTACAATTTTCTGCCCTTCCATTTGGTATCAGTAGATAATGTCAACCAATAATAAAGGGGGGGGGGGTTGAATGCGTGCGTTAAGAAAGGTTATTATTTAAATTCTTGAACCGTTCTGGTCTCATTTTAGAATAACAAAAATCGCAAATCGGAATATCTAAATATAAATTAATAACCAGACATGGAATGAAAAATAATAAATAAAGCTTTACCCTATATTTTTGCAAATCTTTTCTAATACTTAATAATTGTTTATGTTTTACAATCAGTTCCAAAGTATCTAATATTATTTTGAAAATAATTTCCATCTGTTTTCGTTCTTTTTTCGGAGCATCATTGAAAATTTAGGTATTTCTGAAACACTATATTATCTTTATATTCCAATGATTGTGTAATCAGTGACTATAAATGCATATGATATTTATCATATGAATGATACTTATGATAAACATCAATGGCTGGAATATAATTATATGATTGAAATTGAGTTTTACAGTTGCTGGTCTGAAGAAATATTTAAAGATGTCGTTGCCAACCGAATGATAAATCGTAATTTTGATTAGTGTATAGAAAAGCATAGAAAGATATTCCAGACATTGAAAAAAAATTAAAAAAATAGAGAGTGGATAAATCTGAAGAAAAAAAATGGCATGCAAAACTGAAAGATATAAAACAAATGTTTACAGAATAAATTAAAAATTCAAAACTTATTTCATTAAAATGATGTTTCTACTAAATTTCTACTTTAAAAAAATCTTACTTAAAGTACCTAAATCAAACGTACACATTTAACTTAACTTAACATGTACTTAAATAAAAATACACTTTTACCTACAAGGAATATGATTAGGGGCCCCGGCGCCCGAAGGGCGCCATCCCCTATCGGCAAAACTTAAAGTCCAGAGTTACGTGGTTTGTTCTGAAGTGCGGGAAATTTTCCGGGAAGAGCTTTAAGAAGTAATGGGCACGATGGCAGCTGGGGCAATGAGGTTGCTTGAATGAAGGCGGGAGAGCAGTTTCTCTACACGTTGTAGGTGCGGCTTGAGGCGAGGTGAGTTCTCTCAAGATTCCTCTAGAGAGGGTGTGTGGAAGATGAGGTATGAAGGATTGAGGGATTAACCAATTAAATTGCGAGAAAGCTCATGGGAATTTTTGAAGAAAAATCTGATTTTTGATATGATTTGGGACGAACAAAAATGGGGTGATAATGCAAATAAAACAAAAATTTAAAGTTAAAACTAAAGTAAAATAAATCTGGGTCTCCTGCTGTTAGGGTTTGCTGTGTAATTTTCTATTTCTTCTATAGCTGGGTTATCAATATTTTCGAGGTCAGTGAAGAATTTAGTGGCGATTTTTTTGATAAAATCTTTTAATGATGAAAGATTTATGGCGTGTCGGATATCGTCGTTCCTCATGAACCTTCTTGCTTTTGTGACTTGTTTGAGAACAATGTTTTGGCACCTGTCAAAGATATTAAGATTGCTTCTTCCAGCATATGCCCAAATAGGGCTTGCATATGTTAAAACAGGTCTGAGAATAGCAGTATAAATAAGCACTTTATTTTCCCTACACATTTCTGAATTCCGAGCTATTAGGGGGTAAAGCTTACGCGAATTATCTCAGAATTTGGATTTAATAAAATTAACATATGCTTTCCAGGTTAAACTTTTATCCATAATAATGCCAAGATATTTTGCTTCCAGAGACCAGGGGATTATTGTGTTATTAATTTTAATGTTGAATTTTGATTTTTTATTTCTCTTCGTGAAGAAAACAGCTTCGGTTTTCGACGCGTTTATGGCTATTTTCCACTCGTTGAACCAGACTTCAAGGCTTTGTATATGTTTGTTTAGTGCATGAGTGATGTATCTGATATTTCTGTTTTTTGCCAGCAAAGCTGTATCATCTGCGAAAATACAGAGTTTAGTGTGAATATGTTGCGGAATATCGTTGATGTATATGGAGTAAAGTGTGGGGGACAGTTTTGCCCCTTGTGGCACACCTGCCTGAATGGAGCTAAGTTTGGAGAGTGAGGCATTGACTCTGACCGTGAATTTCCTCTTAAACAAGAAGGATGCTATGATTTGAATGAGAGGAGGGGGAGTCTTGTAGCAGATTAATTTGTACACAAGTCCTTCTAGCCACACTCTATCGAAGGCTTTTTGAATATCGAGGAAAACAGCACCAGTGTGTTCTCTTTTCTCAAACCCTGATGAAATAAATTCGACTGCTCTGAGGAGCCGGTGGGTGGTAGAGAGTTTAGGTCTGAACCCAAATTGATAAGGGATTAAAATATTATTATCATTTAAGTGCTTGTTTAATTTTTCCAGAATAAAATGTTCAGTGATTTTACTGAAGTTAAGTAATAGAGAAATGGGTCTGTAATTGGAGGGAATAGTAGGATCTTTGCCGGGTTTGAGAATAGGAATCACAACCGCTGTTTTCCAAGCTGCAGGAAAGAATTTAAATTTGAATATGAGTGAGAGGATGTGGTAGAATTTTAGTAGGGTTATTAGTGGTAGATTTTTAATGATTTTATTAGAAATTCCATCAATACCTGGCGATTTGTTTGGGTTCAGTTTTTTGATGGTTTTGTAGAAATCAATAATGTTTGGGGGGTCGAGTTCTGCTGAAATTTCAGTTGTGAAGAATTTTTGAATAGTGTTGTGTACTGTGGTTTCTGTGTTTACGTTGTGCATATCGTTTAAAGTGAATTGTTGCTCCAAGCTTTGTGCTAAGGTTTTCGCTTTATCAGCGTTTGAATATGCTTTGCCGGCTTGGCCGTTGAGGGCTGAAATCTTTGTGTGTGTTTTCCTCATGTTTTTTGCTGTGTTCCAGACTGAGTTATCATTAGGTTGTAGAGTTGTTAGTTTATCATTCCAATCTTTTTGGATCACAAGTTTTTTGGTCTTTCCCGTTTTTCCTTTTAGTTGATTGTATTGTTTCTTGTGAGCTGGATCGCGAGTGGATTGCCATTTTTTCCTAGCTACATTACGGAGTTTGAAAAGTTTTTTTAACTTCGTTGTTAATGTATTGTGTTTCGGGATCAATTGATTTGGAATTTTTATTAAAAGAGTTGATAATTGAATTTGAAAAGTCATAAATTAAATTTTCTAATTCATGAGTGTTATTTACGGTTGAGTTTAGATCTGTATTGTTTAAAATATCTTTTTTGAGTTTTTTCCAGTTTGTTTTAATTTTATTGTTATTAGTGGGGGTTTTAAAGTTAAAGTAAAAATTTAAAACAACTGGGTTGTGATCTGAACTAAGTTCCGGTAACCGACGAGCAATTACTAAAAACATTTTATAAGGAAATAAAATGTTTTTAGTAATTGCGAGGTCGATAAAAGAAGCGGAATAGATGCCGAATCTTGTGGGGGTGGGTGGAGCAAAGATTTCAAGGTTATTTTTATTAGCGAATTCGTTTAAGTTTTTACCGCTAGTTGTATTTTTGTTTGAGCCCCAGCTGATGTGATGTACTTTGAAGTCTCCGGCGAGTAAACATTGGTTTTCTAATATTAAGATGTTTTTTAGGTCCAGAATAAAGTCCTTGTTGTCTGAACTCGGGGGAATATAAACTGATGCAATTAGGAAAGGTGAATAATTTTCAATGTTGAGAGAAATAATTGTGGCTTCAATTTAATTAAGTTGTGGAGTAGGAATTTCATGATGAGTCAGGGTATTTTTGATTAGAACTGCTGTACCATTACTTGGTTTTATGGGATCTTGATTTTGCCTGTAATTGACGTATGAGGAATAATTGGAAATTTTAATTAATTGAGTAGGTCTCAGGAGGGTCTCTTCAATAAGTATAATATCAGGACTGTACTTATTTATATATCAGGACTGTGCTTAGTCCTGCAACTCGTAGGTGCGGGAATTAATGCCAATGGCATTCCAGAACATTATTCTAAGACTAGGAGTGAAGAAGACTATGGATTTAGAGCGGCTTGCAGAACAGTTTCAATTTGGTTTTGTGGAAAATTTGCTTGTTTAAGGTTTCTTAACATTGTTAAAAGTTGAGGGGAGTCTTTCAAAGGTTGCTCAGGGTCACCAGTGACTGGAGTAGTTCTATAATTTCCTGAATTGATATAACGTCTTGCAGCTCCGTGACGGTCTTGATAAGTGGCCCCATCTGTTGGGGAGTAGAGTAGTTTGAAGCTTGAGTTGGTGGTATTGGGATATTTTGATCTTGATTGCATAGGATCTGAAGTCTGCAACTTTTGCATAGGATCTGAAGTCTATAAAATTGCTATTGAAGTTCGTAGTGGTCTGTCGAGGTTGAGGGGTCTTCATTTTTGGGAATTTTTCACATCCACGTCATGAGGCGACATGTCCATATTGCCCGCAGTTGATGCATTTAGGTTGTTCGATTTTTTCTGTAATGGGGCACTCGTTTGTTTTGTGTTCTTTCCCGCACTTTAAGCATCTGGGAGTTCCTCCGCAAGTAGCCGAGCAATGGTAAACTTTTTCCTAAAATCTCTATAACTATTTAGTGACAAAAAGTTTGAAAATCGTGTGGTATTGAAGTATTAAAAAAGATTTTATTCCAACTATCCGATTTTTCCCAACCGATGTGTAAATTGATGCAATTTGTGTTTACTATATTGCATACACAAAACTAGATGTTAAATAACCAATATACAACTTATTCCTATTGGAATAAGAATTAAGAGTAAAAATGTAACAAAATTGAACCTATAAAGATATCCAGAAAGGTTTAAATTTTTAATGCACTACTATTCTTCGAATCGATGCTTTAAAGGTGATATAACAAATCATCTCATTTGTAATTTGAATCTCTCTAATTTATTTATGGGATGTCTCAATTAACTATTTAGCATTTACCCCTTTTCAATAAATAATTAAAGCACTATACCTTCACTTAATTACAATTAAGGGGACTCGGTATCAAAAACTTTTTTTTCCACAATTTTTAATAAAATTATTAACTTCTGTGATAGAAAAATGTCAATTGTGTATAAAACGAAATTTCTAAAATATTTTTCAAATTCAAAAGTTACAAATTTAAATTTTTTAATTTTTTTAGAAAAATTGAGCATTTTTTTAAAATGTTTCTTCTTCTACAATTTTCAAAATATTTTCCTCAAATTTTTTTGAGGGGGACCTCACAATTCAGGTAACAAAAATAGGAATCCGTTTTTTGATATGTATATTAGTTTGTGAGAAAAAAAAATGTTTTACAAAATTTTGTGAAATTTTTGGGGAAATATCAGATTTTTTCACTTTGAACATTTTTAGAAAAAAACCTAATCAAAACTTTAACAAATCGATCCCTAATTCTATTAAGCATACATTTAAGAGTAAGCAGAAAAAAATTCATGCAATTCCAATAAAATGTGATTGACTTTTAGCATTTTGTAGCAGACAAAATTTTGAAAAAAGTCAAACTGAGAAAAACAGCTTTAAAGTTTTCAACACAATAAAATAATAATAAAAAAAGCTCACATGATGTTAGATTTTTTTCAGAACAATTATATGGCATTTGTAAGTGTTAAGATACCAATTTTATTAATATACATTATTATCATATTTATTAATGACCATTACCATATATAGGAATTATCAAAAAATTGAGGAAAAAATTATAAAATTATCATTTTCTTTTAATTCAATAAATTTTTTAGTAAAAACATTTATAAAATGATCTGCAATTCTGTTTATCATATAAGCAATACTATACAGTAACAATTCAAGGCCATTTAATTAAAATTTAAATGAATTCAGCCATTTTGAAGTAGGTAAACTTTCTAGACAATGCATGCCATAAAAAAACATATGTACAAAAATTTTCACTATGAAATAGTTTATATAAATGCATAATATTTTAATTAATATATTATCATTCAAACATAATTCTATAAAACTTTTGTGTTGATTTGAGACATATAGATGAAATAATGAAAGCATAATTAACATAAGCAGTAACGACATATTTGAAAATGACCCAAAATAATGTACAAAAAATTTATATAGCAAGGTAATATGGTGTATTATTATTCATAGCAAGGGAATGGGATTTCTTTTTAATTCGAGACATTTTTGAAACCAATTAAAAAGCAGATAAGCAATAAATAAATTAAGTAGTCTTGAAAAAGACAGTTTGCTTTCAAAGTGATTATAATATAACCAAAGGTAAATTCAACCAAAAACCTCAACGAAAGCGGTAAAACTATAAATAAACAAGGATTTACTGTTACTGCTTCAAACTTTGCCTCTTTTTATTTCATGGAAAAAAAGAGAGGCTTGACTTGGCTACTCGCACATGAAATATGTTGGATGTGAACACAGGAATTGGGCATGCCAGCTGATATCGCGTTAGACAAAATAGTTCCATATCCTATTAAATACTTGTCGGATTGTTTTAAAATTTTCAGACTAACAAGTCAAAGGTTCAAGGATCATTATTCACTAAAAATCAGAAAATCGACATTTTCATCGATTTTCCGAAATTTTGAGGTACCGAGTCCCCTTAAAATTTAAGAAATACTTTTTAAGGGACCTTCGTAATAAAACCCTTAAATTTTATCGTTATAAGATATTGGATAAAGCAAATTAATGAAGATGATATATGGAAAAAATTTACGAAACTTAAAAATTTTCGATTGATGGAAGCTATTATATTTCCATAAAGTAAAGAATGGATAATTTTAAAAAAATCTCAATTGAAGATTTAAAATGTAGAGAACATTATCATTGCTTTCATAGATATAAAATCTTACGATTATAAATATGAAACGTTCTTTATTTTCCTCATACATTTTTCTGCAAATTCAATGGAAAAACTATTCATTTGTTATAAAAGGCACAGTGGAAATTATTCGGATAGAATAAAAAGTCTTTCCCTTAAATATTCGAAAAAAAAAATTATTAATCATAATGAATTTCGCCAAGTCTTACTCTTGTAGATAATGTTTAAAATGTTGCAACCTCTTCCAGAAGTACACCTTATCATTAAAACAGCTGGCTTATAAAGGACAATTGAAGGATTGACTGTTTTATGTCCAGAAGAGAAATGATATGTTCTGAAAAATCATACAATCCCCTGAATAGAAAGGTTTAAGAATGACTAAAGGTACTCTACTGGAACTTTCTGGAAAGAAAAGGTCATCTCCAGGGCCACGATTTATGAGCCAAGGAATTTTTAAATTATTTTTTTTTACTTCAAAATTAGGTTAAGCTTAGTAGAAACGGCATTTTTAATACCTCTTAAAAGATAATTGTTTTTTTTCTAACTCACGAAAGGTATCCATATTTGTTTAACTAAAGAGAAATATTCCATTTAAGGTAAAAATCGCATAATTAATAATATTGTAAACACGTACATCTTAGAGGATTATCTTTAATCTGCTAATCTACTAAGATCAAATATAATCAGAGCTTGTTTCTGCAATATTAATCCATTTGAATTTTGTCAGATGAGTGTTTCCAGCATGCACGGAATTTTACAAAATTGAAGGCCCCGAAAGACGTATATTTCTATCGCTGCCGACCTGTGAAACGTCCATTTGGGCATATGGGAATGCATATTTATTTTTTAAAACGTGCTTTTAATTAAATCGCAATTATGAGATATTTTGTTAGTGTTTACGTAATAAAGACAATATATCACAAAAGTATTTTCACAACGTTTGATTTCCAACATTTTCTTTTTTTTTCTATGCACAAAAAAATTCCAAAGAATACTATTAAGGGTAAATTAAAGGGTAAAGTTTTGATTCTTCAAGATATTAATTTTTACTCATAAAGGTCGATATAAGGCATTTTATTGGACTGCTATAGCTGATATTTTTTTGAAATTCTGAAACTAAAATTAAATGATAAGAATTAGACTCATAATACCATCGAGTTATAGTTATAGTTTTCACTAACCCACTGTAGCTAGCGCTTCTGGCTTAAATATTTTCCTTGGCGATTTTCAAAGTAGGCATTTGGCGTGGGAATTGTTCCCCTTGTTGGCGAGATTCTCTTTCTGTTGTAACCTATTTCGCCTTTAAGTTTTCACCAGTCACAATTTGCATTTTACACTCGTTGGATGCCTACACTTTGCTGAAGAACTTGACTGAATTCCTTTCCATTTCTAATTTAGCACGTGGTAGTACCGATGAAAGAAAAAAAATCATTTTCATTTGAAAAGTGAGTCTTTTTATCTTATTATTACAATGTTTTTTAATATAGAGAGTTAAATTAAAATATTCGTCCTTTTTTCTCCTTATTATTATTTGGAATAATTTATAAAATTAAATTTGTATTTAGAGTCCAAAATTTAAAAAAGGTTGTGCAGTATTTCTTAACATTTTTTTTCTGTGTAAAGTTTTGATCAATTGCATTTATTGTTATAAGGAAATATTCAAACATTTTTATGTAATTTAAATTATATTTTGTGTATAAATTTGGTATTGTTTTAATCCATATTTCACTTGACTCTTAATCTCTAAGAATTTTAAAAATTACTAGAATTGAGCTTTTTTGATAAAAAAATAACAATATTTATTATTTTAACTTGATTTTTAATTAATCAATATATTTCTTTACGAATTACATTCGTAGTCTGAAAATTTTTTAATTGAATATGACGAACTCTTTATATTTATAAAATTACGATCAGTGTTCTTTGGAAGAATATTGCTGGCACTAGTTTTAAATTAAAATTTTATGTAAAACGTTTTGTTCATGATTCTGGCAGACATTTTATTTCAATTCTTTTCTTTTAATGCTCTTTTTATTTAATTTCGAATGTTTTTCTTTTTTATTTGTTGATGCTATTTTGACTAGATCTCTACTGAAAACTTCAGTTGAAATAGTTTTTATCCTTGTTTATAAATTTTATTTGAAGTCTATTTGCTTTGATGAAATTTTTGCATCATTCATGCTTCCAGTTTTGTATTAATATCTGAGTTATGGCTGTTCTTACAACCTTGTATTATAATAGCTTTGCAAACATATAAGGTGCAATTTATAAGTTTGTCCTTGCTGTAATTTCTGGTAGAATCTCTTCATTCATACTCAGTTTTTTTAATTGATATTTACTTGCTATTGTTTGTTCTGCCTCTGATTGGTTATTGAGTAAAAATTTAAAGTTTAAGAAATCCTGTATCCTTTAACCCTTTATATTTTCTATATTTATATAAAATGTATTCTTTTAAAAAAATTTTGTACAATCATGGCTTTTTCTACGTAATTAATAGAATTTGGGAAGATTTATTGACTTGAAATAAATGTCTAAGCTGTATAAAAAAAATTTAAATTAGTTGTTATTAATAAATTACATATCTATGTAAGCAAAGTTTATAAATTTTAAAGTTTAGTTAATTAATTGAATATTTTTGAATTAGTTTAATCTTGATATTTCATTTTATCAAATTATGAATGGTCATACATTTTTATTTAATTTAATATGATTATTACCCATGAAGAGAGATATATTTAATCGATCTGTATCTAACTTTTAATGTAGTAAAATTTTAAAAATTCCACCTATTTTGTGATTTGGATAACAAAATAACATCTTCTTTTTATCAATTAGTAAACTATTAATTAAGGCTTCTGTCCCATTTCTTACCAGAGACGAGATCTTTTCTTATTTATTTAGGATGAATATGAGTAGAAATAAAAAAAAATAAAATGTGTTTTATTTACTTAGTTTATTTATTTGAAGCACATGATCTCTGAATATTTAACTTAATAACTTCTTTAACATTTTTAATTAAACACCTTCAGAGAGAAATTAGTTGATAAGAACGCATTGCTATAGGTTTTGGTTAATTTTATGATACTTTTATGTTTTAGTTAAAATTGGTATTATAAATTGTTAATATTTAGAACACCCTCAAAAATATTTTAAAACATCAAATTGTAACTGGAATTTGAGAGCAATTGTTTTATTAATCTATCCACTCAGAGTATGCACGAATCTCTCAAGTGAGATTTTCCAAATTTTTGCCATACAATTAATAGTTTAAACGTCAATGTCTTTCGAAATGAAATTCGTTTTTAAAGTGAGTGTAAATTCGCATTTTGATTCTTCTAGGAAATAACGCAGAGTTTTTTTTTTTTCAAGTATATTAAATTCACGCGATTATTTTTTCTTTTTAGATTTCATTATGCCTTTTTGTATTCAATGCTCTAAATACAGTATGCATTTAATCTAGAGAGGTAAACTAAGAACATATATTGTCGTGGATGACATTTGAGGATTTCAAATATTAATTCCTTGATTTTTTTATTGATTTAAAAAAACTAATTTTTTCCCCTTTATGGTAGTTTTTTTATAGTAGAAGTGATTGTTGGGTCGGGATAGCCTGGCTGGTAATGTGTTGTATTCGCATCTCTTGTTTTGCTTGTTCGAACATGGCAGCAAAGTTCTCCATGTTGAGAGTTATATTACGCTCAAGGGTCCATCCCCTTAGAAGATACAGTTTCCCTCTTTCAGTTTTAAAGTGGAACACGTGAAAAAAAATTGTAATTAATTAATAAAAAGTAACTAAAATAAATTTTTTCCTTATATCCATAAGTAGGAATTGATTTTATAAAACTGTTTTTTATATTACTTGTTGAGAGTGAAATTTGATACATACAGATATTACTAGAAAAAAAGGAAATGTCTTGTACATTTAGTAGGACGATATAAGGCTTCTAAAATAGTATGTATTTTGAATCTATCAAAATTTTAATTATATAAAATTGGCCAAAGCATTAGGAGCTCTTTGCATAAAATATTTAATTGTAATGTTTAGTAATCATTAATTCTAGCAAACCAACTACTCATCGAAAGTGACGTGTTTTGAGATTTAATGATCGATAGTCTATTTATTTATTTTTCGTGTCAACTTTGTTCTAATTCTCTTTATTGAAATTGAAATAAGCAAAGACATGGGCAGAAGCGAGTATCCAAAAGCAGTGAATAAGATAAAATTTAAAATCGTAACATTAGTTCGATAATGGATTTTATCGATAATACATACTGACATACAATAGAATGCTTCATTATTTAGCAAAAGTGCTGCAGAAAAGATAGGAATGATGAATAGATTTCTCAACAACGACCATTCTCCTGTCAATACAAGAAATGAGCATTCACTACAGATTCTCCAAATACACGTCATGTTTTCATGCCAAAAATCTTTAAATTCCCTGTTCACCTACAATGCAAGCACAAGTGACAATATCTAATGGGGGCGCTTGTGTGAAAGAACAAGCAAAATTCCACGATCCCACAAGTAGAATGGTCAAGGAATGCGGAAGGGGGACTTCAAGTAGATGAATGGGATGGGCCGTGACCTTTCTCACGGCTGGGGGGGGGATCTATCTGGGAATCTACTTTTTTGACAATCCGCTGTTTGGTAGAAATGATCTGGCAAAATGCAAGCTGGAAATATGTTTTAATTTATATTGCTAGATATAGAATTCAAAGACAATTCTTTTGGTACACAATGTCAGGGAATTTTCAGGTCATGAGGGTTTAAAATTGTTAAACAAATGTTGAGACCCTTCATTAAAAAAAAATCTCTTGTTTAAATCCCAGCCAGCGGGTGACCCTTTAAAATTCATTCCTTCGGATTGTTATTTTTTTTTCCTTTTTTTTATTTACTCCGATTTTTTGCACATTTTATTGTGCATATTTATACAGAAAGAGAGCAGCAGAAGATTTACGAAATTAGAAATTTTATCATCACAAAGTTTATATTTTTTGGTTTCATTTGGTATATAATTATATTCTTTTTGGAACACATGCTAAGAACTGATTGAAGGAGAACTTTTAAAATTTGATTAATTTTTAATACAAAACCGTTTTCGAAAGGGAAAAAGATTTAAGCAAAAAATATTTAAAAAACATTAAAATATTAAATAATAAACATTAAAACATTAATATTAATTCAATATTATAAAAATATTTAAAAATGCAGAAAACGTTTTCATGCCTATTAAATTACGTTAATCAAAAGCAAAAAATTTCTTTTCAAAAATATTGTAAAATTTATTTAGTGCTGCGATGTATTTGTTTTTTTCGTTCTGCAAAAATAGAAAAATTTTGCATAATTCACAGTTAATAAAAAAAATCCCCTGAAGCTACAGATTCTCAATCTCCAAGGCTTTTACTTGTTCAAGCACCAAATGTAGCATCTCTAGTCCAAATAGTTTCTCTGAAGAGCGGCAAAACATGCAAAGGACTCGCCAACACCTTCAGCATTTGTAGAGAGTGCTTTCTCAAAAACCAATGGAAAGATAAAAAAAATTGTAGATCAATGTAGGAAAGCTTATAAGATTGAAAAAATATCTTTTTGTAGATTTACTTGAGCAGGTAAAGGTTCTCCTTTCAATTAAAATCATTTCTACTTGCATATTCATTGAGATCACGCTACTTGCAAGGGCTGGATTTCTAAGGGGTTAGATATGTTAGGTTGTTGTTCCAAAATCCAGGAAATGTAAAGAAAAAAGAATTGGCGGGCGATAGTTTTAAAAGGA
>JAOUZG010008294.1:1032182-1046526 GCA_026289955.1 Argiope argentata | reverse complement strand
TGCAAAACTTATTTTCAGATTGTGAATGACTTATCTACAATCAGGTTAAAAGTTCTTTTTTACAAGTAATAGATCTCCATTCAATGATGGCAAGAATTTGTCCAGTTTCATTTCATTTTTTACAACAAAAAAAGTTCATTTATGACATGTAACTCATTTTTTGTATTATTTTATGAGTTAGTCAATATGCATAAGGGGAAGACAGTTCTTTTAATTTATTTAAAAGTCGAGACACAGTTTATAATATGAAAATTTCATTTAAAAACTTTAATTCGTTGGAAGTTTCTTCGATGAGTTTTCATATAAATTTGGATGAAAATTTAAGCTTGTAATTTTTCAAAATAGATAAATCTAAAGAAAAAAGCACTAAATATATCAAATATCATCTGAAATCCATTCACTGTTTTAATAAATGCTTATTTTATACGAATAATTTTTATTTCTATGTACTGTATATGTTGCCTAAGTAAAAGGGGACAGATACATGATAAGCAATTGATTTATTCAGTAATTTAAATTTAAAAAATTGCATGTTAACATTTGGAAATCAAAGGGAATGGGGCATTTCTAAACAAAAACATAGCAATAAATATTTATTTAATATTGAATATTTACTATAAATAGTATGCAGTACATAAATAAAGGTTATTTAATTTTAATGACATATGTAAAAAAAAGGGTACAATTAAATTATTTTCAAAATTATAGTTTTCCAAAAAAGTGAAATTTGTTATTGCCATTTTGTTTAAAAAATTTTAAACAATAAATTTCTTCTTAAAATTATGGATTGAAAATAATATTTTATTACAGCCTGGCATATATAATATTCAAATTACTGAAAAAAAATCACCATCTTTAGTACAAATCTTGTTGTTTCAAGAATTAAGAGATGGAGACTCTGAGAATTCAAAACTTTTCCAAAAGTTACATACTGTAGTAGAAGTAAGTCATTCAAATTTCCAAAACTCATTTATTGCGCCTTAATATGTATAGGAAAGTTGTCTTTTTTAAAAAAATAAAATGCCTTTTAAATTTTAGATAAAATTTTATTTAATCAATTAATAAATGATAATCTGAAGTTTCGAATGTATCTTACAAGAATATTCAGCTCACAAAACTAATTTTAATGTCATTTTGAAATTTAAAATATGTTTTTTCGTAAATTTTTTGAAATAGTTTATATAATTGCATTAAAATTCATTCCAATTGCATTAAATCATCAAATAATTAATCGCCAGGTATTCTTCCGTCTTTGAAACCTCACGAAGAAAGTTTCATCTTATTACTTGTACAGTTTACATGAAAAAATGAGAAAATTGTGATACAAAAGTGTTGAAGGTCAAGATCATTCCACATTTATTGACATTATGCTGCTATAAAATCTGATTCTAATTTTTAAAAAAATTAAGTACATAGTAAGCAGAAAAAAGTACGAGTTTTGAAATAACAGAATTTTTATCCCAATTTAGAGCATAAGAACTCTTCATAAACTCCAAGTTATGCTGAAAATTGGATTCAGGTAAATCAATATCGACGGAAACTATCGCTGATGGCAAAAATAAAGAATAGTAAGGGAAAAGCAAATTGGATGATTCTTTTTATAATACACATATATAATTAGGTCCGCTAATTTCATCGGGAAAAGTATGATTGACCATTGAGGAACGTAGTTCTACAAGCTAGTAATTTTCCTAGAGATACCAGATTTAGTAAAAACTATCTTTGGGGCGTAAAAACAATCTGCTCTGCATTTCTTTACTTTAAATTTTAATTGAATAAGAATTTAATGTGAATTTACAATTCTTCGTTCAAAATGTTCTCTATTAATATTTATTCAATAATCACACATTTTTTTCTTAATTTGTTAGAGCTCTATTAAATATTTACTTAATTCTCAAAAATTAAATTTTAATTGAGATTTATTCGAAATTGGTTTTATCTTCTCAGCAAGTAATTTAATCACATATTTTCTTCCATATTGAATTTTAGTAAATAAGGAGGCTTTTTATTATCTGCGAAATTTTTGTTATTATCTGTGAAGAATACGAAAAAGAAGATATTGTGCAATTAGAAGAGAGATTGTCAAGAAATTTACAATCTACCAGGCAAATTTATTTCACCTAAATCAATTCCATTGTTCGCTCTATAAGCAGAGAAGAGACAAGTCTGAATAAAACAAATCTTATATCTGTCACATTTTAATGATTAGAAATTATTTATTGAGAGAATTATGAACATTTCTTACATCATGTAATTCATAAAAACCCCTGTCATTAATGGATACTATCGTAAAACTGTTTCATATTTAGAAGTGACTAGTCCTTAATAAAACAAATGTAATGGAAAAGAGAAAAAATGAATTTTAAAAACCTAAGCTCATTTACAATTCGTGCTTAAGCTGCGAAAACAACTCAAAGCAAATTCATTATACTAAAATCGAAATGGAAAGTTACTGACATTAATTTCATATTACTATTTAAGAACATTTCAGAAGAAAAAATATTATAATTGTAATTTAAATTCAAATGTTCTAACACTGAAATGTTTGCTGGCATTTCATACCTTGTGCAATGTACGTTCCCATAACAATCATCTACAACGATCGATTTATTATTATTTATTTATATCGTGCCAATAACAAATTCACTTTTCAAGACAACTTGTTATCACATCGTAATGAAATGTTGACAAAAGTTCAAAGAAATTAAGCAAAAATTATACACGCGGTGACAGAATTTTAACCGAAATAGCAATAAGAGCATATTTTTTTATTAAAAAAAGTAGGGATAAAAGAGAAACCATAAAATATATTCATTACCAAATTTCTCCTTAAGCAATATATGTTGAAATACCATCAAATGGATAGTTACAAATGACAAGGTGCTAATTCACTACAAATTGGGAATTACTATTTTCCAAAATCTATATGAAAAGTGCATTGAAACTGATCAATTTTTCGTGCAGATAATAAAATTTTTATTTTTCAACTACGGATTTTTATTGAGGCCGGAAAATCTCATCCCAAAAATAATATCTTGTTATGACCTGATAATATGTACTTGTACTTCTTTAAGGGTGTTTCTTCTAATATTAGAGCACAAATAAAATGTTTACATTCATTCATTTAAAAAATTTTATATTATTATTAATTCAACTATCGTAAATTTTTTTTCTTAATTTTTGTGATTTCATAAAAAATTTTATATAATTTTCAAAAATTAAATTATTTGTTAAAATAAGATCCAAATCAGTTTTATCTGTTCGTCAAGTATTTAATCGCATGATTTATTTCATATTGAAGGTAAACAGTTAAAGAACCCTTTTTCTGCCAGCGACATATTTTTTTTTATCTGTGAAGACCAAAAAAATTTTAGTTACCTGAGAAAGAGAGATATAGTGAAGTTAGAAAAAAAATTTCAATAAATTTGCTTTTTTCATGCCTAATTTATATCATCTAAAGCAATTCCATTACACGCTCTGTAAGTAGAGAAAAGACAAGTGTATCAAAATAAAACAATTCTTATATCTGTTACATTTTAATGATTAGAAATTATTTATTGAGAAAATTAAGAACATTTCTTATTACACCATGTATTTCATGAAAAACCGTACAGTTTATGGATATTACAGTAAAACCACTTTGTCTTTAGAAGCGGCTAGTCTTAAATAAAACAAATGTACAGAGAAAGATAAAAAAAAATATTTAAAAAACTTAAGCTAATTCATAATTCGTGCTTAATCTGCGAAAACAACTAAGAGAAATTCAAAATAATAAAATTGAAATTGAAATTTGCTGTCACAAATTTCATTTTACAACTAGTGTATATTTCAGAATAAAAATTGGGGTAGTTATAATCTAAAATTAAAATTAAAACGTTTTAACTCTGAAATGTTTGCTGATATTTCATAAATTCTGCAATACACGTTTCCATATCGATAATCTACAACGACACATTTTTTAGTATTTATTTATATCATGTCAATAAGAAACTCAATTTTCAAAACAACTTGTTATCATTTAATTAATAAAATACTGATAGAAGTGAAAATAAAGGGGTATAACTCAACGTGAATTTTGTGACCACGATAGATTTATCGTCCACCACAAGCGTACAGTTTTCGGCCGGCAGGTTTGAACTCGCAGCAGAGGGATGCGAATCCAACGTCCAACCAACCATTCTATCCCTGCCTAACAAACACAATTACTATAAATAATTGATCAAAAGATTACAACAGCATTGAATTTTCAAAGGCAATTGCGTAGGTGATAGTTAATCAAAGTATGAATGTTCACAATTTTCTTAATTGATTAAGATTCTCAGTTTTAAAAAAATAATAAAACAACCTTTGTGACAAGCAACCAAGTTATTATTCATTTACTTTGTCTGCAATTTTTTTAAAAAAAACTTCATCCAAAATGGCGTACCACTAAATTTATTTTTAAAAAATTATACTAAATTTAAAATTTTATGCTATTGAAAAAAAATAATTCCGAAAAAAATTAAATAAGTCTCTGCTAAGTTTAAATAAGCAAAAACTTCTAGAAGGTGAACATGTTAAACTCTGTGTAAATGATAGTTGATTAGATAGCTTATTTAATTTTTCAAAAGGAAAAGGGAAAAAATCATTTTTAAGTAAAACTCACTTTGAAACCAAATAAATAAAAAGCTTTAAAAATTTAACTTTGCACTTAAATGAATTAGGGAAATAATTTTAAATTGCAGATTGTGAAGTATTTTCTTTTTGATAAAAAATTTTGAACCTTTTTTTTTTTTGGAAGAGGGGGGATTCATTTATATTCTTATGCTAATTTATTATTATCGCGAGATATTATTTTTATTTTTACTTGCGTTTTTTAAACCTAAAGATGATCTTCCCCGGATGTACAAATATAACCATAGCTATGGTGCAGTTATCAAGAATGGCTCTTGGCACCAAAAAACCACCACAGCTTACAAAATCCAGTAAGCATGAATTAGTCTGAAAGAGGTGCCACCTTCTGCAAGATCGGAAAAGCCAAACCATGTCAAATCAGGAATCTTTCAAAAGCCTATTCACAAAACAGCTGAAAAGCCGAAATTTTTGACTTCGTGGTATTGGGGTTTTTCAAGCTCAAACTATTCTGCAAGAAAGCAAGTCGAAATAAATCATGTGCAACAAATGCCCCTGGCGAAGACAGCATAAAATGGCGACAATTTTAGACCCCGTGGTTTTGGTCATGCATTCCGGTAAACATTTGCAAATATTCAACCAATCATTAAAATCTTGATTGAGGCTGGAATTCAGTAATAATAAAAGGGTCATTTCCAAAAACTTGTATCGGGTTAAAAGTCATTATTTTAAGGCAGTCATAATTGAAATATAAAAAGTCACTATTTTTATTGATTTAACCTCCGAGTAATTACATTTTGTGCTTTCATTCTATTGTTTCATTTGCAATACCAACACACACGAAATTAAGATGAATTCACATTAAGAGGACTCGTATTGTAAACTTCACTAAGTTTGGCAAAGCATTCGCTTTCGGACCTTCAGATTCACTCCAAAAATATCTGTTCCAATTTTTTTTATATACATGATTAATTTTATACATAGATCGTTACTTGCAGCAAATACAAAAAAGAAAAAAAAACATTGAACATTTCTGGGCTCTTCTTACATTTTCAGAATGATAATTAAAAAGAAGAACGCGAATGATGCACCAAACATATTTACTTAATCAGAGGTTTCAAGCATAGGGAAAAAAAACTACTTATCTTTGATAAATCATTTACAACTTTCAAAATACGGTTATGGAAACTAACATCTTGTACTCATAATGACCTGAATGATTAATTATTTCTTCTAATAATACAAAAGAAATATCTATACATTATTATTGTCCCAATATATTTTGAACCGATACGCATAATTATGCAATGCCACAAAATCTTCCTCTAATCATATTAATTTTTTAACTGTAACCTATCAATCGTATTTTTTTTTCTTTCAAAAAAGTACGAATGAAATTTTGGATTCGAAATTAAAATAAAATTTTTTGGTATATATTCAGGTGACCTAGATTAAGTCCTAATATCAATTGCATAAAACAAACTCCTGAAAACACTGTAATCGAAGACTTAAAAAATGTGTGAGAAGTTTTATATTTTTCTTTTCAATATATTGTCTTAAGATTCTTAATTTAATTTAAAAACCTTTTTAGCTTGATACTGAAATAAGTTTCCTTAGAGAGACCAGTTTTTATAGTACAATAATGGATAAAGAAAAGAAATCAATTGTTAAAAGAAGAATTGTGAAATACATAATGGCAAGATTTCAATTAGCTAAAGGCCGATTCAGAACTTTATTTTTTCTTAGAACGGAAAAGAGTAAATAGAACAGTTCAAGAGGGATTCTGATCTTTTGGCCAAATTGCTGAAACCTTCATACCCATCGTTCATTTTTATCTGACGGTGAAAGTGCCTCCGATATCTGGTGACAAATAAGTAATTTCATTTCTCACTTACGGGAATTCAAAGAAATTTGTTACATTTAAAACGTTAAATAGTATTAATTGCAAATGATGATGACGTATTAATTTCGGTAAGTTTAAAGAATATTTCCTTCACATTTTAATTACATTTAAATACTTAAGTTAGACTTTTTATTTTTTTAATTTTGCTTCATATCATTAAACTAAGAAATACAAATTTAAAAAAAAAAAACGAGCAAAATTGTCTGTTTTTCTTCTTGATTGAGTGTCAACTTGAGTAACATTTATTTTTGATTTTTAATATTAACCAAATAAAAATATTTTCTAATGACTTTAAGAAATGTAAAGATATATTTTTATTTTTAATTAATCATCAATAATTTTTTTTTTTATTTTAGCGCAAAATATGCATTTGTTTTGATAATTTTGATCATGAATTACTGCTGTTTGACCACTCACTGCTAGTTTAATACACTTTATTTGATAAAATAAAGTGTATAAAACCAGCAGTGAGTGAGATTATCCAATAAGTTCTTTTTTAATTTTACCAGCATTTTTATCATTTTTTTAAATTTAAAAATAAATTAGAAGAAAAAAATTGGTCAGAAATTTTTAATATTTATACGTCTTCTTAATACTAATTAATGGCATAATATTCTAAATGGAAGAAAAAACATACAACTATTTTTTATTTAAAAATATATTCATAATTAAAATAACTATATATCAATTACATCATACTATTCTTATTACATTTCCTTCTCCAACATGTCAGACCATGACTTCCATAATAGAAAGGCGTTTAATTTTCATTATTCTCCACACTGAGTAAATTAAAGACAGTACAAGCATAGCAGAGAGAAAGGAAACAGCATAGAGCAACTCTTGTCTTACTGCTCTGGATTGCACAGTTTCTACTAAGATCATACCACAAAGAGCAAAAAGACAGCAATTCAGAATTGCCGCTAAAAGATAACACTGCCAGATTTCTCTTCTATCGGCCCTGTAAAAATGTTCAGTATAAAAATTAAACTTAGTATTTTGTTAATGATAAATTATTGTACATTAAAAACAAGATTAATTAAATACACTTTAATTTTATAAATAAAATAAAAGTAAAAAAATTCTAAAAGGAAATATCATCACTCCATGAATATTATTTATAAAGCAAAAAAAATTGGAGCATATCCATCAAATAACTGACTCCAGATCGAATCGTGCTTTATATTTGGAAATGAAGACAATTACCCCTGAATGAAACAAGCAAGGTGGGTGAAATTCATGTTTGGATAAATTACACAAGATTATAAACTTTTGATTAAAAACCGTCAAAAAGAAAACTTTTTATCAGAGTATATTTTAAGAAGAGGTAACATATTAAAATACCATCAAGTCCAAAAAATTGTTTCAACTACGAAATAACTGATTTGTATAAAATTTAGGAACAACTTTTTTGTGTCTCTGCATGTGTGTGCAAAGAGGCTTAAAATTTAACCCCGGAAATCCTAAGGAAGTATGTCTTCAACGTGTTACAAAGATAAATACAAAACCAGCTGTGTTCACTTTTCTGATTTTCCTTTGATGCCAGAATTCCTCAGTCTCATTTCTTTAAAATTATTCCATTTATTAATTAATTCTGAATTCACACGATGCTCACATAAATTTTTAAAAAATGTCACCCATCTTAATTTTTAATCATAAGTTTTTAGTAAAATGATTGAAGAACTATTATTAGGCTTACCAAATTTCTTTTAGGAAAACTCTTGTTTGTTTGAAAGGCTTGCTGTCAGTTCTGTGATTGGCTTCATGCAATAATACTCTTTGTTCCGTTTTTATGGTCACTGCCACGGTATCTTTCGGTCTTTTGGCAGATTGGAGTTTAGAACTCGATTTCTCTCTCCTCTTTGAAAGTGCCATCGAAAATTGCTGAAAAAAAATGCATGTAGAAATATCTTTTTTAAAATGTTCCGTGAAATGTTTTTGAAACTTTATCATAAGTAATTGATCCTAAACTTTATCACAAGATATCACTATTGTAATGTTCTAAAAGAGAAAAATAAAACTGCATTGTTTTTATTATTTAAGAAAATATATTCAAGAACTTTTAAATACCTGATTTATAAAAATCAAGGACCATAAAGTTATGTACTTTAACTAAAGAAATGCAAATAATAATTTTATATCAAATATTTTACAATTAATGTCTAAATGTATGATTACTTTCGTGCTTTCTACTTTCGGATTCTTTAAAGGGAGAACTCTAAACTGGTTTCTTAAACTCAACTACAGCTAATAAATTAAAATTTGTAATTGAAAATGCGTTTCGTGACCACCATACAAGCACCTTTATAACTAGCCATCGCATTTAATTTTTAGGCACTAATTTCACAAAAATTCATATAGATTTTAGACTTCTAACAATTTAGCTGAAAAAAATTTATTAAAAAAAATAGAATTCCATAAGAGTCTCTTAGCTTTAAGTTTAACAAAAAGGAAGAGGAAAAAGTAAAAGACAAATATTAATTAAGAAATTTATTGGCATTTAAACAAATGAATTAGAAATGTGGTACTGGTAAAATATTTTCCACAAAATTAAAGCTTTAATGCCTGAAACTCTTTTATTCCTTTATGCACTAAAAATCACTTATTTTTTAATGATATTTTAATTTTTTTTGTCAAGAGATTTCTCAAGTTTAAAAATCATCTCTTCAATTTTTATTTTCAATATTTTAGTTTATCTGCTATATCTTTTTTTCATGCTTTTCAGAAATTTGACAAGTAATTTCATAATTTTCAGCATTTTTTTTTTTTTTTTTTTTTTTTTTTTTTTTTGTGATTTGAAGATTTTCTAAGCCACTACATATCATCCGGTTCGTGAAGAAATTTTCCTAACTGTTGGAGTCTTTATCATTTATTCCATCTATCTGAAAAACTAGTCACGATTTTTCAAAATTTTAAGAAATCACTGCGAAATTTTCAACTGTGCCACAACATATCGTTAGTTTGTTTTAGTTACACTTTTATCTCTAAAAAAATTTCTTATTTATTTTTAAAACACAAAGGAATGCATCAATTTTTCTATAGAAATTCAATTGTCGGCGACGATGGTTTATGGTCGCTCAAAACATTTCATGTCAGATCTGTTTCCTTCTCTTTCCGTTTTAAGAGGCTGTAGTATGGACAGAAGAATGTGAACCCAAGGCATGGAAAAAATGTCTCACCAGATGTTTCGTTACAATGAGTACAAGAAATACCTCTAACTGGTTGAAAATTAAAGGTCGGTCAGCTAATCACATTTTTACTACATAATGATTACAATATACACATGTTTTTTCATGTATTTTAAAATGTCTATTTAGGACTAGAAGATTTTGATAGTATAAAGTGAAGTGATATAGAGGTGTACACTGTAAATTTTAAAAACACACACCGAATTATACGGGTAATAATACAGACAATATTATAATATTAAAAGTCAATGTGAGAGAAAAGTGATATAAAATAGTTTCGAAGGAAGAATAAACTTATTTTAACACTAACAAAATAACTCTAAGAATAAAAAAAATACAATTCTAAAAATCGAATTTGAAAGAGAATTATCTGAACTGACGAGATTCAACCTTTTCGATATAAAAGGCAGATATAATGCCTAAAACGCCAAAGATATGCAACTCCATGTTTCAACCAAATCAACGAAATTTAAAAAATAATGAAAATGTTAACTATAATTATTAAGTCACCCATTAAAAATAACTTAAGAAACATCATTGCTTATACAGTACTTAATTGCATTGAAATGTATCAAATACTATCCTGATTAATAATGAAAATGCATTCATTTATCTACATCAAAAATAATAGAATGCTGGAGCTCATAGAAGCTTTTATAACAGTGGTATATTTAAAAATTGAAGCTGAGAAGACCTGAAAAACAAATTGATCTATGCAAAAATTCAAATTAAGAGAGATTTTAGTATAAAAGTTAATAAAATATAATAAAACGATGATTTGTAAGCTAGAAATGGCATTAAAGATGAATTTTTAATGACGAAGAACTTTAGTAAGTAATAATCATCATCATCACACTGCGTTTTGAATGTTACAACCGCATGATAAGACTTCTAATAGTACACTTAAATAGTACACTTCATTTCTAACGTTTTAAAATAATTTAAATAAATAAGAAGTTTGTTATTACTTTTTTGATAAAAAATATAACCGTTTAAAATATTTTTTAAATGATCGGCATATGAAAGTAGGAAAAGCAATTCAGGATTAAAATATATACTTGAATAATATTAATTTTAATTTCAAACTTCTGATAAAATAATATTTAAAAAATATTTTAAATATATGTTAAAACGAAATTCAAATTCAAAGACAGAATAAAATTGTATTAAAGATGTATTTGATTTTTTTAATACTAACTCCTCTCTTATCTTGAAATTATGCGCAAAAATCAAATAAAGCGTGTACACACAATCCCAGCAAAAAAAAGGCTGAAAACTTGTTTAAAGTTGTTACGATAGTTAATACTGAATAGACTATCAAAACCAAGATTGAGTGTACGACAATAATAATGTAGGAAACAGACGGAATTCTGTATAAGCCCATGTTCTAGTTCAAGAAGGAAATTTATAAATTCAGAAAATCATCACCCTATTTTCTATTAAATATGTTTTCCAAAAACATTAAAAAGGAAATAAGGCAGAAAAGAATAAACAATTTAGAATAATCAAAATCAATATTTACTTACCTTGTTATTAGACAATCCCATATCCACCACCTTCTTGGAATTCGAACTTAAACCTTAGAAGTCTGAAAAAGTTTCTGCACTTGCCTAGCAACGATGGCTGATCGCTTCCCACTATACCTACGAGGAGACCTTCTTGGAATGAATGATTCGAAATACTATGGGGCAGTTCGAAAAATTCAACCTTTTTAGGTCTCTATTCTAGAAAGCATGCATGGGACTAAAGGGGGCACCACAGCTTAAAAATTCTTCAGGAAGAACTTTCTTGAAGGTCAAAGAAAACATTCATTTCTAAATATTTCAAAGGACAGTTGACAATGGAAGCAAGGGGGTCAAACTTTTAAGTTGAATTTGAGGAGGAAGATACGTTTCCCCAAGGTCAACCTATTCCCAGAAGGGAAGAGACAAGCCCATCGAATAAGTTCATTCATAAAAATTCGCAGATGTTACTTATCGAGAATTTCCTGACTGATGAAACATTTGTGGGATATTCTCAAACACTGACCAAATCATTGGAGTAACGAATAAAGCAGAGCTGATTTATAAAAAACGATATTTCCTGGAGATCTACCTTAATGCTCGAGTCTTTCAATTCCTACAATTAGTTCTCACTTTCTCTATATATATTTTGTTCAAATTTCCAGTCGTTAATAAAATACTTTTCATTCATCCACTCGAGTAAAAGCACATTTTTTAAATTTGCAGTGGATGACACGATGTTAATACAGTTTTTTTCTTTTAAATATTGATTCATTAATCAATATTAATCAATTTTTAATATTTTAAATAGAATTTTAGCAGTTTGTAATGAAAATTGAAATCAACATGCAGTAGCTCATCTGTAAAATGCAAGGATTTCAGCATTTTACAGATTGATACGTGAAGGTGAAGAATGCGAGTTCAATTCTTGCGAAAATCAATCATTTTTTTTGATGAATTATTTATATTAATGGTAATTATTTAATAAAAAATAATTAAAATAAAAATTTTCTTTGTTCTCCCGAGTAGGAATTACTTAAACATTTTTTTTTTATATTTCTTGTTTATTCTTATTATTTTCGTATTTTCTCTCTTTTCGATTTGATGTACCGTAAAAATTATATCACTTGAAATTCAAAGCATTATTTTGCAAATTCTGTTTCATTATTTCAAATTTCCTTGTAGATTAATATGAATTTTTTTTCTTAAATCGTAGAACTTTTACAAGTTGCAAATGTTTTAATAATAGACTTTTAGGTTGTGTTAAAAAGTTTTGAAATTTTCTTCCCACGTTTATTTTAAATAAAATTTGGACTTAAATTTCAAAATTGTTTAAGAATACGGAAATAAAACTTTTTTTTCCTATTTGAAGTTAATGCACAAGTAAATATATTGTTGCATCAGATTTTCAAAGAATTTGTTGTTTATTTAAAGCTACTTAACTTAAATAAATTGGACCATTTAAAAATATGGGTCTTGAATATTGGAAAAGATTTTTTTAAGGTATGAGATTTTAACGAAATTAGTGAAAAGAATATTACTAAAGACTGCAAAGGTTGATTTTTCCTTTGTGTTTTGATCTTTCTACTGAAGAGTACACTCATGAGATTTTTTTCCTTCTCCAGATTTAACGAATTTTATTAAACTTGTAAGTAACTATTTAAAAGATAATAATTTTTTCCTGAATTTCATTGATGAAAAACATGCATAAAAAATACTACTTGCAAATCTAAAATAAATAAATTCGAAGTTGTACGTGTTTTCTGAAGGAAAAAAAATAGTAAATTATACAGTTTAATCAGTTTTAGAAGGTTTGTTCTTAATTTTTTTTTCTTATTATTATTTATAAAACTAATCAAGCTTAAGTAATCTTAAATAATTTCTTCTGATACCCCCTTTTCTACCCCGCTCCAATTGTGAATCTCAGTCACCCCGTTCCATATTTATACGGCTCTGGCTTACAGAAATTAAGCCTAAAGGTTGCAAAAGATTAAAAATAATTAAAATAAGCAGTTTCTACTTTTTGATAAACTAAATGAACGTGTATTAAAATATTATTTACTGAAATTTATTCAATTTGAATTTATTTAACATTCATTAGTATCATCGCCTTATTATTAATTTCTATAAATGAATATGAAATAAGATCTTGAAAAACGTTCAAGTTTTGCTCAAAATTTTATCATGCCCCTATGTTTGAAAGAAACTTGAAAAGATAGGGGGAGGGGGAGGGGATTCGGTCAAACCGATTATTATTCAGGGAAGAAGAGTAGGGGGGGGGGAAGAATAAAACTTTTTTTCTTTCAATTCCATCTCTAAATAATCAATCAAATGCTGTTTGACAACGGATTCTAAAACTCTCCGCGCTTTTGCGTATGCGTTTGGATGGGTTTCATTCACCGAAATAGGGGTGGAAGGAAAGATGAAAGGAGGTGTTGCATTTAACAATGAAAACTGGCGGTTTTAAGAGACGCAAACATTATGAATAATTAGTCATGCAGAAGGAAAAAAAAGTACCAATAAACAGTAAAATATTTCAGAGCAATTTTTATTTGATGTAAGAGGAATAAACATTGAATTATGAAGAATAAATAAAAATTTCTGTTCTAAAAATTGGGTGATTACTTTTTCACAAAATAATAATGATCTTTTTTTATTTAAATGTTCCTTTTTTATTTTTGAATTTTTTGGCAATACTTTAAAATTAACAACAATAGAATTACTATTTTAATAATATTTATTATTTATTCTTGATAAACATTTTATTTTCAATCAAGGAATTACAATAAGTACAGAACGATTTAAAAAAAATTATAAATATTATTTGCTTCTAATTTCTATAATTCTTTTTTGCAAATTTGACCATTTTACACCATTAGTGATGAAATAAGAACTATTTAAATGCGGGTTACTTGATCTTTTCAATTGAGAGTAAAATATTTTCACATTTGATAGGTGGAAAATTTGAAAATAGAGGGAATAATCCAAATGTTGTGCAGGTCTCCATATTGTGCCATAGAAGTATGTGCTCTAAAGAAATTTAGCCTCTAATATATATTCACAAAGGAAAATTTCTGATAAAAGTTGGAAGCTGAAAAATTCTAATTCTGTAATAATGGTTTGGACAGTCAGATGCTAAA
>JAOUZG010008294.1:1002535-1022182 GCA_026289955.1 Argiope argentata | reverse complement strand
GTTTTTTGTCATTAATTATTGAAGATAAATAAAAAAAAAGTGTCTTGAAAGATGTTTCAATCTTATTCAAAACTTTAACATGATTATTTGTTTGAATAAATTCTAAATAGCTGGTAAAAAAATTCGGACTAGCTAATTATTATTCAGGGAAAAAACGTGATTAAATATACGTTTGTTTGTCTTTTAATTTTCTTTCATTCCCCCATATGCAATCAGAGACTTACCTAATTTAAATATCCTGATGGGTAAGTAATATTTCCTCACTCTTTCATGCAATCTGGCTTGAATGGTATAGTGATTATATGAAGTATTCAGTTTTTTGTTTTTGTTTGAAATTTTAAAATTCCCTCGTCATTATGTCGCTGTACAGGAATGTTATCAGTTTGATAGGAGGCTGTTATCTGCTTCTAACGCCAAACACACCTTAACACCAATTTTTACTGATAACATACTGAATAAACTTTTAAACATCTTTAATTTAAATGTTTCTGGCTTCTTATGCTCTATATTTTTTCAGAAGTACTTGCTTGTAAAATGTGTGACTAGAGTATATTCATGAGAATTTTTGTAAAATAAGATTTAAATAAAATATTCATATCTTTATGTCTACATTTTAGTAAAAATTAGGCGTACATGTTTTTAAAAAAAATGTACTGACAAAATATATATACATATTCGTCCTCATGTATAAAAGTTGCATACATTGTTCAAATGCATTTTCATTAAACTCCTTTAATATTGGAAAGGCGGTGAATTATTGAGCTGTTGATTATCTTATAAAGATTACTATTGATTTTCTTTAGTCGATGAACTATCGAGAACAAAACTTGTCTTTCAAAATGTAAGCATTGCTTAGGATTCTCTTTAGTTGGTAGACGGCTATAAGATACTTGGAGTCTCAAAATCATAACGCAAGATATTATCAAGGCAAGTAATTTGTACCTACATTATCAGTTAATGAAATTGATCTAAAATCGAATAGATGTAGCATAAAGCCTGTTGTAACTAATGGAACTTGCCAATGACAAGCGAGCTGACGACCCCCACCGATTTTAAACCGATTGAGCGTCTCTCGATTTGCAGTAGCGCCAACTAGGGCCAAGAGTACGAATTAGCTACTTCATGCGTCACATTCGCTTGCACGAAACCTTTTTACAGGGGACACATTTACACACTTTATAGATAGAACATAGAAGAACAACCATGGCCAGAACTGGGACTCGAACCCGATATGCCCTGAGTACGGGACGCAAGCATTATCTTCAAAGAACAAGTAATATAAAGAAGAAAAAAAATAAAATAAATTACTACTTATGTGATTCGGAAATTTTTTATTTTAGTTACTTTTTATTAAATAATTACATTTACTGTTGTTCTCGTGTACAACTTTACAACGGACGGAGAGGGGCAGTAGCTTCGGAAGGTATGAACCTTTGACCACTGGTGGGCACAAATCTGACTTCTAGCTCACATTTGTCACAAACCCTTTCTACGAAGTGAACTTCATTCATGCGTTTCATTCATTGAATAATATACTGTTTTAATGTTTCACACTACTATGCAACATTTAAAAAAAAACTCACAAAATAAAATTATTTTTTAAAAAATATAGGGAATTTATTTACAATTATATTCCCTTCAATTGCATTTACACTCATTTATTACATATTAATTCTTAATAATTTTTAATAAATTAATTAATATAAATATGAATTATTATTTGCAATTAATAATAATTCTTAACTGCATTATTCACATTTTATCTATAGTAATGAACCGAACGTCAATTTGGAAAAATATCATAAGAATAGCACATAAATTAAATAATGATATTGAATTGAATTCATTAGGGAATTTTATAATATTTCATTATATTTCGAAATGCGTAAATCCAAATAATAAAATGTGCTTTAAATTAATAATAATAAGTAAACAAGTCGTATGTGTAAGTACCATTAGGAATGCCTATAAGAATAGATTTTAGTTAGATTTAGAAAGGGTTTCTAAAAGAAGAACCGCCCTCTCCCCACACACACACACTTAATAGGCGAAGCAGTGAAATTCTTTGAAGAGAGGGGACATTGCTACAGGTGAGGTTGATTGACGATTATGCACGCATCTGGTCATAATGGAATGATGCATCTACGATCTACTGATAATGAAAGCACAAGTACTTGTGATAATGGGCTTACGAAAAGGTTTAACTTTGAGCTCATTGTATGCTGGCGATGGATCTGTTGGACATTGTTCACGCAGGGGGTCCCCGCCTGCTGAGAAAAGTAGTAACGAGCTAAAGAGGTTAAACTTGACTGATGGTAACAGGGGTCTCTCCACATAAGATCATTTGGGTCTCTAGGATGTGAAAAAAAGAGGGACGAGAGAAACAAGAACACTTTCCTACAATCGACTAAATGAAAGGGAACATCTTGTACACGTTGTGCAAACACAGAGCTTTCTCTGCTATTAGACGGAGATGCTACAGGCGCTTATATTTTTTTTATCTAGTCAGAACGTGATATTGATTTTAGAATGAGGCTCAACAAAAATCTGTAGGCGAAAAATTGAAATATTATTATCTGCCCGAGCATCTCGGCTTTTATTAACGTGTTGCCATAGCATTTACAAAAGCTCTGATTTTTTAAAATAAATAAGTTAATGACTATAACAAATAAAACCTGGAAAAATGTCATTTTGAGCACGTGTTTATACGAAATGAAGTAAATTGGAAATGCGATATTTTTTGTAAACAATAAATGCCAGACAAAGTTTTTTGGATCATTTGCAGTACTAAAGTGACTAATTCAATGAAACAATTAAAAAGGAAGAAAAATACAATTTAACTTGCACGAGCACGTATTGCTTAGCTGTTCAAGAAATGATGTTCAAAAATCATGTAATTTTACAACTAAAAGCATAAACTATACAAAAGAAACTCACAATTTCTGGCCTTTTCTTAGATTTTTACATTTCGAAGTGTCTTATGTAATCATTACATCGTTAATGGAAGAGTAAAATAATAATTTGCCATTTGCTTTGGGGGCTCAGACTTTAAGAAATTAATCCCGAGGTCAGAGTAGCGTAGTCTTTAAAAGAAAATAGATCAAAATTAAATTATTTTCTGAATTTGTCTTTCTTTCTATGAAAAAGAATTACATTGAAATCCAAATCTATAATGGGTAAAAATTTGAAAAATAAAATTTTTGAGCATAAAATCTTTACTCGGTTTCAATGCACTTGAAATGCATTCTCAATATTTAGAGAATAAGTTTACAGGGAATTTTATAGAACTGCCCACTGAATGGAATGTACTAATAAAAAAAATTAGCACTTTTTCTGTTATCAAATGAATTTGTAAACAAAACATTTAAGAGAAATGTAACAAATGTTACTTACATGCTCCCCCTTGTAAATTGAGAAGTTATTTGTTGGAGATAAAAAATAAATAACAAACATACTTTTATAATTAATAAAATTTAATTGTTACTCTTAGTTTAATTATAAGTATTTAATGTAATTTCTATTAAATACAATATCCTTCTTTGATAACCTATGTTCATATTTCTCATCTAAATATTTAGTAAGCAAAATTTACTTATTTATCATCATTTTCAAAATCGGAAATCATCGCATGTGTTTTTCAGTTTCGAGGTTATTATGTTTATGGTTTTATACCTGATACTTTGTTTTGTGGCAACAGTTTATTCCGGACAATGCAGGAGGACGATATCTTTTTCTCTTATGATCTTTATACTTTTAAACGAAATTGGTAAAAGATTATTCATTACTTTCTCGGCATATTTCTGGGTTTAAATTACAGATTTTTTAATTGGCAAGAATTTATATCAATAATGAAACTTGTGGTATCTCTGCCTTTTAATTTTATTAAATCGTGTGTCAGTTCAGGGACTGAAAATGAGGAATGCAAACATTTGAACATTCTATAGGCATTTAAACATTCTATAGGCATTCTTTTTTAAAAAAAGACTTTTTCAGAAAAATACCGATTCAAGTTATTTTCAAACACAATAGAAAGAATTATTTCTTTAACCGGTTCAATTCATTATTTTCAATATCCTTTGTTACATTCTATATAAGCATATGAGAAAGATCAAAGTAATATTGAGTTCCCTATAATACATAATGGAAAACTATTTTTTGGGCGTAACGAACTGCTTTGAAAATATTAATGATTCTTAATGTAAATTGATTTTAGAATTTTCCAATTCTGGCTTTAAAAAAATATTACATTCTTTTTTAATTCCTCTAATTCCAGAAAAATAAACAAATTAATTTCACTAAGAATTGTTATAACTAAATACAACAATAAGGCTACTCCCTTTTTAATTCGATTCAAATATTAATAATCTTGGTCTAATTGCAAAAACGCCCTTTAGACTGGGATAGTCTGATTGGTAGAGCGTTGGACTCGTATTCTTTAGGTCCCGAGTTCGAACCTCAGCAGCCGAAGATTGCCCGAGTGTGTGCTGCCTGGAGCTCGTTAAATCTGGCATGGCTACAATGTCCTCTGGGTCGTGAGTAATACCCTTGGGGTTACTGGGTCTGAAGTGATCGTTCTCTGTTCCAGATTTAAATTACGACCTGTGAATGAATGAATGAAATCCGCCAAGTAAAAATGGTTGGGACATGTGTGAAACAAATTCGTACTTTTGGCCCTAGCCAGCGCTACTGAAAAAATGAGAGCCGCTCAATCGGTTTATATAGCTGACATGTCATAGGGTTTGAAAGAGCACCATCAATAACAACAGCAGAAAAATGCGCTATTGTTTGATCTTCAGTTCCTTTAAACCGACGCCATCGAAGGAATTTTTAAAATGCACTTCTATTCTTCAATTGTTATCCAGGACAAAAAAATTAAAATCTTTTCTAATTCAAGAAAGCCTACAATTATTTTTTTTCTATTCCATACACTTTCTTGCATTCCATACACTTTTTCACTCCATTCCATACACTTTTTCTATTCCATACACTTCCTACAATTTTCTGCCCTTCCATTTTGTATCAGTAGATAATCTCAACCAATAGTAAAGGTGTGTGTGAATTCGTGAGTCAAGAAAGGTTATTATTTAAAATCTTGAATCATTCTGGCCCTGTTTTAGGATAATAAAAATAAAAAATCGGAATATTTAAATAGAAATTAACAACCAGATATGGAATGAAAAATAATAACTAATGCTTTACCCTCTATTTTTGCAAATATTTTCTAATATTTACTACTTGTTTATGTTTTACAATCAGTTCCAAAGTAACTAATATTATTTTGGAAATAATTTCCATTTGATTTCTTTCTTTTTCGGAGCGTCAATAAAAGTTTAGGTAATTCCGAAACACTATAATTTCTTTGTATTCCAATGATTGTGTAATCAGTGACTATAAATTCATATGATATTTATCATATGAATGATACTTATGATAAATATCAATGGCTGGAAAATAATTATATGATTGAAATTGAGTTTTCAAGTTGCTGGACTGAAGAAATATTTAAACATGTCATTGCCAACTGACAAATCGTAATACAGTTTGATTAGTGTAGAGAAAAGCAGAGAAAAATATGAAGGACTTTGAAAAAAATTTAAAAAAAGAGAGAATGGAATTAATATGAAGAAAAAGAAATTGCATGCAAAACTGGAAGATATTGAAGAAATATTTACAGAATAAATTAAAAATTCAATACTTATTTTATAAAAATGTGGTTTCTACTAAATTTCTTTTTTTAAAAAAAATCGGCATGTATTTAAACTAAAATACACTTTTACTTTAAACCAGTATAACTATTTAATCACAAAAAGTTTGAAAATCGTGTAGTTTTGAAGTATTAAAAGATATTTTATTCAAATTATCGCGTTTTTCACAGCCGATGTGTAAATTGGTGTTCCTTAGTGTTTACTATATTTCACACACAAAACTAGAAGTTAAATAACCAATAAACAATGCATTCCTATTGGAATAAGAATTAAGAGAAAAAATGTAACAGTATTAAAAATGAATCTATAAAGATATTCAGAAAGGTTTTAATTTGTAATGCACTACTATTCTTCGAATCGATGCTTTAAAGGTGATGTAACACACCTTCTCATAAAAGTTTAACATTTGTAATTTGACACTATCTATTTTATTTATGGTGTTTCTTAACTATTTATTTAGCAATTACCCCTTTTTTATAAATAATTTAAACACTATATCTTCCATTAACTACAATTAAAATTTACAAAATACTTTTTAAGGGACCTTAATAATAAATCCTGTAAATTTTTGAGTTCGAAGCTATTGAATTATACAAATGAGTCAAGACGAAATATGAAAAAAAAATTAACGAAACCAAACAATTTTGGATTAATGAAGGTTTTTTTATTTCAATAAAGTGACGAATTAACAATTTAAAAAAATCCTAATTAAAGATTTAAAATGCAAAAAAAAAAACCTATTAGTATTATTTGATACAAATATTTTTTACGTTAAAAAATATAAATCGTTCTTACCTTTCTTCATACATTTTTGTTTAAACTCATTTGAAAAATTAATTCCTCTCTTATAAAACGTAATGTGGAAATTATTCAGGTTATATAAAGTCTTTTCATTAAGCATACAAAAAAGTATAAAAAATCATATTGAATGTCGCTTACTCTTGTAGATAATGTTTAAAATGTTGCAACCTCTTCGAGAAGTACACCTTATCAGTAAAACAGCTGGCTTACAAAGGACCATTGATGGATTGACACTTTTATGTCCAAAAGAGAAATGATTTATCTGTTCGGAAAAATCACACAATCCTCTGAATAGAAGGGGTGAAGAATAACCAAAGGTACGGTTCTGGAACTTTCCGGTAAGAAAAGGTCGTCGATTTAATTCCAGAAGTGGATCTTAACCGGGGACACCAAATGAAAATATTTAAAGATTTTTATTTATATTATTATTACAGTAAAACTAGGAATATATATTCACTTTCGATAGTAGTAATGTGTACCTCATACATAGTCTCCTGACATTTTACATAAAATTTTAAATATCCGAAAAATAAGAGATTTTAAAATTTTCTTTCTTTAACATTCGTTAATAGGAATAAAATGAGTTTTGTATAGTATAAAAATTCAAATATTTTATTACATAGATAACACTTCTGTATAATATATTTTTTACCAGAATTAAAAAAAATTCTACATATTTTAAAATGCGCATTTCTTTGCTGAATCGGAGTAGTGATCTTATTTTTAACTATTAATTATCACAGTGTTATTTTTTAATTGCTAATCATGCGCTTTATTCTTAATTAATTAACAAGATTAAATTTGGTTTTCTTCATTCCATTGCATTCTGCAAAAGAATTATTTTCGACATTTTTAAAAAAATTCACTATATTCTTAAAATTGCTTTACTTCAGAATTAAGCAGAATCGAACATTTTTGAAAGGCCACTCATTTTTAAGCAGTCCTGATTTTTTTTTCGATATTAGAATTGGATGCATAAAGATTTTGCTAGAAAAAGAAAGAAATGCCTTGTACATTGAATAGGAGATATAAGGCTTCTAAAATTGAATGGATTTTGTATCTATCAAAATTTTAATTATATAAAATTGGCCAAAGCATTAGGAACTCGTTGCATAAAATATTTAATTGTAATGTTTAGTAATCAATAACTCTATCAAACCAACTGCTCACCAAAAGTGCTGTCTATTATACCTGTTGTGATATAATGGATAGTCTATTGGGGTTTTTTTTCTACATAGTTTTTTTTTTTAATTCTCTTTATTGAAAGACAGATAAACAAAGGCGGGTGCTCAAAAGAGTATCCAGAAGCAGTGAAATAAGATAAAATTGAAAATAATAATAGAGATAATGAATTTTAGCTGTGATACGTACTGACATTTAATTAAATACTTCTTCATATTGTACAAGTGGTGCAGAAAAGGTGAGGGAGAGTGGAATAGATTTTGCTGTTATTACTAATGGCATTTGGCATGGACAAGCCCGCTGAAGTAGCGGCGGATTTAGGCCGAAATAAGCGTCTCTTGCTTTTGAAGCAGAGCCAGCTTGGGCCAAGAGTACGGTTTTAGCCACACACACGTCAACGCCCATTTTATGGGGCGGACTTCATACATTTTCATTCCTTCATCCACAGATCATGATTTAGACCTGGAACAGAGAACTACCACCTCCGGTCGAGTACCCCCAGTGGTATTACTCTCAACATGGAGGGATTTGTGACCACGACAGACGTAACGAGCGCCAGCCACCACACTCTCGGGGAATCTTCAAACCCCGTGTTCCAAGCTCGCAACCTCAGGAATACGGGTCCAACTCTCTACCAACAAGGCTAACCCGGCCAATAGATTTCACAAACACCAATCTTAAGAAAAAATATTCATAAAAATGTTGCAACGTAGAAAATTGAAATTTTAGGTCGTTAATTATAAAAACATTTTATTAGAGCGTGAAAAATTAAAAACCTAGTGTAGTCAACATTTGTTTAGTTTATGATCATGACTTGAATTGAAAAAAAAAGTGAATTTCATTCTTCAGATTATAAAAGGTGTCGCAACACCATTTACTATGACAGGCATGCAGAAAAACACTTTTCAAAAAAATAAACATATTATAATTGTTTATGAAGAGATAGAAATTCGAAATCTGCTTTAAAAATAAGTGCGGTCCAAAAGAGACTTTCCATGTTCCAAACCGATTTAGAATTTAAAATTAATCAGAATTTTAGAAATTTTCTTCATAAGTTTTGTGTATATTAAACAGAAAAATACTTTAAAGTCCATTATAAAAGTAAAAAGTAATAATTTTGTTGCAATATTTGTTATTTCATACAATTTTTCTTTTGCTGTAATTGCCAATAAATGTCAATTAAAATATTTAAACTACGTTCCAGTGGAAATTTTCGTTTGCATTTAAGTTAATTTTTGTTCAAAAATGGTAGAAACAAAATGAAATACATTTTTTTTTCGCTGGGCAATTATCGTTGCTACTTATTTTAGAATAATTTTATAAAAATAAAATAAAATAATTAAACTGAAAATATTAACATTTTCAGTTGTAGGTTTCATCTCCCCCTTCCTTGCGTCTTATAGAATGAGTTTCCTCTCCGCATTTCAAAAGGGGTGGACGGCAGTGACTGTTCTATGTTTTTCTATTGTTGGTGAAATGCATTTATGGCGCTAAATTTTAAAATTCCTAATAGCATCCCATCATTGTCACTGGAGCTTATTCCCTGCTAACAAGCCGCAAGAAGCATATGCCATTTTGCTGTTTCAACGTCGGATAATACAATTGGATGAAAAAGAAATCCTTTTAGTTTGAAAAGTAGGTTTTTTAAACTTATTATTACAATTTTATCAAACACTGTGAGCAAAAATAAATTGATTCGCATTTTTTTTTCCTTTATCTTGAGAAGGATAATTTTAACATTCTGCAAAAATGATTTATGGGAAAAATATTTCGAAAGGGGTAAAGAAAATTAGGCAGATTTTCTCTGTATTTCTTTTCTCGTTAATGTTATAAACATTTCAATTGTTCAAACCAAAATAAATCCACACATTTTTGTTTTATTCGCATAGGTTCTCTCCTTGTGTGTGTGTGGTTGTGTGTCAAAAGTAGAATTTACTATCAACTTTTCATCTAACCCCGAATTCACTAGAAATTTTGAAACATTTCAAGACCGTCAGGCAGGATGGTAGAATAATAGTATATTATTTTTTAATTAATAAGTGTTTATTATTAGAAATTAATTCCGTTGTACAACAGTTTGAATTTCAAGACTGCATAATATTTATAACAGCGAGTCAAACAGCGTGTTTCAAAGAAATATTGCTTGTACTTAATTTTTGTGCATAATTTAACGTTGAAATCCACCCCCCCCCCAAAAGTACTTTTAAGCGTCAAATTGTGAAAGGCATTTAAGTCTTATTTTTTCAATTAGTTATATTCTTTATTATTATTATTAATATTACTATGTTGGCAAATTTTCCAATGGAGTTTCAGGTTTTTTTAATACATCTCAGCCTTTCAGCAGAAAAATGAATTATAAATAGTCTGATTATTTTTTCCAATGTTTTTCGTTTTATATTAATTTTAAAGAATCAATTTTATCGTGATTCTTGTTTATTACCTGCATTGTATTTGCACTTCAACTTATATCCATATTCAACTTGAATGGTTGACCTTGCAGTACAGTCTCTTAATAAATGGTTAGTTTTCGCACTGATGTTTTACTTGTTATTTTGTTTTCTGCCATTAGTTGGTTAAAAAGTGAATTCAAAATATTATAGCATACATTTTTATGCATTGTATGCCTCTAATTTAGATGTAATCAATAGCATGCTTTTTATTTTACTATTTTTGTCTGTATGTTTTCTTCTAAGTATTTAATGAAACTTGAGAAAGTTTTTATTTTTTAAACAGCTCTTTGTTCGCCATTATTGATTATTTAAATAGCTTTCTCATAAAATTTATTATTTGTACGATTGAATTAATTAATTGAGCTTTTAATTCCTTTAATGATCAATTTCGAATTTGTTTAATTTTATATAATTTTATTAAAAAAGGAATATAGGTACGTTTTCATTTAATTTAACTTTGTTTTATGCCTGTTTGTTTTTTTCCATATTCACAATTTTTTCCAATGGAATCTAGATTTATTACATTATAATAGTATTTTGAATATATTTCTGTAGAGAAATGAAGCTTGAATGGTTTTTACATATTATTTTTGTTTTGTTTTTTATGTATGTTTTTAAATTTGTGTCAATGTTTCCATATTAATACTACGCCATGTTCCATTTGTATTCCTGGAGGTAAATTACTCCAGAGCATGAAAGCACTTTTTTTTATTTATTTTAGAATTACGCAAAAAATAATAGTTTCAGAAAAAGCTAGTAATAAAAAATCCAATTTTTAATCCCACCAATAATGAATTTCAACTCGTAAAGAATAAGAACTTTCTTGCATAAATACATATAATTAAATGGTGTATTATCATGTTTTGAGCCGAAATTCTTAATTCTGGTTAGTTGTGAATCTGTTTCATTTTGGGTAAAATTTATAATACACATTTGATTAGAATGTGGCTCAGGAGTCTTTATCCTCAAAAGCTACTACACCCTTCTTTCCACTATCCCTCGTACTTTATTTGAATTTGTCCTCTATCCACGGGGTATAAGCAACAACAATAACAGTGCTTCTGCTTGTTAAATTTATTTCTCATTTATATTGTAATGTATTTATTAAGAATATTAAATGTCATTTTGTTTTTAGCCTCATTCCGTAAATTAAAAATAACCCCATTGGACTATGAAATTTTTTGAATTTTATATTAAAAATTTCTTTAAATATTTTATGCGTAAAATACCCTCTCTAATTAGGGTTAAGTAGTAATTTTTAAATTACGCTAGGTAAATGGGTCATTTCAATTTAAGAACTGCTCTAAATGATGCCAATTATAATATATTAGATCGTTAGAGCCATTAAAACCACTTTGGAAAAGTAATGAAGTCTGAACTATTACAGAATCATTCAGTTTTATTAATCATGTTCATTATCCTTGATTTTCAGGTTTTAAAATTAAAAAAATATATTCAGTTTAATACAATCTTATGAATATATTCATTTTTCTGAAATGCGCATATGCAAATTTTCAGGTTCTATTAGTTTTTAATGCATAGACATGGCACTTGATTCGTTTAAATGTAAAAATCGGAAGAGACATTTATTATTTACAAACCGTTTTCGGTGACCAGTTATTTTGCTGGCATTGATGGTCACTAAAAATTTTCAATTGAATATTTTATATAACCTGATCTTAATAAATTCCTCAGCAAAATATTTTTAAGTTTCAAATTTTTATATTCATATACCTCATGCTATGTTAAAAGTTTAATATCGTTCTGTTGATTGTGTCAAGCATTTCCTAAATTTCTGTCAATGATCTTTTTATTTAAAACCTTTAATTAAAAAAATGATACATTTTTCAATTAAGTCAACCAAAAATTTGAAGAACAAGGCATGTTTTTGTAAATTATAGGAACAGATTACGGCTTAATTCAACTTTGAAATTTTATGAAAACTGCAGAATACTTCTTTATTATTTATGCAACATTTTAGACAATTATTCAATAAATCTGTCTGCATCTACAGAATATATCTCTGTCTATAATAATTGTACATGCAATTATACTAATTGCCATAATTATTTTTGCAGATTAATTTCCCCTTTTTTGGTTGGTAAAGAAAGGCAGGTTGTGACGTATGTTTTGTTACGCTGATACATCATCCTAAAAATCAATTCTGTGCCGCAACGACAGCATTGCTTGAATTGTAAGTCTTTCCAATTTTTACTTGCAGATATACTTGTTCAATTTATGTTGTATTGAACGAATGAAAACCGAAAATTAGGTAGCGCTAAATCTAGTATGGATTTGGAGCTTTAATAAAACCTGGAAACCTCAAAAAGGTGGTTAAAATTTAATATGACCTCATTGAGACATAAAATTTTCGATAGAATGAATCGATTGATAATGATGAGCTTTTTAAATAAAGTCAACAATATTTTTTCTATAAAAAAACAACAATTTAAAATTTATTTTTGGAGTATAAATAGAAATCTCACATAAAATTTTTAGTTTCAGTTGAGTATTTTAGACAAATACTAAACAGAGATAATGCTGCTTTAAACCGTCTTTAATTTAAAGGTTTTTCTAGACCTTTATGACTATATTAAATCAACTTATTTTCAAAAATAATTGAAATTTTATAAGGTGCCCTTCCCGGGTTTGCAGGTAAAAAAAATTATAAATTTAAATTTTGATTTTAACTATAAATTATTGATATACAAGACAGGATACGCATAGTAGATACATGACGTTTTTTAACGTATGTTAAAAGATAAATACTTTTCGAAGATGACATAAAGTATTCCTTTTCAATTATCTAAAGAAAATATTAGCCAAATATTTAAATTTCTAGAAGTAATCCCATAGTTAATAGTATTGTCAACGTATATATACCAAAAATGATTGTCTTTGAATTTTACATCTAGCAAGATTAATTAAAACATTTTCAGCTTGAATTTTGCCAGGTTATTTCTAGAAAGCAGCTAAGTATCGGAAAAGTAGATTCCCATAAGGAATTTTCTTTGACATTTCCACCTGCTCCCATCCGTGACGAAGGTCACAGCCCCTCCCCCATTTCTTCCATCGATCTACTTGAAGACCCCCTTCCACGTTCCTTGGCCCTTCTGCTTGTGGGATTGTGGAATTCTGTTTGTTCTTTCGCATATGCGCTCCCCCATTATAGCTTGTAGTTTGTGCTTTCAGTGTAGATTTGCTGGGATTTAAGGACTTTCGGCATGAAAACTTGACGTGTATCTGCAGAATCTATAGATAATGTACATTTCTTGTATTGACAGGAGAATGATTGAGGATTGAGAGTTCTTTTTTTCCCAATATTCACCTCTTTTCTCACTGAAAACTGACAATTTTCTTTTAAAGCCAGCTAGAAACATTTGTGAAAGTTTATTTTAATTTAGGTGCGTTTTCTGATTATTTTTTTCTCTCCATTATTTGGATATGGTTTTAAAAATGAATAAAAATATTAAAGTTTTCGAAATAATAAAAGAAAAGTAATGAGTTGTGCATAATGGATATCGATATCAGCAGTGTCACGGTAGCATTGGAAACGTGGTAACAAGGAGTTGCATTAACCAAAAGTTCACAAAATGCGAAGAGTTGCTGAAAACAAAAGACAACTGTATTCCATCTGAAATGCGCCATACATGATATACTTATTTTTTACTAAAATATATACTTTTAATATATACAAATAATATATACTTATTTTTTATTTAATTATCAATTAATCACTAAACTTTATTAAGTAATGCTCTCATGTTATTTCGGTGCCGCATTAAATACGCTTTTCTTTAGTATAAATTGATCCTGGTCATTATGAGAAGAGAAGATAAAAAGTTATTTAAACATTTATTTTAATGTTACTTAAAAAATTAGTTTTACAATAAGCATGTCAATAGATATGACAAAATTTAAAATCTTGATATTCCCACGAATGATGACATTTATCGATGATGCATAGAAGTAAAGCATGCATTTTATTTCTTGAAATTAATGATCGTTACAACTTCTAAAATCATTAATTCTTGATAATTGTAAATTCACTGCGATCTGGAAAAAAAACGATTGATTAGCACTATGTTCTGGCATTTTTTTTAAATGCTAAATTTGTTTTGATATCTGTATTGCTTAGTTGTTGTTTTTAAGGATACTTGATGTAATCTTCTTTCTTTTTTCGCCCTTTAAAACTATCTTCTTGTTCTGTAAAAGATTTTTTTTACAATATTTTGTTCATGAAATGTCCTCTTTAGTTATGACCCAATAGCTAATTTCTAAACAAATTGAGGTAAAAGAAATACTTTCATTTAAATGATGTGAATTATATTACATTATCTCGTTTCAATAATTTAAAATATATTTTGAAAAGTTATGAATTTTTAAACTGTTCTTTTACGTGTATCATTATCTTTCAGTCTTATGAATCATATTCATTGTCCATGATGCACCAAATTTTGAATTAAAACTACTATTTATTCTTCTGGCTCTTATGAAATGCAGGCTTTTCCGAAATCTCTATTACTTTTAAGCATATATTAGTGTTCTTTATTAGTATTAAATGTATAAGAGAGGAGCCTGTTTCAATTTAATAGTTTCTCAAGATCCTTTTATCATGTGCAAGCCGCTTATTCAGATAACTGGCTTGCTGGGAATGCTTTCAAAAATATTTCTTATATTTCTTTAATTAATAAATTTCCCAGCAAAATTTATTTAAGATTCAATTATAAATAGTCGTAATACTCATACATTTCTAGAATTTTTACATCACTCTGTTCATTGTGCTATGCACTCTCCAAATTTTCTGCCAAAAGCATTTTTATATGAATTTGAAACAGAGGTAATTATACTTTCAACAACAAAAAAAAGAATTTTGAAGCCTTAAACATATTTTTTCGAAATATGACTACAGGAAACAGAATGATTTAGTGTGAAGTTTTATGTACATTACAAAATATCGCTTTATTATTTATAATGAATTTTAGAGAATAAATGAATGAAAATTTTCCTGAATCTACTGAATACATATCTGATTCTGAAAATGCAGTTTATTGCATTAAGATAGCATTTACTCAAAATAGCTCATATTATAGAGTCTGAACAAATTTTAAAATTCGTTATTTGTCAGAATCTTTATCGGCACAAATTGCTTAAAATAAAATTCTCTTATTTTATATTATTTTTGACTAGTAATTGTATAGAATATTACAAACATTTTAAAAATTTACTATAGAGTCTCAATTAGAAAAGATATCCTCATTTAACAAATAATAATAAATCTGACACTAAGCAATAAGGAAATAATATTTTAATACTAATATTTTCTTAGAAAATCATGCAAAGATTTCCTAGAAGTTACCTGTTTTCATGTTTCTTTCCTTTAATTCAGACAGGCTAAAAATGTAATTTATTAATTTTAACTTTAATTTAAAATGTACTTTTTAATTTAGATTCCCTGATTTAATTCCTAATGATATTTTTATTTTAAACTTTAATTTTACTTTTTCTTAACAAGAGGGCAACGCCCACAAAAAATTTTACCATTTATGCGTTACATGCAAGTGGAAATTAAATTTTATAAGAAAAACATCATTAAAAATGTACCTGATTAAAAAACTAATTAAATAATGAAAACAATTATTGAGAAAAATTTGCAATCATTCAATTAAGTTTTTGAATTTTAAGATGATGTAAAAGACAATTTTATTTGCTAATGTTATTATGTTGGGGATGAACGCTAAAATTAAGTTTAACTTTTAATTAATTAAAAATTTTATTTAAATTTAGAAAAAAGCTGCTTGAAATCCACAGTTTTACCCTCTGAAGTAAATATGAGTTAAAATTGTTAACTATAGATTTATCGATTAATTTTTAGAGTGTTAACACAAACACAAAGACATTGAATTTTATTTGTAAAACAAAATAAGTAAAACGGTAATAAATAAAACGATGGTAGTTCTCAATAACTGGAGCTATTATAATTTCTTTAAACATAGTTTTTTTAAATACATTGTTACACATTTTTTCCTCACTCGTTAACATTTTCATATTTTTTTTAATTTGCAGTTTATAATTTACAGCATGTAAACTTTGAATTTTCTAACTACAATTTTTAAGCTTGGAATTTAATTTAATTTTATTTCATAATTACAATAGTGTTCTTTGTATTAGACCTTACAGTCACATAATCAATATTCAAAATTCCATCTTTGAATATTTGTTCCGATATTAAATAATTTCTGCATATCAAAGCACTTAAGAATGTAAATGTGGGTCATAAAATCTAATTATACAAAATGTAATTTTCTTAAGTTATAAGTAGGCTTTTCACTTTTCAGCTAATGTACGTGTAGCATCTTAGTGAATATTATTTATTTGAATTTTGCACAAGTCCTTTAACTTTAACTAAAGCATATATTAGCTTATAACTTCCTCTTATATTTTAAACTTATAAACTTATTTAACATCAGTTTATATTTCAAAAGTTTAAATTTATTTAACTTCGGATTATATTTTAAATAAATATATATTTATTTAAAATATCAGTAAAAAATTGATTACGATAATAATTTTTGGAAACTTATTATTTAAAATAAATCAATTGTACTTCTAACAAAGAGTTTGCTCCTGCTATTGTTGAGATTTCGTAAAGAGGGTGTAATCATCGAAAACAGCAGCCCTGCTATCATCTGGAATAAATGGTGTTCCTAATATCTGTTCACTTACACAAAACCGCTTTACGCTCCTGCAACTGTAACCACCTGGTTATTTAAACAATCGAATGAGCATGAAGAGGAAGATATAATGAAAGAAACTGTTGTTCGACGTCTCACATTTATTGGTTATGATTTAATAGGGGATTTTAATTTGGAACTAAAGAAAGCTGAAGACAGTAAGCTGCTTGGAATTTAAATAGGAAGCGACTTTGTCTAATTAAGCTAACTATTGGAGAGAAACTGAAGACTTATGCTAGTTCACATAAACAGACTTATAGTTTGTTTGAGATTACAAATTTCTAAAAAATATTCTGAAAATACAAAAGAAAAATTAGGGAAGAGGACAGAAATAATAATAAAAAGAAAAACGCAAAAATACAAATAAAGGCCATGTACAAACACAAAAATAATAGGAGGGAAAAGATATGGATTTGTAGAGCTACTCTTGTGCATAGTGTTCTTAAAATCTAAAAAAATCTCGGTTTTCTTTAATGTGACGAATCATTTTTTTGAATTTTTCTCCTCGATCCTTGGGAAGAGGCAACACTACGGAACTAAGCACGCTCTAGTGCCCACTTACACATGAAACGCACTTCCCTTCCTGCTCAAATGTCTGTCCAGTTTACCGACAATATGTCGGTAAGGTCTTACATTTTGGTGTCGCCTACTTATAATAAGCCTTCTCGTACCTTCTCAAAATGGTCTGGTTGAAGAAATACCAGAAAAAAAGTCACGGCAAATTAATTTACAGAAATTTGTTGCTTGGCACCGCTTTTATGCAATTATTAAGACAATTTGTTAAGTCCTTTATCATTTTTAATGTGTGTGTGTGTGTGAGAGAGAGAGAGAGAGAGAATTAATATATATATTAATTCTATAAACTATTATAATAATATGAATAATTATTCTTGCAGGTCAATTATCTCTATTTGGTGGGTAATGGAAGAAAGGGTTTGACGCTTATCGGAACTCTTCGAACCTACATCAAGAGAAATTCGATGCTGAGCTTTCAGGAAAGCATTTGTTTGCACTGTACGTATTAAAAATCTTTATTATAACTTATATTCACTCAATATACGTTGTATTGTCGAATTATAATTTAATATTTGGTCATGCTGAATCTGACAAAGATTTGTTATTTAAGTTAATCATTGAGTCCGTGAAATAATAGTTGATCACTTAGGGAGTAGAGATTTTTGATAACATCAAACGAATGGCAATAATAAATTTATTAATTAAAATCAACGACATGTTTACACCACCAAAGGAAAAGAATATAAACACTATTATTCCTAATGATATTTAGTTCGAAAATAATTGGTAAATACATAGTATATGCATTAATTGTACTTTCATTGAGTTTTAGGATGTTAAACAAGGCTGCAGTTAAGCTTTAAAAATAATAATTAAAAAAACATTTGATTCATTTTCGGCATTAATTGCAAAATTTGGTTAGTACACATTTGTTCATCTGAAATCATCAATATTTATCGACATTTCATGATTATAAATCATATACGAATTTCTCAAACATCTCCAAAGAAAATTGCTTTCAAATTTGTCAACTGTAAGAATACCTCATTATGATTCGTTTTATGTAAACTTTCATACTAAATTTCAGTTAAACTCTTAAACAAATGTTGTTGTTTTTTCAATCTACTTTATATTCGTAAAATCCAATTTTGACCTGCTTTGGGGCTATTCAGAATTCAGCTTCCATCAAGCCACATTCTTTTAAACCAAACCCCACTATAATAGTTCAAATAAAAAAAAATGAATAAATCTGAAATCCTGCAATATATGTTTTTACAATTCAAACGGAAGATTTTATAAAAGTCTAATGATGATGCATGTTGAAAATGATGTAGAGGTTAATTATTTACTCGAAAATTGTTTACTTTAATTAATGTAGTAATCGTATTGCACGAATATTTTTGCTTCTTCTTTAATGCGTTGAATCAGGAACTAACGTTTACAATGATAATATTAATTGATGTTTCAGCTACTAGAAATATATCTAACAAGAATACTAATCAAAAGATCAGAACTTATAGAGTCCTTTTGAAGCAGATCTTTAATTTTTTACTATTTATCTGGCAAGAATACAAGCCCAACGCTCAGAACTAATAGAGTCCTTTTGAAGCAGATCTTTAATTTTTTACTATTTAGTGATGTCTGTCTTCATCTTATACCAATTTATTGTTACCCGGATAAAAAGCGTCAATATTCTTTGCTTGATTAGGATATTTTACCAGACATAAAATGTCAAATGACAACTGTTAGTGAATTAATAAAGGGACTCAGGGTTTTAGAAGCTATATTACGATAACCGGAGAGGATGGTAAAATGCACATATTCTTTTATTTATTAAAGCATTTTGTTCCTGTTTTCAAACTTTTGTTTTTATTAACAACGAGTGAGTAGGAAAGCGATTTCACGTGTATTGTTTTTCAAGTTTCGAAAACTTGTACTTATAAGTTTGATCTATTTGAATCCAATTCAAGCATATCATGCTGACGATTCTAGAATAGGTCAAAATTGTTCTTGCTGAAAGTAAAAGTTCATCAAGAAAGTTTATTAGTTTGAATTTTCACCGTGACACATCACCGTTTACTATTAAAATAAGATCTATAAAGATACGATAAAAACTGTCTTGGATTTTCATTTGTGATCAACTGTAAAGTTGAAAATACTAAAGAAATATCTTTAGAATTATTTCAGTGAAAGAGAAAAACAGCTGCGATATTTTACTTTACATGTTTTTTAAATGAAAATATATAGTTATATAAGATG
>JAOUZG010008294.1:978397-992535 GCA_026289955.1 Argiope argentata | reverse complement strand
CTCACGCAAACGCCAACTGAATGCTGAAAAATAAATCTTGTCCTCCCAATCAGATCATTAACAATTAAAATGAAAGCTACAATGAAATAACCAGTTTAATACATGATGCATTTTTTTAATTTGTTTAAAAAAAGTAAGAAAAATTATATGGGCGAAATTGATATATTTATTAAAAAAACATTTGAATTTTTATATCACACAAAATTTATTTTTTCTTTTATATTTATAGATGTTGGATCTTGAAAACTTTAGATTCTCGGTTAATTTTCGGCTAATTAAAATTCTAGGAAAGCTTTGAAGACACTGGCTACGAGATACGTATTACCACCATCGAAGTTATATATAGGGGCCACCTTTAACTCTCAGTATTAAACGATACAATCTTTAGATCTCTCTAAATAACCCAAAAAAAAACCTGATGAAATCCAAAATGATAATAACGTAAATTTGATATGCTTTAAAGTTTTAAAAATAAGCAATTTACAAAAAAAATCAGAGAGTGAAATTACTTTCGAGAATTAAGAGAAGAATTTCATTTCGAAATGTAAGATTCTAATGTCAATAAAACGTTGTGGGCAATCCCTCTAAGCAGGCTCGTGTATACTCTGGGTTTAAAAATTAATAGAATAACTTCGCTGCAATTACAGTTACAATTTGATGCTTGCAAATAATCTTTGAGGTTATTTTAAACATTAAGCTACGTTAACAATTTAAACTAAAACTAAGCAGAGCCAATATCCGTTCCTACCGATTGCTTGCTCCTTGAAGGCAATAAATTATAAACACTAAAGAAGTGCTTAGATGTGAGATTCAGAGATGATGGGTACTAAATGAACAAAATAAGTAAATAAATCAGATGTGAATTTTACTTTCTACCAATAACCATCCTAAACTGATAAGGAGTGACCTGCACTCTAAGAACTAATATGATAGAAGCTTTATTCAATAAGTCCGTAGTTTGTATTTCAAATTTTTATGTTTCTTAGTGATGAAAATACTTTCTTAAACCAATAATCGGTTTTAGTAAAGAATCAGGACCATTCATTTTCGTAACCTCCAATAAAAATATAGCTGGTAAATATTACCATGTGTTTTATGTGAAATTTCAATTATCCTTTTAAAATTATCGTCTATCAAATCTTTTTTTTCCTTTACATTTGCTTTTATTTTGGAACAAGAAACTAACATGTTTCCAGTCTTAACAACCTACCCCTTGTAATTAGCTTGACCTCTGCTCTGCTATTTAAAATCTGTTTGCAAGTAGAAATGATTTTAATTGAAATGAGAATCTTTACCTCCTCGAGTAAATCTATAAATAAGTTTTTTTTTTTTTTTATCCCATATGCTTTCTTGCATATACCTACAATTTTTGCCTTTTCCATTTGTTTTTGAGAAAGTAATCTCTACAAATGCTGAAAGGATGGGTGAGTACTTTTGCATGTTTTACCGCTCTTCTGCGAAGCTAATTGGACTTGATATACTACATTTGGTGCTTGAACAAATATACGCCTTGGAGATTGAGAATCTGCACCTCAGTGGGACTTTTTTTAATTAACTGTGAATTATGCAAAATGCTTCTGTTTTTACACAACAAATAAAAAAAATACGTTACAGCACTAAATGATTTTTACAACATTTTGGAACTGAAAATTTCTGCTTTTGATTAAATTTATTTAATAGGCATAAAAAAAATTTCTGCATCCCGGCGATTTAAAAAAAAAAAAATTTGCCCAATTTTTTTTCTTTTGTAACAGGTTTTTAATAAAAAAATTAATTTGATTTTAAAAAAAAAATTCACAAAAATCTTAGTATATGTTTCAAAAAGAATATTTTTATAACACAATAAAATTTAAAAATATAAACGTTTTGATGATAAAATCTCTAATTTCGTACATCTTTTATCTCTCTCTCTCTGTATGTATATATATAATAAAATTAGTAAAAAATGAAAGTTAATAAAAAAAATAATAAATAAAAATCCGGCCTGAAAACTTTCTCAAGGGCCAACCTCTGCTAGGGATTCGAACAAGAGATTTTCTCCGTGAAGGACCTCACTATTTGTTCAACAATATTAACCCTTCATCCCCCTAAAATCCCTTGAAATTGAGGTCGAAGAGATACACCATTTTTTACAGACATCAAGCAAGAATTACAATAAAGTACAGCCTCTAATGTAAGCGAAAATTACAAAAAACCATAAAAGAAAATATAAAATGAAATATACAACCAATTACTAAAATCAAAAAGGAAAAAAAAAAACATACCTGTAGCAAATAAAAACTATTATTAAAAAAAGTATCTGAACGTGTTGTTTTTAGCTATCGCATCTGAAGGAAGAAAGGAATGAAGGTGTGTTGTCCGGCGATTGCTCTAGAAACGCGGTTATCTTTTGACGGATTAATTCTGCTCCTTCATTCAAGTACTATAGTTGGGGTATCACAGCGCCATCTATTAGTTCATAAGTTATATAAAAGCCTTTTTTTTATTTGAGCTAAAAGGTTAGAAGCAAAGCAGCACTTCTTTAATTAAAATTGCTATGTTGCAGTCGTTTCTCGAAAATTTACTAGTAGTTAGGTTTTAAATAACATTATAAGTTGCTTCAATATAATAAATTTTATTATTGCAAGTCTTTTTTATCCTGTTAAGTTATGAGACAATTAGCTCTTACTCGTACGCGTGGAAATTTTGATGTGTATTTGGGTGTATAAATGACAGTATAAGTGACAGTATAAAATATTATCGAAACCGTATGTCGGCTTAAATTTTCAACGTCAATTGGAGCAACGCAAAGACGTGAATTTTAAGTGCCAGCTGGGGTAACGCAATGCAGATTAGAAAATTTTTGTTTTATTTTCATTCAAAAGCACTTCTGAAGGAACCATAAGATATATTAATTAACAATGTTTAATTTTAAATTCATCATACACTACAAAAATAAACGGAATCGTTTGAAATAACCGTTACGTCTAACATCATTAGCGTGGGGGGGATGTTATGTTATTAAAACCATAAGGTTACTTTTCCGTTTGTCGGACGCAAACGAACAATCGCCAAAGAAATTTGAGAAAATTTGGCGGAATTCTAAATTATTTACTAACGGAAACATACCGCTATAAGCATATATAAATATATATATATATATATATAGCTAACACAAATACAATTTAATTACAAAAACACACAGTGGAGCAGTTTTAGTTATTTTTGTCAAAAAAAATAGTTTGCCACCAAATTTTAGCAAAATGGCATTTACATTCACAAGGTTCCAATGCCCGTTGCAGTAAATTACTGGAAAATAGAAAAAAATATCAGTAAATGCAGTAATACGAATGCACTAAAAAATTTAATCGAAAATGATGGAAATAGACAAAAGAAATAAGTACAGCAAGAAAAAAATCAAGAGAAATGAATAGGAAATTACGAATTATATTAACACAAGAACAACATAAGAAAAAAGTAAATAAACATTCCTTTAGAATAGTAAGATAATATTAAAAGAAGACCGGAAATAGAGAAATAAAAACAAACGATTCAAAAAGCTCAGGCAGATGTTTCCAATTTTTTTTGGTCGGAAAAGTTAGTTTTTAATTAATAAAAAATTAACCACTCAATAAACCGGAATAAAAATTAGCCTATGTTCTTCTGTAGACTATAATCTATCTCTGGGATAAATTTCATCCAATTTCCTTCAGCCGTTCTGGCTTGATTGAACCCCATCATCCATCCAAACTTTCACATTTATAATAGTAGTATAGATTAGATTTTTGAAAATTTTAGAATTTACTAAATTTACCAGAATTTAATAAATTAAATTATTTTAAAGCTGAAATAGTCCCTTTTATCGTAGATACCAACAAATGTTTTATGGTTAGAAATTTCAATTTTTAAATCCAGTTTGGTAGCTTCAATTAATTTTTTATATGTTTCTGTTAGAAGGAAATATTCAGGATAATAATTAATAACAATATTAGTGTTATCTGAGTTTACCAAAATTAAGTCATCCATATATCTCCAACCGTTTGTATTTAGTACATTTTTTTCCCTTAGTAATGTAGAAAAATATCGTCTAAAGCACTTGGGAAAGCTGTTTCTATTGGAATTCCATTTACTTGTTTATAAGTATTAAATCTATTAAAAATGTAATTTTCTGTAATATTAAAGTTACATGACTCAAGCCAGTTATTTTTTTTTTTGTAATAATATCATCATTTAAATATGTTTTAACTTGAAATTTCGTAATCCTTATATTTTTGACAGGGGACTGTTCTAATCGGCGGAGGCTATGTATTGGTGTGGAGCGTGTGCAGTTGGAGTAATATGGGATCCCTGATACGTTTAGATACGAATCTGACAGGTGACTTGTGTGTAAGCCTCCTGTCTGATCGTATGCACCCATTCATGTCCCTTGTGCCTTCCGGCGGGCATTGGGAATTCCAGCAGGACAATGCGACATCCCACACTTCCAGAACTGATACAGAGTGGTTGTAGGAATACTCTTCTGACTTTAAACGCTTCCGCTGGTCACCTAAATCCCCTGACCAGAACATTATTGAACATATCTGGGATTACTTGCAACGTGCTGTTCAAAGAAGATCACCACCCCTTCGTATAAGTAACGTATTACAAAAATAAGGTAGCTAAAACTAAAAAAGAATTAAAAAAACAAAACCACAGAACTATGATCTTCTGTAAGCGAGATTAATTATTTAAAAGTAAGAAATCGTAAACAGACTGGAAATGGCGTCATTTTATAGAAACGACAAACAAAAAGCAATTAATAATAAATTTAATTTAATATCTCAAACAACACTGGAAAACAACCCTGAAATGTCATAACTTAGTTGACTCGCTATCTACCAATGAAATAACGAATATTTCTGGCCTTGAAATTTCGCAGACACCAAAACCTCCTAAACAAAACAAAATCATGTTCTCCCATGATTAAATAAAAAAGCGTAATATCATTAGCTACAAAATTGTGATAATGCCTGAAAGATCAGGAGAGGACTTGGAAATAATGAAATATCTATAGACATGGGAATAGTAAGAAAATAATAGAATATTCTTAATTATGTTGAATTTTTTGAGGGGATATTTTCTAATTCGTACACATTCTTCAACCAACTCACAATATTTTAGGAAATTTGATAATCAAATTTTCTTTATATTATTTATCTACTATTCATATTACAATATCGGATTTCAAGATGTGATGTTATGATAGCAAAATGTTTATAAAATATTCTTTAATTTCCTTTAAAATTAAATCCTTATCGACATTTACAATTAATACTATTTTAATTAATAAAATATTACTAATTTCTTTGAATTCCCGTATGTGAAAAATGAAGTTGCTTATTTGTCACTAAATATCGGAGGCACTTTCACCGTCAGATAAAAATGAAACAGGGGCATGGAGGCTTCAGTAGATTGGCCAAAAGATCAGAATCCTTCTGGGACTGTTCTATTTACTCTTTTCCATTCTAAGAAAATATTAAGTTCTGAATCAACCTTTAGCTAATTGAAATCTTGCCATTATGTATTTTTAAATTCTTCTTTTAACATTTGATTTCTTTTCTTTATCCTTTATTGTAATATAAAAGATTATTTAAATAAGAGATTTTACGACAAACTGAAATAAAAACGTGGGTCTCTTTAAGGGAACTTGTTTTAGTATCAAGCTTAAACGGTTTGGAAATGAAATTAAGAATCTTAAGACAATATATTGAAAAGAAAAATACAAAACTTCTCACACATTTTTTTAAATCTTCGATTTCAGTGTTTTCAGAGGTTTGTTTTGTGCACTTGATATTAGGACTTAATCTAGGTCACCTGAATATATACCACAAAATTTATTTTAATTTCGAACTCAAAATTTGATAAATAAATATTAATAAGAGAAAAATTTGAACGAAGAATTGTAAAAGTTTTATTTGTGCTCTAATATTAGAGGAAATAACCGTTAAGAAACTCAAATTCACATTGAATTCTTATTCAAATAAAATTTAAAGCAAAGTCATGCAAAGCAGTTCGTTTTTACGTCCCAAAGATAGTTTTTACCAAATCTGGTATCTCTAGGAAAAATACTAGCTTGTAGAACTACGTTACTCAATGGCCAATCATACATTTCTCGATGAAATCAGCGGAATTAGTAATATATCTGTATCATAAACAGAATCGTTCAGTTTGCTTTCCCCTTACTATTCTTTATTTTTGTCATCAGCGATGGTTTTCGGCGAGGTTGATTTACCTGCATCACAATTTAAGCATAACTTGTCGTTAATAAAATATTCATATGTTAAAAAAAATTGGAATAAAAATTCTGTTAGTTTAAAACTTATACTTTTTCTGTTTTTCTGCACTTAAATATTTTTGTAAGAGACATTTCTTATAGCAGCATAATTCCAATAGATGAAGAATGATCTTGGTCTTCAGCACTACTGTAGCACAATTTTCTTATTTTTTCAGGTAAACTGAACAAGTAATACGAAGAAGCTTTCTTCGTGAGGTTTTAAACTTGGAAGAATATCTGGAAGTTAATTATTTTATGATCTAATGCAATCGGGCTGATTTTTAATGCAATTACATAAACTAATTCAAAAAATTGATGAAAAAACTTATTTTAAATTCAAAGTTTCATTAGAATCAGTTTTGTGAGTAGAATCTTCTTGTAAGATACATTCGAAACTTCAGATTATCATTTATTAATTGATTTAATAAAATTCTATCTAAAATTTAAAAAGCATTTTATTTTAAAAAAACTTTCCTATACATATTAAGGTGTAATAAATGAATTTTTGAAATTTGAATGACTTACTGTTACTACAGTATGGAACTTCAATGAACTACATTATGAAAAGCTCAACAAGTATTTTCGGAAAAAAACTATCAGAACAATTTCTGAATCAGACTGGATGAAACACAAAAAATATGCAAGTCGATTTCGTTTTCACTTTAAAAAAGATAAAAGAGAATATTGGGAAAAAAATTGCACAATATCTAGTAATCAAAAAATGTTCTTTAATATTATAAATAAACTTTCTAATCACACAAATCCGAATTTTAAGCGTAACAACATTATTATAGAAAACAGTAGATATACATGCGATCCAGCACACCAGAGTGAATTATTTGCAAAGACTTTTTCTAACCAAAATGCAAATATTGAACCTGTTCCCTTGGATTTCTCTGAAAAAAAATTCCTTTCTCAATAGCAAATTCGAAAACTTAAAAAGAGAGCAATCCACAAAACTAAAAATTCTGCTCCTGGAGCTGACAACATTTAGGCAATCTGGTTCAAAAATCTCAACAACGACCCACTTCAAATCATTTTGAAATTATATCAACTTCAATTTGATTCAGCTGACATCCCCAAACAATGGAAACACGCTCTAATTATTCCGATTCCGAAACCTAACAAAGACAAAACCAAAATTTCTTCCAAACTGCCTATTGCTCAAACCTCTGTTTTTAGCAGTCTTTGAATGTATACTCACTCAACGCATTATATACTACTTAATTTGTAACAAAAAACTGCACAATAGTTTACGTGGTTTCATACCCTTCAGAGATAACCAAACTGCAATTTACAATATTCATGCAAAAATCACAGGAGCTTGCGGACAAAAAAGATTCTGTTCATATCGACAGCCTTATTTTTAAATGATTACAGCTTAGTATAACAGGCAACATGGCAAAGTGGTTGTTCAGCTTCCTACAAGACAGAACATTCCAGATTCGTTGGAGGCATTCCATTTCTAGAAACAGAAATCTTAACAGAGGGCTACCTGAAGGCAACGTTCTTTCAGCAATTATTTTTGTTACCTTTATGCATGACTTTCCTGAAACCATAGAAGGGGTCTAATGTATTCTCTTTGCGGATATCTTTGTCTTCTGCAACCCTCATTCCTGGGAAATCAGTATCAAAAAAATACAAAATACTATTGTAAACATATAAAAGTGGTGCAATTGTTGGAAACTAGAAATTTCTTCAGAAAAAAGGGCAATTACTGAATTGTCCAAGAAAAAAATTACAAATTATCCAATCATCTCTTATGAGGGACACCATTTAAAAGGGAATGAAACGATTCAGTTTCTTGTTATTCATTTTTCTAAAAAGAATCAAAACTCAGTTATCTTTGGAAATCTCAGAAATCATGCACTTAAAAAGATAAATGGTCTCAAAATGTTCGCATCAAAAAACTATGGCCCCGGAACTAAAAACATTATCAATATCACAGATAATAGTATTTTCAGCATATTTTTCTACGGTTGCACCATAATCAACAGGTTTTCCGAAACACAGTTTAAAGCATGCAACTTGACTCAAACTGTAGCTCTGAGAATTGCATTGAGCCTTCCAAATTGGACCCTGAATGTTGTACTTTTGAAAATTGCTTCTCAGGAAATTTTTTCTGAAAAAATCAAGCGACTAGCTTCCCAGTTTTTTATAAAGAAAAAAGCTAATGGTATATATTCTCCACTTCTAACAGAACACTATCAAAATAATCGGGAAATTAAAATAACTACCAAAGACAAAAAATACACTTCCCTTATTTTCAGGAACTTTAATTCTTCTACCAACAAATTTATCACCTTGCCGGAAAACCCTATAACTAGCTCAAATTTCAAATTCTTCTCACGGATTTTAAATTTCAAAATAAAAGTCTATCTTTGATTGAAATTAATAGTTATTTTAATGAATGTATTCGAAATTGCTTTCCTGTTAATTTTATTATTGCTACTGATGCTTCCAAAACTCTCCAGCACACTTAAATTGCTGGTTTTTCTTCGAAACAAAAATTCATGTTTCGAGTCCATCCTGTGAATTCCATTTTTACTGCTAAAGTTTAGCCATTGCCGAAGCATTAGAGGTTCTTGTTATTCCTGGAAAAGATTGTTTGATTCTTACAGGTAGCTTCTCTGCTCTCACATTGTTGAAGAACATTTAGCATCAGTCGCCAAAAATTATCCAACGTATAGCATCCAAAGTTGAAACTTTAACAAACTTAAATAAATAAAAAATTCCTTCCTATGGGCACCTGATCATTCGAATACAGCCTGGAACGAGCTTACAGATCGCTTAGCCAAAGAAGTTAATGAAAATACACCATAGATTAAACTGATCTCTCCTGAAAACATTATTTCAAGCCTCAAGAAAGAGACACATCAGATCACAATCAATAATTATAGTAACAGTAAATATTTCATTTCTTTAGGTGGCATTCCAAGCATTGAAGCACTGTCTCCCTGGTCCAAAAATCGGAGGGAAGATGTTGTCTTGCCCAGACTAATCAGCAAAACAATTATAACACAAGGACTGTTAAATCATTTTAACCTTCATAATGATCCTCTTTGTCATGAATGTAATAGCATAAATGATATTGAACACATAATTCTCTCGTGCAAAAAGTATTCATATTATAGAGACAAATTGTGGACATTTCTCCAATTAGATAAACAAAATTTCTCCTTCAAAAATGTTCTGGATAAAATAACTGCAAACAAGACCAATCTTCAAGCGTTGAAGCATTTCAACATCTACTAATTTTTTTTACCACATTAAATTGCTCCGACTTATTGTGCCTCTTTAAATTGGAAATTCTGGAAATGTTCTAAATCTAATCAGCAAACTCTCTGCAGCTTCAATCAACTGATTGAACATTCATTAATAGGTAACTGACTGAAACTTCAATTTGTTTTTGTGTGTGCGCGCTCTCTTGTGTTTAATATATATTTTGCTCTAAGTATTTGAAACAGGGGATAACAACCATTGTTGCTATAAATCCCAACACCTTACTTCTTTCAAAATGGGATTAAAATAAATAAAAATACAAAACAAAAATAGATTACAAAAGTGCGACGGTTAAAGCTAAAAAAGAATTTTTGGGAAAGCACCAAACGATAATCTTCTGAGAGCGAGATCAATTATTTTAAAGTAAGAAACCTAAAACGAACTATAAGATGATGCAATTTCAAAGAAACGAGGCACAAAATGCAATTGATAATAAGTAGAAGCAAAATATTTTTTGCTTTCGTGTTTTTTTTTTAAATTTTAAATCAATAAGACATTTTTTGAATTGTTGCTTTTACTTATATGAAGAAGATACATTGTGCAAATCAAAGAATTCGCCTTTGTGATCGTAATTTATCACCGCATTTTAATGAATCACGCGAAATAAAAACGCATCTGCTTTCAACGAAGAATACGTAATATTAAAGGTATACTGGTAAAAGCAGGTTAGTTATTTGAAAACGCATCTTCTTTCAAACAAGCATATGAAATAATTAATAATGCAAAATTTGTAAAAGCAGATAAAAATATTTTTAACCCGCATATTTCGTAGACATCAAGACTTTCTAACAAAAACAATATCATGTTCTCACATGAGAAAAATAAATCCACTATCATTCCAAATTAAACATATAAAAATGTCATTTTCAGCACGTGTGTGCATAAAATGAAACATGATATTTTTGGGAAATAAATGCAATGAAACGCTTTCTATGATATTTTATAATACATTATGACATCTTTTTTTACAAATCTTACCCCAGATTGTAAACCCATTATAACTCAATCAAGACGACATACAGATGCAGACAAAATATTCATTGCTAATGAAGTGGAAAAATTGCTCAAAGAAGCTGTGATTGAGCTTAGTAACTCACCATGGCATGCCCAGGTTTTTATAATAAGAGGAGAAAATCCCAAGCCGAGAATGGTTGTTGATTATTCACAAACCATTAACGTATTTACAATGCTAGCCGCCTACCCTCTCCCAAGAATAGAAGAATTAATTCAGAAGGTATCTCAATATAAAGTATTTATCACCATTGTCCTCAAGAATGTCTACCACCAAGTGCCCGTTCTAGAATCCGGCAAACAGTATACAACCTTTGAAGCCGCAGGAAAACTTTATCAATTCCGGAGAATCCCTTTTGGGGTCACTAATGGTGTCCCAGCTTTCCAGAGGAACATAGACAGCATAATCAAAGATGAAAAACTCAAAGGCACTTTTCCATATCTTGATGATGTAACTATCTGTGGTGGTGATCAATCTAAACATAACCAAAATTTGAAGAGATTTTTGGACGTAGAGAAAAAATATAGCTTGATAATAAATCAGGATAAATGTAATTTCTCGACAAAGCGTATAAAGTTATTAGGATATTTCATTGAAAATAAGATTATTAAACCTGATCCCGATGGGTTCGCACCACTGATGAACTTACCTATACCAAATAACAAGGCAACCCTTCAAAGGACTTAGGTATGTTCGCCTATTCCCGTTGAATTCCTAGATTTTCAGAGAAAATTCGACTCCTTACGAAAGGAGCATTATCTCTTTCTGAAAAGGCTAAGGAAATATTCAATTCTCTCAAAAAAAGACGCAGCAGAGGCTGCGATTGAGGACAATATACCTTTTAGAGTTGAAATTGATGCTTCAGAATTCGCCATTGGGAAAATTCTCAGTCAAGCAGAACGTCCCATAGCTTTCTTTTCAAGAAAACTTAATGGAGTTGAACAAAGGCACTCCTGAGAGGAGAAAGAAGCTTATGCAACTGTGGAGTCTTTGAGAAACTGGAGGCACTACCTGATCGGAAGACATTTTGAAGTCATCACTGATCAGAGATCAGTCAGTTTCATGTTTGATCAGTAACTCCAGTAAAATAAAAAATGAAAAAATTATGAGATGGCGACTCGAATTGGCTAACTTTAAATTTGATATAATTTACCGTCCAGTGTAAAACGTAACGTAACTGCGGACACAATGTCAAGAATTACAGCAGCAATATCTCCGGAGACCGGAACAAATCTTAGAGAATTGCACGATGCTTTATGTCACCCTGGCATAATTTGGATGTACCACTGGATTGGAGCTAAACATTTACCCTTCACATTAGATAACATCAAGACAGTAACTAATTCTTGCTCTTGTTGCAATGAATTAAAACCGCGTTTTTACAAGAATGAAGGGTATCTAATAAAAGCTACTTCGTCCCTTGAAAGGTTAAACATAGACTTCAAGGGGCCTCTACCTACCTCATCCTCTTGACAATAGTTGATGAATTCTCAAGATTCCCATTTGCATTCCCTTGTACAGATATTTCTGCTTCTACTGTTATAAAAGTATTGACAAATGTGTTCTCCCTCTTCGGGACACCGGCATACAATCATTCAGATAGAGGAGCTTCGTTCATGTCACATGAACTGAAAACATTTCTCAACTCTCTGGGCGTTACAACGAGTAGAACTACGGCGTACAACCCTAGAGGAAATGGACAAGTCGAGAGATACAATGGTATTGTATGGAAGACGGTACTTCTGGCCTTGAAATCAAAAGGTATGGAGACAGAACGTTGGGATGAAGTCCATCATCCAGCACTTCACTCTATCAGATCACTTCTGCGCACAGCTACAAATGCTACTCCTCATGAACGCATGTTCAATCATCCCAAAAGATCTTTTAAAGGTCGTTCTTTGCCTACAAGGTTGTCCCAAAAAGGTCCGGTTCTAACGAAAAATCACGTGCGGCATACCAAATATGATCCTATCGTGCAGGAAGTGGAACTAATTGAAGTTAGTCCAGACTATGCACATGTAAAGTTGCCTCATGGACGGGAATCATTTCTGTTAGACTTTTGGCGTCAAAAGGTGACTTAGCAGTAAGGTACCCCGGGTCAATCTTACACCAACCGCAAAATGACTCTGGAGAACAGTCACCAGAACGTGCGCCGTGTCCTCCGAATAACATCAGAGTTATTGAAGAAGAAAATCAAGATAAGCGGTACAGAACTAAACATCTACTTCTGGCCTTCCTACCGACGATTCTGGGCAATCATCTACTCCGAACGCTTCTTATTCCGGTCGAAAGAGACGAACACCTGCATATCTTCGCGATTACGTTACTTATTGAATTGACTTTCGATTGTTGGGGAGGGGTGAATGTAGTTTATATATATATATATATATATATATATATATATATATATATATATATATATATATATATATATATATACTGAAGTGACAAAAGTCATGGGATAGCAATATGCAAATATACAGATGGCAGTAGTACCGCAGCGAAAAAGTATAAATGCGCAATTCGTTTTCCAGAGCTTTCATTTCTGCTCAAGTTATTCATGTGAACAGGTTTTTCTTGATTTATGGCGGCACGACGAGAATTAACAGACTTTGAACGTGGAATGTTAGTTGGAGCTAGACGCATGGGTCATTCCATTGCGGATATCGTTAGTGAATTCAACATTCCGAGATCCACAGTATCAAGAGTGTGCCGAGAGCAGGAAATTTCAAGCATCCCATCCCATCATGGACAGCGCAGTGGGCGACCACCTGCACTTAACGACCGAGACCGCCGACGTCTGTGTAGGATGGTCAATGTTAATAGACACGCAACACTTCGTCAAATAACCACAGGAATCAATGTGGGACGTACAAGGGACGTGTCCGATAGGACTGTGCGGCGAAATTTGTCTTCCTTGGGCTATGACAGAAGAAGACCGACTCGAGTGCCTTTACTGACAGCACGACATCGCCTGCAGTGACTCTCCTGGGCTCGTGAGCATATCGACTGGTCCCTAGACCAGTGGAAAACCGTGGCGTGGTCAGATGAGTCACGACTTCAGTTGTTACGAGCTGATGGTAGAGTTCGAGTGGGGCGCAGACCCCACGAAGCCATGGACCCAAACTGTCAGCAAGGCACTGTTCAAGCTGGTGGTGGCTGCATAATGGTGTGGGCTGTTTTTACATGGCATGGACTCGGTCCTCTGGTGCAACTGAACCGATCATTGATTGGAAATGGTTATGTTCAGCTGCTTGCAAATCACATTCCAACCATTCATGGACTTCACGTACCCACACAACGATGGGATTTTTATGGATGACAATGCGCCATGTCACCGGACCAGAACTGTTCGCGATTGGTTTGAAGAACATTCCGGACAATTCCAGCGCATAATCTGGCCACCTAGATAGCCCGATATGAATCCCATCGAGCATTTATGGGACATCATCGAAAGGTCCGTTCGTGCCCAAACTCCTGCACCATCCACACTTTTACAATTATGGACGTCTATACAGACAACATGGCTCAATATTCCTGCAGAGGACTTCC
>JAOUZG010008294.1:942627-977997 GCA_026289955.1 Argiope argentata | reverse complement strand
TATATATATATATATATATATATATATATATATATATATATATATATATATATATATAATCACTACACTATAAATATATCTCACTATATATATAGTTTTATTATCTTTGTTATGGCAACGCTTATTTATGTCACGACTTTTGGCATCACTGTGTATTATTTAAATCGAGCGGTTGTTAGCGTTGCATTTTAGTTCATTAAAGCCTAGTTTTGGTTTTCAGGATGTTTGTTTTTTATTACAATACTATTTACTTTAAAATATTATAACAATATATATTACAATAATATTTACTTTATTACAATAATATTATTTTCTTTAATTGACCAATTCAATTAAATAGGTTTATTTAAGACAAATATGGCTTAACATTTACAAGGCATCTTCTGTAATCGGAGTCCAACATCTAATTTGTTAACTTTTTGCGATAGACATACATCTCTTAACAAATGGTCGTAGTGAAATATATAGGAGATTGAGGGAAAAAATGCTGATGAATTACGACTTTTAAATTTTTACACATATCATCTGCTCTGTGAATCATATTTAACAAAATATTCTAGAGACAATAAGTCCTTAAAATAAAAAACTGACACTCCAATCAACTAAATCAATCATCAAAGCAGATTGATCTATGAAAATTTCAATCGATTCGATAAAAACCGGCGATTTTACATAATTTTATTAAGCTCTCAAAGAAGCCAATCAGGGTATCTCTAGAATAATTGGCCTAGATTATGAAAATGATGATTGTTCTTAACTTGCAATATTCAGAACTGAATAAATCAGCCAGATTTGATCGCAGAAGATAGAAATGTTTATTTATTAATTTTGAAGTTGAAATATTAAGAATATTTTACAGAATATGAATCTATAAGACAAAAGGAATTTGAACCATAATTTTTTGAAATATATTTATAAACCAAAAAATAAATAAAGTGTTATTATTGAGAGCATTTATCTACATCTAAAAATAAAATTGAAAAATGAATGTTTCATTTAATCTGTGAAATATTTGCTGAATAATTCCTTGATATATTATAAATTTTAAAAAAATTATTATGTTTCAATTTCTGTAGTGAACTTCAATGGGGACTACTCTGCTTTCAGTTCATAGTTTTATTTAGACATGCTTGGATTGAGTTAAGAGGTCGTTGTATTAATTGAAGTTTCATCATTTCCATTTTAATTTTAAAATGAATTTTACGTGCAGTGATAGAAAATCAGATGTGGAGTTCAAAGATCAGGACTGCTTAAAGCCTACATAATAGTATAAATTAATAGTTTGAAGCATAAAAATAATTTGCTGAAAAACTTATTATGAGACCAAATTATATATATATATATATAAATTGATTGAGCCCTTTAGTAGGTATTAATACTGCTGTACCAACTGGTCGCCATAGGCGGCTAGTATAATAATACAAAAACTTGAGCTATATGTTAATAATGAACTTTTCCCATTGTAAAAAATGAAATGAAACTGGACTAATTCCTGCCATCATTGAATTGAGATCAAATAATTGTGATAAAAATAACTTTAAACCTGAATCTAAATTGTCATTCACAATCTGAAAATACGTTTTGCATCCATTTGGATACATTAATCAAAATACAAGTAAGTTTTTTTAAGGAGCAAACAGATATAAACAATTGTTAGTTTGATTTAAAAATCATAGTTGCCCCGTTTAAAAATAAAGAATGCAGAATTATTTTTGTACATGAAATTTTTTCATACAATGTAATTTATATGAAGAATAAGAGAATTATTAATAAGTGGCTGTAGTTCATGTACACATTAGTATTCAGACAAGGGAAAAATTTAAAATATTTTTAATGAAATTTTTAAAAATTATTATTTAAAAACTTCCTGCAAGAAATTTGTCGGGCTATAAGCCATTCAAACATTTATACACATATTGAAATGTAAAAAAATGTTTATTGATAATGTAAATATTTAATAAAAAAGATAATACTAACGAATAAAAAATAGGATATTAATAGTTTTATCCTTAGCAACGATATCGGTTACTAGAAAGACAAAAATAAAACACCGTTAGTACTGGAAATTTTTTTTAAAAAAAATTTGAGATGAACATTATTATCACCATATGAACTACTGTTACAGATAGAATAATATATGATATTACAGTATTTATTAAATTTCAAAACATTTGGTTACAGAACGTTTACAATGAAGCAATTTCACAAATAGAAAATTTGTTAGAATAAAGTATAGATTGACATTGTGTACTTTAAATGATCAGTCACTGTTCTTTTGGATCATTTTCTCAATAAATTCAGATAATCGCTTTTCATAAATAACCATCGTTTTAGAGCATTCCTTGAAAGGATCCGGACTCCGCTTCCAAAATTCCTTTGTAAGAGTTTTGTAATCAACATCGATACTGTTCTGTAATTCTAAAAGATGATCCAACACCTCAACAAAGTCAGGGACGCTAAGAAATTCCCATGTCTTGTCGGCTTGATCGAGAAAAATGTCGGTCAGCGGCCATTTTAAGTAGGCCAGAAGAACTTTCACAGCACAGAGTCCCATTATTTCTTTTCGCTCTTCTTTGGTCACAACATGAAGACACATACGTAAATCGTCCAAATCAGAACACACCAAAAATTTAAAAAATCTCCCTCTCTCTTCAGGCATCATTTCACGAAATAAAGTGCTGAACATTGGCCTAAACAATTTTTTATATCCTAAATGTTTATGGTATTTGATAGCGGCCTTAGTCCAATGATATTGAGCTCCTTCGCTCAGCCATGTAACCCAAAAATTTGTTATAAAATAATACATATCGTCCTCGAACAGTCTTATGACAGGTAATTTTTCTCTATTTGATTCCAATGCCTTCCACAAAGTTTCCACACTATCTGATAGACTGTACAAACAAGCCATTTGAAAACGGGCTCTGATATCGATATTCTCATTGCGAACAATTCCTTGAGCAGTTTTTATGCGATCGATTGTCCCTTCGGATCTCCAGAAAAAAGAGCATTTTGAATAATAGGAATATTTGCCCCCTTTTTCATGACAATCTACCCAATCCTGAATTTGATTCTCTGCTTTTATCACTCTTTCCACCAATGCTTTTTTCAGATTTGAAGGTATAAGAAGAAGAAATTCTTTAGCTCTGCTATTCAGAAATGCATCATTTATATCAAGGCTCACACAGGTTTCTTGTGAATTTGCAGACTGCGTTTCAGAAAAAATGCTCTGCAATTTTCTTAGTCCAATTGAACTTTGCAATGTAGTAGCAACCTTCGTCAAACAAATATGAGTAAGAGATGGGAGCAGAAACACTACAGGTCCAAAATCTTCGTTAGACGATGCCATTTTTAATTTGACTTTACATTGATGTTTTAATCAAGATAAATGCTTTAACTATGTGAAGTTTACCATAGACTGTCAACTGAACCTGGAAAAAATTAAAAAAAAATTTATGACAATAAGAATTATTATAACACTTAAAAGATATAAGAAATGCATGAAAACTATAAACCAATAAATATTTTATCAGACAGAAACAAATTATATTAAGGAAATACTTCTATTTATTTTTCACAATTTATTATTAAAGTAAAATATTGCAGTCACTTTTCTTTTTCACAGAAACTTTCTCCATTTTTAAGAAGAGTTTTCAACTTTGCAAAGCAACGTCAATACAGTTTTTTAACAAGATATGTTTTGTACATCTCAGCATAATAATAAAAGAGAACTAAATGAAATTTAAGTGTTATCTATCCAGAGAATAATACACCTCTTTCAAAGAAAAAATAATATTCTTTGTTTCAAAGAAAAATATTAATTAATTATTTAACTTTAATTTAATTAATTAACTAAGTCTTTAATTTAACTAAGTCTTAACATAATCATTGGTAAAAGGGATCTAAGTATTAAAAATTTCAAAGACAACAATCATGACGCTTACTTGATTAACTTTATTTTTTATAAGAAAAATTTTTACATTTAATAGAGCTGGCATTTTGGTATTCTTGAAATTCATTTGCCTAATTCTACTTTTTAGTTTGAAGTTTCATGAACTTGAAAAGCAACATAAGTATTTTCACTTTCCCACTCATGGTAGTTAAAAGTATAAAAACATGAGAAAATTGACAAAAAATACATTATTCCAGACAAAATCATTTCCAATGATAAAATAATTTCCAACAAAACAAATCGACAAAATCATTTTCCAACTATTCCAGTAATCGCAATAAAGGTTCTAAAGGTGTCTGCCCATTTGTTCATTCCCAAACTGCCACCATTTTGCCAAATTTTTATTGTGTGTGTGTGTGTTTTTTTTTATAATTTTCTTTTTCTGAAAATTAATAAAATATTTTTCAGATTTCAGGGTCTCCCAGTTTTCAGTTTGGAAATTGGCACTAATTTTAATTTACTGTGTCAAATTTTTTGAATTTTATAATGTTATAGAGAGTTTTTGTTTCTGTAAGCGCTTATGTCTCATCAAATATCTTGATCAAGCAGATAAAGTTGATGTTATTCAACAGGTTTACAATAAAGTGATATAAAATGAAGATAGGTACCACTGAATATTACAAAATTAAAGCCCTGGTTCAAAAAATTTTTTGTTTTATTTTTTTCGGATGTGTTTCCAGGCGGTTGATGCTTGATGTAACCACAATTAATATTATCATTAGCTTTAGCTCATGCTATATAAAAAAAAGTTATTTGTCTTAAAACATATACAAAAGTATTCGTGTAATATGATCTCTTACAATTAATGTTAACTGATTTCCAATAAAAAAATGGACTTTTACTTCAATTTCTACCAGTAATATCAACTGACTTTTGTGAAATCTTCCATTTTAATAGTAATCAACTGACAGCTGGAAGGCATTTCAGAATTTTAGTTCATATGTTACCTTATTTAGGTTGAAAAAAAAATGTGCTATGAAACTTTACTTAATGTCGTGGTGGGGTTGACAATTTCACAGCTGTTTTCTAAATTTTTGAAAGAATCTCAATTTTTTTGTAAATATATTCAAGTAAGTAAATATATTCAAGCAATAAATGTTGAGGATTCTGTAGAGAACGAATGAGTGGTAAAAATACAGTTCAATAAAATTTCAAAATGAATCCAACTTTTGATCTTTCTAAATCTGGCATGCAGTCTTGTTTAATATATTCTGCAAAACAGTTTAAGCAAAATTAATATGACAAGAGACTACTAGTGAAATTTTAATTCTTACTTTCTTAATTTCATGTTAAATGGTGTTTTTATTATTTTTTTATGGAAGAAATATATTCTTGATTTTATTTAATAGTTTTTTTGTTATTAAAAGTCTTTAGTCCCGATATGATCTTACTCAGCGGCAACTATTGTTTTGAGTACTCTATGCTTTATTTAAAGATTTAAATCAAGATTGAACGTAATTTTATGTATTCATTCTGACAACACAACATGCATTGACTCTCAAGTAAAAAATTGCAAAGACTCACAATTCAAGCAAGGCTATCTTTAGAGTCAACAATTGATTGCACCGGTGTTGCAGGGGCCAAAGAAATCCAAGAGCGTCAAATCCTCCCTTCGATTACCAATCAAAAAGATACAAATTGACCTGCAAAAATAATTAGGCATATTATTATTATATGAATTACTATTTTAAACACAGTTATATTCAGATGCAGATAAAAATTTCTTGAATAATTAATTCTCTATGATGTTGCATAACAACAAAGAAATATTCTGTAGTTTGTGTAAGATTTTAAAGTAAAACCCTTCTGCAAACTGTACTCATATTGAAAAGTGTTTGGCTCTTCAAATTGTTCCTTGTATTAATCTGATTATATATTTTAATTGATATACTTAAGATCAGTTTTTAAACTCATTTTTCTTTTTTATATCAAATAATTCAGAAATTAGCTAATGAATCATAATTAAACATGACATTGTCGCAAGTATTTAAAACAAGGTGGAAATAATAAATTCAAGAAACTTTAATAATTAATAAATTTTTTTTGGCAATTTAATTAAATGATTTATTACAGGGAAGGATTTGTTTAAAATCAGTAATACTTCTACAATTCTATTGAGTACTTAGACGAAGAATATATATATATATATATATATATATATATATACCAAAAGTAGAGAAAAAAACAAAACAAATATACTCTAAAAATTACATAAATGCATTCACTATATGGAGACAGGCTACAATATTCTGTATATTTTGATTTTATTCGTTGTCCAAGAAGTGACAAGAAAAATATAAACAAGCACAAAAACTAAATATCAATTGAGATTTTGTCTTGGAATTACTGTAATGACAAGCATGTAAATTTCAGTACAAAAACAAATATACAACAGTAACATAAATTATAATAAACAATTGGAAGCATGATAGAAAGTATGAATGACACCGATATTCTATCAATGAAAAAAATGTCATTCAAGAAAATTGGCATAAAATGAAACACATAAGCACATTCATAAAAAATAAAATACTTAGGCTTTAATTTTCTGCTGAGTGGCTGAGATGCACTAAAACTGTCATTAAAGTACCCAAGAGTAAGTACAGAGGTGTACTAAGATTGTTGTAAAGCTTCACCGTATTCCTAAGATTTGTCAACATAATAATATGAGCATTAAACTAATGACATAGCACAACTTTAATGCCACTCTCAATCTGATGCTTAGAAGTACTTTCTTGTGGGAATTCCGAGTCCAAGATAATGTTCGGTAAATTTAATTGAAATTTGAGACAAGCTATATTTCTTCGAATTATACTGGTCTCCAGTTTATAAATAACACACATGAGACACAATCAAACACACACAACATATAACACAATCATGAAATCCTATTTTCTTTTCTTTATGAAGTAATTTTTTATTATTACATATAATTGAGTAAAAATGTTTAACTATCATTCTACCATCGAGGAAACAAAATTGCAGAATTTTTCAACAATTTTGGAAGTTTAGGAATTAGGGGGAAAGTTGAAAAAAAAAGTCCGTTTTTATAAACAATTTTAAAAATAATTCGGACAAAATAACATTGAGTGAAATTTTTCTGTTTGAGTAAGTGACATTTTTATAGCTGTACCAAGAAAAAAAATTGGGAAAATCATTAAATTTTAAAGCATTTTGACCTTAAATATTTTTTTAAAATTTTCTATAATTTTATAAATTATTCCAAACCACAACTAATAAAACAATATGCGAATAACTTACATTTACTCACGATGCCAGGAAACATTGTAAGAATAAGTTAAAAAGACACTTTTCAAATTAAATGATTTCTGTCATTTATCAACTTGTAATCCCATGTACTCACAAGAAAATGGCGAATAATTCGTTCAACTACTTACCTAGCAAAGGATGCTAATCGATAGGACCCTTTACATTAGCGTCTCAATCGCAACGTAATCCCTAAGGGATGGACGAATTCATCTTGAACTGTATTTTTCACAGGTAGGGACGTTTGAGGGAGAGGGGCACCAGGGATAAATGTTGTCTTTTAAATGTTGAGTTACATCACAACACTTTTCCCGGCGAGTTGGGACGTGACCTCCGAGAGAGAGACAAGGCCTGTTGGCTGTAGAAATGAGTCATCACTCCCAAGCCGCTGTTATACGACCTGTGGTCTTCACAGATAAGGTCGTAAAACTGTCATCCTCCCCTTCGTGACAGCACCGCCGTCTGCTTAGTCTGTCACACGACCCGTCGTCTGAAGAAAACAGCTTCCCTTCTCACATCATTTCTAGAACTCTCGATCGGAGTTTGATATTTCTTTAAAGGGTAACTTTAAATAAAAAAAATGAACGAAATGCTTGCTTCGGCTAGTGACCAGAAAGAAGCTTGTGCTGCAGCAGCTTATGTGCCTTTAAGTGGCGAATACTTGGGAAAAAAGACGAAGAAGAGCAAAAGACGTTGTTGGATGACTTCACTAAATAAAAGTTCTTCCTTCATCCCTTTGAAAAAAGCGCCTCAAAAATCAGGAGAAAGGGCCAAAGATACTCGAAACTCCTTAGCTGATTACTTTACAAAGAGTAGGAAATTACCTTGGCAGCTAAGTATTGTTAATAAAAAAAAATCAGTTTGGAAAATAAGTAAGCAATTAAAAAAACTGTGTAACCGAATCTTACATCATAATCAAAGATTTATGATATTTTGTATTAAATTGCAATGGTTCCAATTTTTCATTATTTATACATATATATAATATAATTTATATTTTGTATTCAATAAGTAGTTAATTTTATTAATAATATTTTAAATTATCTAAAACATGAAAATTTTAATAACCCTCCCCTAAAAGAGTTAAATTACAATTTCATCTCTTAGACTTTAAAATATACTAATATTGTAGTAACATCTATGAATAATTACTTGGAAAATTTATACTTATAATGAAGGAAAATTCCATATTTTCTATTATACCAATTTAGTCGTCAAATAATTTTTTTCTGCAATTTTAATAACTTCACTGTAAGTAATAAATATTTTTTAATCTCAATTTAAATATAAAACTTTTTACTTCCGATAATCATTAATTACTTTATAATTTAATTATAGTTAAGTTAATAAACAAATATTAAATAAGAATCACTTCAAATTTTTAAAACAAATTAATGAGAAATCGACTCCATTGATAAGAACTCGAAGGACAAAACTGCTTGGCTACTCAAAACAAACTGACCCACAAAATGAAAAGTGTCCCACAGTTCATTTTATCCCCACCCACCCGTGCCCAAACAAACTTTCCGGCTCTTTGATGTTTGTCCTTTTTACCGACATTTTGCGGGAAGCTCTCCGACATCTACAGGCGGCCCACAGGCGACGGGGGAGTGTAGTCCCCCAGTGGGTGGAATGTCAGGTTACGACCAAATCTGTGAGGCGGCAGGTCGTGAAACTGCGGCTGGAGAAGGACAGAGATTATCATAACGCTAACTTGCGGTGTATAGCGTTTTTTCTCTCCAATTTTCGTGAATTCTCTAAATTATCAAATTGCTTGGATAGCAATTAAAACAAATATTATTTTGTATAAAAAATTGATATTTAAATTAATTACAATCATAATCTGAGAATTTCCGAATATCGCAATTTCTCTCGGAATATCTCTCGGAGGTCACGTTCAACTGAACCGGGAAAAGTGTTGTGATGCAACTCAACATTTAAAAGACAACGCTTATCCCGGGTGCCCTTCTCGGTCAAGCGTTCCTACCTGCAAAAAGTGCAGTTACTGATGGATTTGCCCATCCCTTAGGGATATACGTTCAGATTGAGACGCTTGTCTTTAAGATTCAAACAGGGTTGCTATAGAAAGTGCATCTCGCTAACAGTAGGGGGAAATCGCACATTCACTGACCACTTTTGAAATGTGGATAGGGGAAAACATTTCATTAAAACGTGGGGAAGAAATTAAACATAACTTAAACAGTAAAATATTTTAATTCTTAAAACCTTCTTTTATTATCATTTTTAGAATTTATTCTAAAATATGTGGCAGGGGTAGATGTCGTACAAAAAATGTATTTAACTTTGTGTATAGATTTTGCTTGAAAAAAATTAATTAAATAAAGAACGAAAAATTCCATTGGAACGTACGTTTAAAAACTTTCTTCAAATTTTTTGTAATTAAAAAAAATTATGAAACATAAAATATTGCATCGAAACATTTTATTAATTGTTTGGAGGATTTTATAATGATAATCAAATATTTTTATGATTACTATGCCCAATGCCAAAAAATTCTGAAACTCTGATTAATTATTAATTTTAAAAATATTTAGAATATTGAAATCATTTTTCGACCGTTCTTATTTTCCAAGTTGATTTCGAATTTGTATCTCTTCATCCGAAATTCTGAGGTATGAAATTTTTTGAAGGTTGTTCTTTAGCAAATGTGTCACATCAAATTTTTTGGTGAAGGTAATTGTTTCCAGGGTAATAATATACTCTTTTTATTCGCTTCAAATCATGATCAGAATTTTCACAAATGCTAACGGTGCAACAATATTCCTTTTTCACTCAGATGAACGTTTTCTATAAAGAATTATTTAAAAAAAAACTCAATTTTCCAGGTTACTACACTTTTTTTTTTCATAAGAAGGGCATCCAGAAAATCTATTTTCTCTCTGCTACTTTTTCTGTAGCAATACTACAAAGTGTTATCAAAAGAAAGTCTCATTCAAACGCCAACTGGATGCGGAAACATAAATCCTTTTTTGATAATTAGATCATTAACAATTAAAATTATAGCTATAATGAGATGTTAATAGCTAAATATTTTTAAAAAATTACATTCCAATCCAAGAATGAAATTCTCAGTTTAATACATGATGCAATTTTTTTATTTGATAAAAAAGTAAGAAAAATTATACTGGTCAAAATTGGTATATTCATAAAGAAAAATTGAATTTTTATATTATACAAAATTTATTTTTCTATCATGTTAACAGGTGTTGGATGTTGAAAATTTCTGAATCTCTATTAATTTTAAGGTAACTAAAATCCAAGGAAAGCTTTTGTGGCATTAGCTTCATAAGCCATATAACATCTACGATACTGAAGTCGACTTTTGGTGTAGTGGTTTTGGTGTAGGTTCATACCGTGACCTTCAATAGGTACACTGGTGACCTTGACAACGCAGCCTCTCGCAGCAGTCGTGGTGCCATCTACCCGAAGCAAAAGTCGTCCAATTCACTTGATGCAAAGTAAGCAAACAAACAAAACCATCAACCTCACTTCCCGCAAGCAAAAGCAAAGTCGTCAGACACATTTGACGCAAGCAAGCAAAAAACAAAGTCGTCAGACACACTTGACGCACGCAAGCAGCAACTCGCCATTACACTTGGCACTATAAAAATCGTTCGTCCATCCGCCGAATCACTGGTGGGGGAGTACTGTGGCATTAGCTTTATAAGCCAGATAACATCTACGATACTGAAGTCGACTTTTGATGTAGTGGCTATGTTACTCTGCTACCGGCCCTAGCGTTGCAGGCTCGTACCGCGACCTTCAATAGGTACACTTTGAAGACACTGGCTACGAGATACATATTACTACCATCGAAATTATATATATATGGGTGTCCTTTAACTCTCTATATTACACAATACAATCTTTGAAGCTCTATAAATAACCAAAATAAAAAACGGTGATAGCCAAAATGATAACAACTTAAATTTGATATACTTGAAATCTTTAAAAAAGTTTACAAAAGAAATCGCTGTGTGAAACTACTTTCGAGAGTAAAGAGAGGAATTTCATATCAAAATGACTTCTATATATAAGCTTCTAAGGTTACTAAAACGAAGTGGACACTCCTTCAAGCAGGTTCCTGTATACGTTGAATGGAAAAATTAATAGGGTTGAGAGTATTTTAAACATTAACCTTCGTCAACAATTTAAACTAAAATTAAGCGGAACCAATATCCGCTCCTACCGATTACTTGCTCCTTGAACGTGACAAATTAAAAATACTAAAGATGTGTTTAGTTCAAAGATTTTGAAATCACGGGTCCTAAATGAACAAAATAAGCAAATGAATCAGATATGATTTTTACTTTCTGCTCATATCCATCCTAAACTGATAAGGAGTGCCTTACTCTCTGGGAACTAATAGCATAGAAGCCTTAATCAATAAATCTTCAGTTTGTATTTCAAATTTTTATGTTTCTTAGTGATAAAAATACTTGCTTAAATCTTTAAATGGTTTTGGTTAAGAATCAGGAACAATAATTTTCGAGACCTTCATTAAAAACTTAGTTGATAAATATTACTATTTATTTTAGGCGAAATTTCAACTATCCTTTTAAAATCCTTTTTTCTTTACATTTGCTTTTATTTTGGAGCAACAACCTAACATATTTCCAGACTAAGCAATCTACAACTTGCAAGTAGCTTGATCTCCGTTCTACGATTTAAAATGAGTAGGCAAGTAGAAATGATTTTAATTGAAATGAGAATTTTTACATGTTCGAGTAAATCTACAATATTTCTTTTAATCTCGTAAGTTTTTTGGAATTAACCAACAATATTTTGCAATTTTACAAAAAAAAAATCATTTTATTACTAACCTGCATTTTATTATAGTGAAAAAGAATTTGAAATAATCTTTGAAAAAATGATACCAAAAACTCTCGATGTATCCAATTTTAGAATGGCAAACTTTAATAATAATGTTTGTATTAATAAAAGCATTAAAAAAATTGTTAATTTGAATAGCTTTAAATATATCATTTTAGTAGGAGTAAAATTCCCTTCACATTTATTTAAATCAGATTCGTAATGGAAAAGAAATTGAAATAAAAAAAAATGTGATAAATGGATTATTTCGGTTATAGGATTCTAACAATTATCTGCAAGTTTTAAATTACTGAATATTGCATTTTTTGTTTCTTAGAAATACTGACAAAATGTGTTCATATACAAAGTTAAGTTAGAACTTCAATTATACCGAAAGTCAATTTCATACTTAAGTTGCTTCCCATAACAAACAGAATGAATTTTTTTTTATATTTTTTACTTCAAAGAACAATTCTTTATGCTATAATGAAAGATAAATGATTAATATTATACATACACATAATATATTTGAAGCAGATAAATAATAGATTTCAAGAATTCTTTCACCTTTTTTTAAATCAAAAAATACTTTTGTTTAATTGAATGCGTATTTTTTCAATTAAAGAAAGGTATTTTTCAATTAAACAAAGGTCCAATATTCTTTTAAAAATATTTCTAATCATTTGAATTCTATTTACATAATTAATACAGCGTTTTTATAGAGAATTGTCTTATGATGTCTGATAAAAATATTCATATTTTACCAAAAAAAAAAAGAAAGAAAGAAATTTGATATTTAAAGAAAATCTTTTCACATGCGACATTATAAAATTATATATTATATGGAATAAACTATTTCATTCATAGGTAAGCAAATTTTTAATCTAATACAAGATTTAAGTTTTGGTTTCAAATTCACATTCCAGTGATACAACAATAAAAATAAAACGAACGTATCTAATATAATTGCTTAGTAAATTGAATGATTAGAGCGTTCCGCACGATTATCATTCCAAAGGTTTTGTTTCTTTCGCAATTATATTTATTGCGTTAAGAAAAAAATTAGCTTGTTGTAGCTTACTTTAAAAGGAGTATTTCTTAAACAGCAGAAATTAGAAAATTCGATCACATTTGAATCATATAAATAGTTTTTAATGACAATTGTCCTAAAACTAATTTTGGTAAAGCAAAAGTAATAAATTTTTTGTAATTGATTAGCATTTAAAATTGGAATAAACTTTCAGAGAAATACACTTCAAAATAGAATAAAACATAGCCTATTAAAATTGTTTCATCTGCTCTATGAAAGAAAAGGGTTTCTCAAATTACATAACTAATTTCTTTAAGCTCAATAATGCAAAATAGGTTTAGATTTTTAAATTGATATCAGCATATTATATATAAATTCCAGATTGATATTTTAAGAATTGTTGCATTTCTTTTTTATTCTTCTGTTCTTCAAGGTATAAACGCAACAGCCTTAGTTTTTCTAGTACTTGGTTTCTTTTTATGTTAATTATTATCGCTTTGCTTTAATTTTTTTCGAATTTCAATTAATAATGAATATATCTAATCATAATTATTATATTTACTTATAATGATTATATTTTTTCCAAATTCATTAAAAATGATTATATTTTTTCCAAATCCAATTAATAATGATTATAACTACTTTATGACTGCTACGATAAAATTCTTGATCTGAATACTAAATTCTGGAAACAATTTTAATTCCAATTTCAGCAGCTTTTGGAGACTCCCCCTCAAAAAAGAGAATAATCTTATCTTATCTTTAAGGTATTTAAATGAAATTATATTACAATAAACACTAGACTGTGGTCACTAAAATTCACTCTCAAAGCTATAAAGCGTTTTATTAATTTCGAAATGTTTAATTTCTGTCTTTCCTTTGATAAAGCATGTAACATATTTATTAACTTTCATTAAGCTTTTTAAGAAAAATATACTAGTACTGCAGTTGTTAAAGTGCTTAAAAATGTGCTAAAAATTACAGGATTGCATAACATTAATAATACGTGAACATATGTTATCGTGCTCATGTGACATAAAGACAGGCTTTTTGAGTTTGTCAGCAAAGATTTATCAAATATCATCTGATAAAGTTAATTCATTTCTTAGTTCAGATGCAATCAAAATAAAAAAAAAAATTACTGTATCTGTCGGCCCCATATAATATATGTTTGTAGAAAATGGGACGAACTGAAAAACTTCTAAAAACGGCAACATAAAACATATGAAAGGATAATTGCGAGTGACGATAAATTTCTTGCATTAAAAATTGTTTTCACTTTTCCAAACGGGAAAGTTTTTTTAAATTAATGTTTCATCTTGATAAAAACAGTATTCATCTCTGCAAAAAAAAGAAACAAAAAATCAGGAAATAAAGTTTTGATTTCGCATAAGAAAGAGCCTGTTTTGCATGATTTTAGACGCCGATGTTTGTTTTCTATGAATGCCACTTATTAAAGTTAAAATATTCTCTACACGGTCAATTTTGGAATGTTGATCATTGGTCTGGCTGTTTCGAAGCTAGCAAAAGGGTAACCTAAAAATTGAAGCAAAATACCAGATTTTTTCATCACATATATGGCAATTTATTCTCACCCTTTATCTCCGGTTGAAGTAAGGATCCCACAACTTTTAATCACCAAATCACAGAGCTTATTAAAATGTTGGAAACTGAAGCTGCATCCTACTAAAGCTAGGGAACCGGCGTCCTGGCATAGGGGTAGCATGTCTTCCCCAAGAGCTGGGTGTCCCCGGTTAATGTTTGTTTTGTTTTATCTGTAAAGTGTATAAATGTGCCCCCAGGAAAAAAGGGCTGTGCAAGTGACTGTGTTGAGTGAGTAGCTAAGTCGTACTCTTGTTGGCGCACTCGAAAAGAATTTCGAAAAATGTATTTCTTATTTTACGATTTCTCAATCTGGCAACTATGACATTGTTGCATCACCACAGATTTCCATGCAAGCACATGCAGTAGGTCATTGGCCGGCTGAATTCAGTTGCTGGAGGTAAGTAACTTTCTAAGTATATTTAATTTCTTAATTTAAAAATAATTTATTACTTGATATCCTTTTCTTGCCTTTATGCTTAAGTATAAAAAAATTACTTATTTTCAACTGATATTGCAGTCGTGAAATTCTTTTCAGTATGATTACTGGAATTAGAATTAAAACTAAGTTGCTTCAAAACTTGTTTTAATTCTTCAATGGAATCCAATACATTGTGGTTTGTATTCTGAAGCATACGCCAGAGAACACACCTTCATTTCTTCCATTGTTGTTTGTTTTATATTTTTGCCAAAACATTCAGTAATGCGTTCTGCTAAAATAATATGTTAAAATATAAGAAAAGACTGTTTTCTGTCTCTCTCTCTCTCTCTCTCTGACTGTTGGATCTATACACAAGGATTCGCATTTTTTGAGTGTTATGCATTCCCGTTTCATCAATTAGATTAACGAATAATATTTATTAAAGAAAATTTGAAAACTAGGGAAACGTTTGTAATTTTTAATAATTTTCCCAATATTTCCCCATTCGATTTTTTTTCACTCTCAAGATTATGTAATTTGAAACATCTATTGCCCTTTTGATCAGTTTTTTTCCATCAACTTTTTTTAGCTACTAAAAGTGATTGTAAAGCAAAATTTGTGGTTTTATTGTTAATTGATGTTACATGAAATGAAGTTTTGATAGAAGTGAAAAGTATATGTTTGCAGGGAAAATAAATGTCTTCTATATCTATTTACACATGTTTACAAGGTTGTAATATGCTCATTTTCTTTCTCTTCTGAAATCTTAAAATTTTTTCTCTGTGAATAAATAATTTCTCTTAAAAGTTTGACTTTCTACATTTTTTTTTCTTTTAGAAATAGAAAAATATTTGGACTGTATATTTGTAAAAAAATTAACTCATTAGTAAATAACTTGGAATTCTAAAGATTTTGAAACATGAAAGTAATTTTTGATCTCTTAAAAATGTAAAATAATTTAAATTGAACATTCAAATAATACATTATGTAGCTGTTTTAATATTACCTTATTAGTTTTATAAATTGAATGTGATTTAAAATATGAAAACAAAAGTTTGTTTGTTTTTTCTTTAAAACCCTGCTCTTTTTCCTCCATTGTTTATAAGTCATTTTTTTTAATAAAATATAAAATTTATTTAATCTGCAATTCGTTGAAATTTGAATATGTTGTATAGAATTTAAAATGATTATGATGTTGATTCTTGAGTGTGAAAAGAATCAATTATAATTTCTTAAGTTAAAATTGAAACAATTCTATGAGATTCTAAGTTTTATTATTGATTTGGTGACATTTTCTATGTGTACTTCCTTTGATATACCCTTAAATTGGGCTAATAAAGATTCATTATTTATTTTGCCTTAATTCCTTTGTGAAATAAAAACACAATTATAAAATTTTAATTTGATTATAGCTGTGCTATATATTTTGCATTATCTTATTTATATTCATATATTCAATGTAGAAAATTAATCATTTATTAAGGTAGAAATATTTTTAATCTATAAAGGGTCAATAAATTGGATATTGTTATATAAATTCATGGAAGTTTTTTGTAAATTCTTACAGACATTTGGTTTTTGACTTTGTTTTTTGTACTTTTTCATATGAATAAAAAATGTTTCAATGAGTATTAATATAAAATTTGTAAAGTAGTCTGGAAATTTTATGATAACTACATGGTTTTTGAATATGAAATGTTAGAATATGAAATCTCTTCTTGCATATATATTCTACCTCTTATATTACTATTATAAGCTATTATTTTTGTATTGATATGTAAATGATGTTATAATATGATTACTAATTTCATTTTGTGATAAAATTTTTAATTTTGCATAAATAACTTTTTAAAAAAATTTCATAAAAAGAATATTATATAGAAAAATAACATTTTTTATTTTATTTTTCAATAAAGTATTTGAGTAATACAAATGAATATAAAAGAAATTATTGCTAGACTGAAATATGATTTTAAAATTTTGGTTTGCATTATACATTTTGTCTTTCATGTTTCTCTAATTTATTTTTTCCCTTCCTTAGCTTGAACCATGGCTGATGATTATGAACCCGATGAGTAAGTTCTGCAGTAATTCTTTAAAATAAATTTAAAATTGTTTATTAGTTTTGTATATATGTTACATACCTATCAACACTTGCATACACGCACTCTTATAACGTAAACTTGAGATTTAAAAATGTACTGTTCACATGTTTTTGATTTAATCCAAATGCCTTATTGAATAAATGCAAGCATGTTTTCAATTTAATTTTTCATTTGTTTTTTAATATATGCATTTAAATTTTCAATGCATTAAATTTAAACTTTAAAGTATTGTATCTAAAATTGATCTTCACTAGTAAATTTAATAATATCTGGCATATGCCATTAAATTTTTGTATGCTTTTTTTTTATTGGAGACATTTGAAAAAAAAAATCACTAGAATTAAAAAAAAATGAAACAAATATTTTATATTGAAAGTTTATCATGTTGTGCTTCTTTAATTCTCAGCACATGGTCTTTTTGAACCCATCTTTTTTTCTCCTTTATTTAGAAATTCTAGTGATGGTAGAACTTTACTGTACGGTCACCCTTGGCGACTTTTTCAAAATCCCGCCAAAAGTCGCCATTCTGGCGATTTCGAAGCGAGAACCAATGAAAACAGAGCATAGAAAATGGCTGAAAAGTTTCGGAGAGGAATAACGAACTTCTGGATTGTAACAAAATAAAAGTGCAAAGCTTTTATGGGTTATGTTAGGAAATAAGAAATGTAAGGCATATTAGCATCAAAAAATTAGAACACTCCTTTTAACATCATGTTCTTCTCCTTTCACCTTAGATTTACACCTCCATTCATAACCATCACTAACATCTTTCCTTGCAACCAATTTCATATCTTTATTACATTTCAGACATTCATACCTATTCGCAATCAACCCCGCTTTCATACAAAAATCAAACGTCTCTTTCCTTTCATCCAATCCATACAAATACCTTAAATTCACATGCTCATCATACCACATAACATCATTCTCCCCATGTAGCCATCACAATAAAATTCAAAGAACGTGGGAGCTAAGACAAAATCAACTTCACAATATATCACCGAAGTTCGAAATGGGGAAATTCCAGTTTTCGGCAGGTTGCCAAAAATTATTTATCGCCAAGGTTGCCAAAAAAATTATTTATCGCCAACTTTTGAAAAAGTCGCCAAGGGTGACCGTACAGTAAAGCTGAGCCCTAGTGATTTATAAAATTTTACCCTTTTGCTCTCTATACTTTCATGTAGAAACTAGAAGAAGGTTAAAATATCAAAAAGCAATAAAGCCATGTATTTTACTTTTTACCAAAAGGCTGGATTTCATTATCTCTTGGCTATGTTGGGAGTTCAGAATCTTTTAAATTTTTGGCTATGACAATGCACGAGCGTCAGCATCTGAAATTCAGTGATCTTCTTGCAAGTGTGTCGATTGATAAGGAAGATGATGATGGCTCAGATTTATCAGATATTGCTGAAAGTTTGAAAAGTGATCATGATACAAATACATAACGAAATGCAGTTTTTAAATCTTTTCCTACTTTTTTAAAGAAAAATATTGCAAATCCTTATTTAAAATGCATTCTCTTATAATATGAATTAATTGCTTTAAAATTTATGCTAAAACTTCATTTTAATTTGAGCGAAAAATGACAAATATTTTTTGAATTAGTAAATAAAAATGAATTATGAAATTTTGAAATTGTATATTTAAGCTCTTTTTTCCAAATAATTTCAAATTCAAACTATATATAAATTATAGGTTTTTTTTCTTATTCTTTCAATATCTTTATACATAAAAAAATTAAATATTTTATGTATGAAATGGGGATAAGAAATTATAGAAAAAAAGGACCACATTATTTTTTTTTAATTAGAAGTTTTGTGTCTTACATATAACATATTTGCATGAAAACATGTTGCTCATTTACTCTGACCATATTTTATTTTTCTACAAATATCCAACAAGATAAGAAGAAATTGTCTGAAAACTTGAAGCCAAAATGACCCACTCATGTACTAATGTTAAAAAATTGGGTTCATGTGCTGAAGAGCTAATGCTTCATATTTCTTAACAATTAGAATTCCAGAATATGGCTTTAATAATAGATCAACAGTAGAGTTTTAAAGTATGATCTTAATGGAAAATTAAGCTGAAAGTTATGTACAAAGTAAAGTTTTATCATAGTTTTGATTATTTTAGAAATATTTAGTTTTCATATTTTAAATGTACATTTTATTCTACATAAAAAGAAACAACTAATTACTCTTTCATGTTTTTTCTTATTATTAAAAACTTCTGTTTTTAATTTGTAATGAAATTTTTAAATTCTAATGCATAGCTAGTTAAACTTAATATTTAATATTATATTTTTTTTCTCGTTATGATAAATTATGTGAATGAATATAATAGGCATTTGTATATTAACAAAAAAACTAGTAGATTAATTGCAATAAATAAGTAAATAAATAAATGGTAAGAATTGCATGTCAATAGTTTTTTTAAAAACTAAAGTATGATGGTTTTCAATAATGACATATGATTAATACACAGTTGCTAATATAAATCTCAACCGTCATTTTGCCATGCAGATTACAAAATTTCATACTCAATTTTACTATGTTTTAACTTCTTTTAAATATTGCATTTAAAAAGTAATTAAATTTTTCACACCATAAACCATTGGTTTTAAAACTGAATTACAACTTGAAGTGAAATAACATTATTGTCATTAATACTTTCCCAATGCTAAATTCTTTTAGAGTTTTTAGAACTTATAGGCATATATAAGTATGTGATACAGTAAGATTTTAAAATTTTCTAAATGATTCCACCACTATTGAACTTCAATGTAAAATTGACCAATTTTTAACATTTTGAATATAATTTTATATAGTCCCTTCAAAAAAGATCTATTAATCAGTACTATGTGTTTCCTCCAGACAGCTATCATTAATTGCCATAAAGTAGTGAAATTTTAAGCTTTTTTGTTCAATCCATTTAATTGTAAGGAGAAAAATAGAACTTTCATTTACTGACATTTTAGCAAAAATTTAAAAACTAGTGTATCATTGATAATGTCTGTTTTGTATGATATATTTAATAGGACTAAAGAACTGTATTTTAAAAATTTAGACTTGATAATTGATTTTACATAAAATTTTACTATGGGAAAAGGGATAGCTAATTTTAACTCTACCTAAAAAGTTTATTTTCAAGAATCTCATAAATTGAAAATTAATATCCAATATAATTAATATCCAATATAAAACACATTCTATTTAATTTTGTTATTGTTGGCTCAATGAGTTTATAACTGTCAACTTATTTCTTTCAAATTATCCTCTATTTAGTATTGTAAATTGAATTTTTTAACTTTTATATATTGACCTTTAAGTCTTACAATTTATGTCCCTTTTTTAGCCCTGTAGGAGATGATTATGATGATGGAGAACCTGAAGATGAAAACTTAGATGAGATTGAACAAAATGAAGTAAGTATGATAAAAGTAAATTTTTCTTATAAATTTAATTCAAATTTATATTTAATCATTGCTTGTAAATTTTGAAGTTTTCATATAACCTGTTACCTGATCACAATGATATAGCTTTTATTTCTTTTTTCCCCTGATCATTATTAAATAGCAAGTTTATAAATATAAAAATTCTATAATTTTATTTATTTGTGTATAATTACTATACTTAAGTACCACAAATAATTGTTACACCTTTGAAAATATCTTTAACAATCATAGAATCACTTAGAGATCAACACTCTCTGATAATTATTAGCAAGAAATGTTTACATACAAAATAAAATAACTACCAATTGAAGAGTTATTAATATTTATTGTTTGTTGAAACATATTACTTTTGACTCTTTATTGCAATTTAATAAATTTGTTGAAGGAGTCTAATATTAAATCAATACATTCTTAGAAAGAATTTATTAACATTTTGAAAGAAAGTATAAGTTTTGTAATAAAATGAATACATATGCATTTGATGCTAAATATTTCTAAATGCTTGAAGAATAGATCATTGTCTCTTATAACCATACCTTTTGACTTTTTTTAAAAAAATCTTTAAAAAAAGACCCTGACATGATATTTGCAAATGGCTGCATCTGTCTTTGTTATGGTGTAAAAACTGTAATAAAGCATTCATTACTTTTGGCAACTATATAAAAAGCATTTGACAATTTTTTGAAAAAAAAAAAGTTTTAATTAACACCATCCATTGATTAGGTAAGGGAGAATCTTGTAGTTTCACTAATACATTGAAGTAATGATTCAATTTCCAAGTATAATACTATGTCAAAAGTATGAGGTAAGAAACTTTTCCACTAAGGTATCAAATATGCATGATGTAGTGCTATAATGAAAAAGTAGGTAGCTAAAAAAATTGTGCAATTACTTTTTTTCTTAAAATAATTCATTGCTGTTGACATTGCCATTCTATTAATATATATTATATAGTACCAAAATATTTGATATGAATGTAACTTCTAACTGATAAAATTAAAAATGTTAAGTAATTTTTATCAAAATTTTTTATATTGATAACTTATTTAAGATTCCTTTGAGATAATATATTTGACATTGCATTTTAACTATGTAAAATGAAGTAATTGTTATTGGATTTAATTTATATCATAATTTTTATTAATTGTGTTTTCTTTGTCTTGTATCAATGCCTGTTCCTGTTTCATTAGATTTGTGTAGTAAATCTCAATCAGTAAAGTAAATCCTGCATTTTTTAATTTTTATTATTCATTTCTTCTAGTTTTCTTAAATATAGCTCATAGATAGTTATTTTATTATTTTAAAAATATAATACAATCTTATAAAATTTCTTTTGCCAATAATTTAAATCCTATAATTTCTTTTCTTTATGAAAAATAAAATTTATATTTATGAATATTTTGGATATTATATGTTGCAAATCCTATTTACTAAGATGTAACTGCTGTATTAAATTATGATATCACAAACTGATTACTACTATTTATGTTTATATTATTAATATACTTAAAAGTATCATATTTACCGAGATGCACAACATCAATCTTTTTTTAAGACTCATATGATCTCTGTTAATCAAATGCAAAATTTTAAAATTTCTATGAATATAGTTAAAAATATTTTTAACTATATTTTTTGTATTTAAGATTTTATCAATTTAATAATTGATTATAGTTTTCTACAATCTGGGACATGTTTTTAAGCGATTTAATATTAATTCACAATTACTTGAACCTAATGATAAGCTTGTATTTTAATTTTGCTTGACTAGAAAAAACGTGATGATTTTCCCATGATATTCCAATTGTCTTTAAAAGAAAATCAATGGATGCAATTATTTGAAGTAGAGCATTCAGAAATAAAAAGAGAGATGTAATGTATATTTTCATCTAATAGTCAGTAATGTACTGTGAATACTAAAAATTACACAAATATTGTCATTGATAACAAAAATGAAGTCAAAGTTTGAAGAAGTTTACATTAAATATTGGAATCTAGGAGGTCATCTGATTTTTTAAATAGCATAGTTTTGAGTAATTTCTTTTATTATTGATTTTTGGTTGAAATGTTATAATTATAAAAATCTTTACAGGAAGAAAATTTTGAAGTGCTTCCAACATCTGAACAACCACAGATGAATCAAAAGCGCATCACAACAGCTATACTGACAAAATATGAGAGAGCTCGGGTGCTGGGGACGCGGGCATTGCAAATAGCGTAAGAATCAACATTTGAAAAGCTAACTATTTATCAATTCTGTTGCAAAACATGCTGACATTAAATAAAAATACTAGCCATTAAATATTTTTGTTAAAGATTAAATAATTTAGTATTATTTTCTTAATTTCAATTTTTCTCAATTGTCATTGCTTCTTCATAATGCATTAGTTCCAAATATATTCTTATTTATGATATTTGTTTGGCATATATTTCTAAAATTACCGATTTCAATTTAAAAATAAGTAATAAAATAAAATTTTATCTTAGCTGTTTAAATATATTCCATGTTCATACTTAAATGTGTACTTGCTATTTACTTTTTATATAAATTTCTGGTTATAGAGTTCCATTTTTCTTATTACTGTAGTTTTTCTCTTTTTGACTAATGTTTATTATATTTATTCTGTATATCCAAAATACATATAAATGATATTTCTTTTCCATCCCCTCTCAGTATATAATGTAAAATGCATTTGTTCTTAAATTTGTGCTTAATTTTTAAGTTTATTATTTTGAAAAAAAGTATTTCTTTTATAATTTCTACTTATTTCATGAACAGACTTTTTGTAATAATAATGGATTGAAATGTACTTTCTTTAATGCATTCAACAAGTCTGTGATATATTTTTAAATTTACCCCTGGTAAAGACATATAATTCAATGGTTTACTGAAACATTGCCATTAATTTGCACTTCATCATAACATTAAAGCTTGCATATCAAATTAAATTTAAAATCTGCTATAAAATGTATTGATTTCTATAAAAAAGATATATTTCAGAAGTCAAATATAATTAGAATATGACAGTTATTCTTAAAGCTTTCTGTACATTTCATATGGGTGAATTAACTCTTCTGTAATGATAAATTTGTTTAATGCATTGGTTCAGGTGACTAGCTGTCTGTATTTTTCTGTAATGATAACTTCACTAGAATTTTGATAATTTATTGATCACATATTTGCTTTTTAATGAAATAATATAGTTAAAAATATCCATATTAAACTTTCATAAACTAAATATGGCTGTCAGTGTGTTTAGCAATATGGTTCTGCAAATGAAGCTCAGAAAATAATTAAATATCAATTAAGTTATTAACAGAACCACTAAAACTGAATTTATATTTGTAAATTATAATTAAAAACAAACTTAAAGATGCTTGAAGGATATATATATATATATATATATATATATATATATATATATATATATAAATATATATATATATATATATATATATATATATAATATAAAATAATATGATATGTCTGTTTTAAGAAATAACATAGTTGTTTCTATATATCATTTGCATTTCACATCCTACTTTAAGTGGTCAGTATTTCCTCTTTGGATTTATAATAATTAATAATTGAAAAAGATTCTTCTTTTAATCATATATTTTTTTTATGTAATAATGAATGGAAATAATATCTGATAGTTTTATTATAGTTTAAATTTTGAATATTATATGCTTAAATAAATCTTATCAATGGATTTTATTAATATTAACTGGATTCTGAAATCAGTTATTATTAATAACAATTAACAATTAGACCATAACATATATAATTTACCCAAATAATCACTTAAGGGCTCATAATGATTATTATTGATGACAGGTAGCAGAGAACTTGATCTTTTGGATTGCACTTCTATAAAATTTCCTGATATTATTTTAAGAACCTGCATTTTCATTTTTAATCTTGTTTCAACTGAAACTTGATTAATGAAAAAAAAAAAACTATTAGAAAAATGAAATAAGAAGTAGGTGAGAATGGTAGGGTTTCGGATCAAATAGCATTGGATGACATCAAAATTTGTTTACTAGTAAATTGATATACAAGAGATGGGTCAAGGAGGTAAATTCACATATGAAAGAGTCTTCAAGGAGGAAGCTATTAAGCTTTCCCATTGAAGTTTAATAGCTTCTGAACTAGTAATTTTTTCAGCCCTAGATAAACACTTGAGTAATTCTTTTGGCCTCTTACCTTTACTCTTGTGCACTTTCGTTATTCTATCATTTTTGTATTTGGTTTTATTTTCACATTGATAAAAATACTAGTTTAATACATTTTAAAATTAAACTTCTATTGCTGAAAAAAATGTATTCATATTTTTTAAAAGTACAATGAATCTTTTGGTCTATTTAGAGTAAAAATGTTGCTTTTAAAATATTTCATTTAAATTCTCTAGAGAAATATTTTTTGCAGCACTACTGTTTTTTTAAGATGTTCAACTGTCACATGTTATTAGTTATAACAATGTGATTCATTATCAGAAAATAACCATACTCTACCAAATACTAGAAGTAATACAACATACATATTCTGTATGGTACTTAACTTTTATTTAAAGTATAATTTATTTTGCAATATTACATTTTATTTTAATGAATAAAAATGTATAATTGGCAAATGCATTCCTTCTGCAATATCATTTATGTTAAAACTCAATTTTATTGGTCTAACTTTTAAATCAATGTACTTTTTATCATAACAGCAATGTATTTTTTTTAAAAAAATCTGTTTTAATTGATGTGTTGGTATTATTTATTTTCCTGCAAAATTATCTTTGGATTAGGTGTGCAAGTCATATTAGATATCTCTACACATATTCTTTAATTAAAGAATTACATTAGTATTTTTAATTTGTAAATTTAGATTGTTAGATTTTTATTAATGGTTATAGATGGTTATTAATATTTCCTTTATTATGGGGCATATAATTAATTTTGATTTCTTCTAGAACCAACTGTTAATTTTATGTTTTGCATAAGAATTTCTTACATTTCCTTTGTTGAAGGAATTTTATGAAGCTTGGTAAGAATCTTTTAAATCAAAGATATCATAGAAACTGAATATTTTGATCAATAACATTTTTGAGTTTCATAAGTACACATAATTTTTTCATAAAGTTTAAAGAACACTTATATTAAATTTATATTTCTTTCTCTATTCAGAATGAATGCTCCTGTTATGGTTGAACTTGAAGGTGAAACTGATCCTTTGCAAATAGCTATGAAAGAGCTTAAGTAAGTAAATTGTTTCTATTGTATAGAGTATATTATACTACAATTCTCATAATAATTGACGCTCTATCATTCGAGGATTTATTTTATAGTTAAAATAGTTTTGCTTTTGATTCTTTTTTGCTTTGACCAGTGTAAAGATTAAAAAAAATAATGTAACTTCACCAAGCTGTGTAACAGTATTTTTCTTAATTACAACTTTCTTGTTTGTAGAGATACTTTAATAAGCTTTATTACAAAATGAAAGCTCTAAATCTATATCATAATTATAAAATTTCTGTTTTAGTAATAATTTTTAGTTCAATTGAAATGCTTTGAGATTCCTGATTTGAATAAGTAATACATTTTGAGCTTTAAATAATGCATAATATGAAAAATAGCAAAGTGTTATGTCATTTTAGGATGTCATTTTTTTCTATTTAATAAAGGACCATTAGTGTTGTAGTCTGTAAATATACACACTATTTTACAAAAAATAATTTATATTTCAGATAAACATTCACACTGAATTATTTACTTTGGAGTTGATTCAGATGACTGTTTATGAAATGTTACTGACATTGTCATTTTCCCTTTTCCTTTGTAACTATATTTACCTAGAATTTGCATAATAGCTAAGTGCTATATTATTTGAAGAACTTAACATTTCTTCTTAATTGTCTAAGAATCCTTTTTCATTTTATTTTTTTACTTGTTTGCTATTTAGTGAATGAAAAGTTTCATGAATTTTTATATTAAAGTGGTATAAATTATTTTTAATATTATGCTGAAATAGACAATCAATAGACGCTCTTTTCTGAGATGTACACAATTTTAATTTCCTTTGCATCATACAGCAGCTTCAATTTTCAGAATAAAATTCTAATATTATTAATTTTTGAAAATTTTACTTTAAATTTCAAGTAACTAAAATCTGTATCAATAAAAGAATTAAATTTGATCTATCATAATATATATAAATAGCATTAATATAAAATTTAAATTTAAAAAAATCTCTGTTAGAAAATTTTAATATTTTGATATCCTCTATGGCTTCAGTTTTCAAATCTGAAAAAATACATATCTTTCAAAATTATATATTACTGCCAAATCAATAAATTAAAAATTGTATTATCTTCCTTTTCATTTATGTTCTTCATGCTCTTTTGCTGTTTCAGTTAATATTCAACAAAAGAGTGGCATTCATACATTCTTAAATAGATAAATTCCCCATTTATAGACAGTAACGAATTTCTGAAGAAAAAATGACTATTGAAATCTGTGAATAATGAAATTTTATTTTCAAATAGAAATAATAATGAACTTAATTATAATTTAGTTTACGAAATTTAAATCATATTAAAGATCTTACAAAATGAACAATAAACTCTTTGAAAATTTTGATAAACCAATACGTTGACCAAATAGTATAAATAAATAAATAAAAAAAAAAGACATACAATTCAGCTCAAATTTTCTGCTATACTTGCATATAAATAAGTATTGAAATGTTTATCAGATAATTAAGTTCATTGTATTTCAAACGGTTAAGCTTGCTGTGATTTGATGAAGTAACATATTTTCAAATTGAGCACCAACATTTCATGTAAATATTGTTAATTATAACCAACATTAAATAGATTATTAATATTTTCATTAAGTATAGTTAAATTCATGATCCAGATGAACTAATTTAGGACCTTTGGTGTATCTTTCGAATCACGGTACTTCTGTAAACATCACTTGCCACACTATTAGCAGTTTATGCTGTTTAATCATATTTCAGCAAAATGTTCATTTTTATCAAAATTTCCATTTTAAATCTTGTATAATTTCTTTATACACCAATTTTCATTCTAAGACTAAGGGCTTGATGAATTTACCCCAAATTGTTTGCTTTCCTTGATTTTTTTCCCCTCTTGAATTTGATCTGTACATTATTCTTTATTGCATTATTAAATGTTTTGTTTATTTCTCAGCTTTATTGAGAGACATTACCATTTATTATTATTAATAGTATGTGATTAAATTTTTAATTAATTTATTTTATACTTGTGTGTGTAATATGTTATTGTGTGTGTGTAATATGTTATTTAATTTAAATTTAAATTTTTTTTATAGTTTAATTTGTTTCCATATAAGTGATACTATAATGTACTAAATTTGAAGAAAGAAATAAAATTTTAGAGATTTCACAATATTATATGCTATCGATTTATTAAAAAAAATATTGATGATTTAAATTTTTACTTTTTAGCATTTTAAGTGTTTTTAAAATTTATTTTTCAAAAATGTATTCAATGTTTTCACATCCAGTTGTGTGAATAATACAAAGAATATGAATTTATCTTTTCTACTGTGAATCTTTATATTCAGACTAGTTAAGGAAATGACAATAATTATTTCTAATTTGTCACCAAGTTCTAAAGCAATGCATACATTTTGTATTTCTAAAGCTTAATTCATGTTTTAGTATCATTATAGCAAAATTACAATTTTATAATCATGCACAATACATTTCTCTTGCAAAATTAATAACTTTTTTATTTTTCCAGAGCACGTAAAATACCAATAATAATCAGAAGATATTTGCCTGATCGCAGTTATGAAGATTGGGGTGTTGATGAGCTGATTATCACTGAATAATACTATATCGTTGCTGTCATTTTTATTGAAATGACGGATTAGGTAACAGGTATATCAGGGTATTTATTCTTGGTATAGGTTTCCTAATATTTAATTTTCATAAAAAGTTGTGGAAAATTTTATGTAACTTCCTGTCCTGCTTATATTTTATAAAATTTGTGATATTTTTCAATAAATGAAGTTAAATTTCTGCCGTTTTCCTTTTCATATCTTGGAAGAATATGCTTGAACACTCCTTTGAAGAAAAAAAAACCATTGAAAAATCCATTTTTGTTGGTCATTTCTCCTATAATGTGAAATATGGAAAGTTTCAAATATATAATGTAGAATCTGAGCTGTTTTTTTAAAAATAGTTTTAAAGAAATGAGCTGTGTATCTTTTATGATTGGGATTGACATAAAATATTAACGATTTTTAAAAATATTTTAAAAAAATACTCTGTAGAGAATTTTTTAAAAATCATATTTAGTTCAGTTACTAATTTTTTTATTAACATAATTCTTTTCTATCTAACATTGCTGAAAACCATTTAATTTATTAACCTAAATTGATTTACTTGTCTGAAATATTGCATATCCATTTTGTTAGGTTTTTAGAAAAAGAAATGAAAGAAAAGAAAAGAAGAAAGAAAAGTATATGACTATTAAGTTTTCCTTTATTATTTTAAATTACTAAAATGTATCAATTTAATGAAAACTGAAATTTAGGCGAGGGATTTGTATTTATTTATGGTCATAATTTTAAAATGAAAACATTATGATATTAAGTATTTCTGAATTAAATGTCAGCTCCTGATAAAATTTAACCTGTAAAATATTAAGAAATTGAGAAATTTGTGATGATTTACGTCATCATATATTGTATAAAAGAATTCAATGATGTTTTGAAGAAAAAATGAAATAATATAATGATATAATTTAAGGAATACTGACAATAATTTTATCTTTTAAAAGAAAACTTTATACAACAATTCAACATAAGAATCTTTTTAAATACAAAATTTTGTTGGAGATAATTTTTTAAATATAATTTCTTGTTTATAATGTCTTAAAGAATTAAAAGAAATATGGAAAATTAAAATGGAACTAAAAGTCTGTAATTGGATATAAAACAATTATTACATTTTAATTTATTTACTGAAAAATAGTTATTATATGGATTGAAATTTACTTCATTCGATGAATTTGAACAGAAGTACACATTTTTAATAGTGACTGTCTTCCATCTGCAGGGAGAAGAAATTTGAGAAAAAAATGTAGTAGTTAAAAAGTTTAACTTTTTTTTTTTTTACATTAGCTACATTAAAATTTTTTTAAGTTGATGAAATTAGATTTAACTTTATCAACAATTCATTGCATTGACATAAATAATCTCCTCTTTTATTATTAATAGAGATATAGTGGATTAATATAGAGAAATTTTTGGCTTTGATACAATGTCTGATTTATTATAACTCTGAAATTACTTTCTGGAGAGGTGAGAAAACCTAAATACCCTTACTAAAATTTCAAACTATTCTTCTAATCTGGAACATTAGAAATATGGTAAATCGGCAACTTTAATAGTTGCACCTTAAAATTTAATGAATTTGTGCAATTTTATTTTATTTTTATTAATGTTTTAAAATTCTATCTTATTTTATTGTAGTTTTATATGATGAAATTTCAATAAAAGCGGCTACTAAAGTAAAATTGAAAGAAGAATCACTGTTAAAGGGTACTGAGCATTAAAATTGTTTTTAAAAAATCAACAATTTTAATATTGTGCTTTCTGAAAAAGAATTTAGCCTGTACATAGTATTTTTTAGGGATAAAAATTATTTTCAAAGTGCTTTTTTTATATTATGAATTCTCATTTACATAATCCGCAGATGTTTTGTTTCACTTATTGCATTCCCTTTTAATGAAAAAAAGCAGTCTTTCTAAAAATAATGGATCATTTATAAAATTTAATGATAAAATTTAAAAATCTGCTAAAATTTTTTAAAATAAAAATTTTGTAGCTTGATTAATTTTTTTTAAAAATTTCCTAGAACTAATTATTTTTTATTCAAATATTTTTCTTTAAACTAAAATGCTTTTTTCCTCCCCAAATTCTGATACTTTAAATTAAGTAAAATTCAAAAAGTTTCATAGTATTCCATTGTTTATCTTGTAATAATATTTTATTTTTATAAATTTATTTTACTTTGAGCATAACAGTTAATTCAAAGTATGAAATATTTTTTAGTGCTTTTTAAAATATTATTTAGATTATAAATATGCTGCCAATTACTGTGGAAGACTTATCTTTTCTTGCTGAGTATGTAGATGAACTCTTTTCTTGTGAAAAAAATATTCCATAATACAAAAATTTTAACTAAACCAATTTAAGAATTAGAGCATTCTTAAATGTCCTAATTATGTCTTGCTACATTTATTTGAGAGTGGAGATACTAATTGTAAATTCTGGAATTTGTGAATAATTTAATATGCCAACAGCCTTCTATTAAATTTCGTCTTGTGAAGTTTTAGAAAAAAAGTACCTCGTTTAGAAAAATACTTCTAAAAAAGTGTAATACTTTTTATACAAATGTGCATTGAACATTAAAAAAATATACCCCTCCATCTCTGTGATTGCACAAGAAAAAACAGAATAAAAACATAAATTAAAAAAAAACACCTTGAAAATTACATTGTTATTAATGCATTCAGAAGGAATTTTTTATCATTAAACTCAATGTCAATAGAATCCAATAATAGAAAAATATACAGCTATAATAGATATTATATCAAACAGAAAACAACTTTCATTATATAATAATTAAAAATCATTATAAATGTGATCATGATTCTAATTTATTTAGAACTTTTTTTTAACCATTATGATTTTACTAATTTTATTTTGATCTTTAGATTTTTCATATTTTTTAAATGCATTGATTAAAGTCTTTATTTTAAAATATTATTATTTTGTCTTTAATATATTCCTCTAATTCCATTGAAAAATGACAAACTTCTTATAATTAATATTTATCAAACAATTGGAAAAATTTGAGAAACTTTGACTTTCATATTAATGAGGAAAGACTAAGAGAGATGCTGAGGTGAAGAAAAATATTTTCAACTATATTTCTTATTGCCTGAAAGAAAACCAAAGAAAATTTTGTGATGCAAAGATTTAAAAAAAAAAAAAAGGAAAGTGAGAAGCAATATTTGCCCACCATTTCTTGTTTCCAATCACGATTCATTCATTAAAAAAAACCCCTCATATTGGTAACAGCAGGGGGAATACAGACCAACATTTTCAGGAGTGATGTTTCTTTGTATTATTGTTAATTATTCTGAAAAGCAGTTTGATGGATTGAATATATCAAGCAACTAAATTGTTTGGCATATAATGATGGAAGCACAGTTTTATTGCAAAAAACATTTAGTACACAACAATCTTATTGATGTATTTATCTCCCATCCAAATACAATTTTAATTTTACAGAGTAAAAAATACCGGAGAATTGACTGTTGACAGATTTCTGTTGCTTTTTACCTTGTGACATACTCTTTATGCTCGAGCATTAACTGAACATAAATATTTTTTCAGTATCTCATAGGCCTCAAACGTAACAAACATTATGTTAGATGATAATCTCTATCTAACAACGTTTGTTAGGCTATGTATGCTTCCTGCAAACTGTTCCCTGAAATATTAAAACAAAAGTTCTAGATGTTTTTTTTTTTTTTTTTTTAATTACAGAACTTTCTGATCTTGAGCTTTTTTCCAGCTCTAAGCTCAGAAGATTGTTTAGTCCCTATTAGTGATGGATTTAAGTATTTTGTCATTCAGACAGTATTCCTTATGTAAGTGCTCATTAAAATAGTAACCCTATTCCAAGGAGTTGGTCAATTTAAATTCACATTTTTAAAATATAATAAACATGTTATTGAATTATTTTAGGCTAATTTTATTAAAAATATCCATATCTTTATTTATAAATGCATGACATGCATATTGTTGGCAATAAATAATACTTAAGTAAGCACTTTGTATTTATAAATATGGTAATCAATTATGTGAGATAATAAATAAGATCCTGGCCTTTTAAATTCTATTATCGAACTATTTTATAATTTATAGAATTTGTATTTTTTCAAATTGAATTCTTTAACAGCTAATGACATTTTAAAAGACCTGCATGTATCTCACTTTTCTACTCAGCGATCAAGAAAGCTGCATTGTCTTGCATCAGCCATTGTTTTCGATTCTACAGATAGTTCGCCATATACATAGGCGTAGGGGAGGGGGGTGGGGATTGAATACAAATCAACTGTTTGGAGAATGCAATGTCTTCTCGTATACTGTCTTTGTTATTTGATCAAGGTTTTCCTTCAAATTATTTACAATTTCAAAGTGTACGTTAATCTAACAAATAAATCGACTTTTGTTGCCTGCACTTTTTCTAATATCCTATAGTTTTAAAACGGAATGACGATTATAAAAATGAAATCAAATCAGCTTTTATTTTTCATGTGTTCTTCAGAAAATTTGTCAGTTAATGAATGTTTATCCTATTGCACAATGCTTGTTTTGCATCCAAGATGAACGAAGGAAATTCCTGCAAGATGCATCTCATTCTTGCAATCCAAAGCATATCAAAACGTTCCATTAAAGTTTAAGATAATCTCACTATTACAAAAGCAAGATTTTTCAACAATTAAAAGAATCAAGTTTCGCATTTCCTGTTACCCTTGAAAAGCAGCTTTCCCGAAAGCGATTGTTCTTGGCCCGAACTCGCAATTTGAGAGTTTGTAACCGAGTAACATGTCTATTAGACCAAAAGTGACATTTTGGTCCGAGGGATGTTATATGGCTTATAAAGTTTTCGCCACATATTCATCCACCATTGAGTCGATGGGTAGACGAATGATGCAATAGCGTTCTAAAGAAGTTGTAAAACTTCTCTCCCTTTCTTTGAGACACATGTTTGACCATTGTTGCATCTGGATAGTTGTGAGACGATTCTTTCCTTTGTGATTCTCCCCCTTTAATGTTACCATCCACTTGAATAGAGTCCAGATAATAAACCACACATACGTTTTACGGCCCTCCGAAGAAAAAAAAATCGTAAAAACCTCCAAATGTAAATATTTCCCTATTGTAGAAAAACATTCCCACTGTCAACTGCTGACCACTGGGAATATTTCTGAAGAATTATTGGATGCTCGGCATCTCCAGTGCACCAATGCGAAAATGAGAGGCGGAGTTTGACAGAGGTTAAAATGGAAGGTTTTGAAAGGAAGAGACCAGAGGAGCTGAAGAGATACCATGTGATCTCGAGGTCTACAGGAGATTTTACTTTGGAGAGAAGTCTCGGGCTTTTGATTAAAGATCTACCGAAGGCATATCCGTAGATCGATCTCTGGAGCTACCTGCAGTAGCCGGATACGCTAACAACCTGTCAGTTTTCCTTGTATTAGTTGTAGAACTGTTAATCCAGATGTAAGTATTTCCCAGCATATTAACCTAGATGAGGACGAGTTGTTTTTTTATTGTATATAAACTGTTAATAAAACATTTGTGTTTAGACGCTACCCGTTTCTATGATCGAACAGGATCAAGTCATTACAGCGTTAAGCTTATGGCGAATGTGAGTTGGTGGTGATGTTGGCTGTTGTATTTAATGCGCCTGACTACAGCTGTTTGAAGCTGCGTACGAAAGTTGCTTTATTCAAGGGCACGGGTCACCATTTTAGCGAATGAGGATGCTCTAGGCCCTAACTCGCAATCTGAGGGCTTGTAGCCGAGTAACATGGAAATTAGACCAAAAGTGACACTTTCGGCCCGAGGGATGTTATCTGGCTTATAAAGATCACCACAAAACTATAGAAGCATAGATAAGGCTAGATTTAAATTCATTAAAAATAATGTACCGATTTCATAATAGAGAAACTTCAATACAAGCAATTCTTCTGATTTTATTGACTCCAATATTATTTTAAACTGGTTCCTTTGAACGGTAAAATGAGTGGAAAACTTTTCAACAACCTGTATGTCATCGTATTCAGTCTCATGAAATCTTTGCACTGTTTGTATTTGAGTGAAAAATTGAAAAATCTGAATCAATTTTCTTATATTGGCTTGACAATTTAAAGCGATTACTTACAGTGCTAAAAAAAATAACTGCATGGATTGTTTTTAGCATTAGTTAAAACAAGTTGTCAATTATTCTTAAAAACGCTTCTGAGTTGCTTATGCTATATTTGGGATACATTGGATTCTATATGTATCTAACACTTTCCCGTCCTCGAATTTAAATAATTATACGGTTTTTAATTTTCGCTTTTAATTATGCCTCTTGAATTTTAAACACTAAATGTTGATAAGCTCTCTGGGATCATATTAACTTCTAAAAGCAATGCATACTGAAATTGCAAAATATATAGATTTCAAAAGAAATATTTAGTCATCCAATTTTCATGTTTCAGATGCTAATTTATGGCGAGCAGTCCTCTTCTGAAATCCGTTAATGTGTATGACACAGACAAAAAATTTATTCGATTACGTTTTCATTTAAATCTTCATTTTCAGATTAACCAATAACGGCCTCAAAACACAATTGCGGCGAATAATGTATTAACTATAGAATGGACTTTGAAATTCTGAGACTTGTTCAAATATAGAAAACGAAACTTCAACTTTTTGTAGGTGAATTTAGGAAAATAAGTGACTACTCTTTAGGTCTCACACTTACGCATTTTATTGGATGGAATGGTTTCTCGAAATCGAATCATTCAATTTTGAAACAAACAACTAATAAGTTGACACGACCTACTCATATATATATATATATATATATAT
>JAOUZG010008294.1:931563-942527 GCA_026289955.1 Argiope argentata | reverse complement strand
ATGGGATAGCAATATGCAAATATACAGATGGCAGTAGTATCGCAGCGGAAAAGTATAAATGCGAAGTTCGTTTTTCAGAGCTTTCATTTGTGTTCAAGTTATTCATGTGAACAGTTTTTTCGTGATTTATGGTGCCACGACGAGAATTAGCAGACTTTGAACGTGGAATGCTAGTTGGAGCTAGACGCATGGGTCATTCCATTGCGGATATCGTTAGTGAATTCAACATTCCGAGATCCACAGTATCAAGAGTGTGCCGAGAGTATGAAATTTCAGGCATCACATCCCATCATGGACAGCGCAGTGGGCTACCACCTGCACTTAACGACCGAGACCACCGACGTCTGTGTAGAATGGTCAATGTAAATAGACACGCAACACTTCGTCAAATAACTGCAGGAATCAATATGGGATGTACGAGGGACGTGTCCGATAGGACTGTGCGGCGAAATTTGTCTTCCTTGGGCTATGACAGCAGAAGACCGACTCGAGTGCCTTTACTGACAGCACAACTTCGCCTGCAGCGACTCTCCTGGGCTCGTGAGCATATCGACTGGTCCCTAGACCAGTAGAAAACCGTGGCGTGGTCAGATGAGTCACGATTTCAGTTGTTACGAGCTGATGGTAGATTTCGAGTGTGGCGCAGACCCCACGAAGCCATGGACCCAAACTGTCAGCAAGGCACTGTTCAAGCTGGTGGCGGCTGCATAATGGTATGTGCTGTTAATACATGGCATGGACTCGGTCCTCTGGTGCAACTGAACCGATCATTGACTGGAAATGGTTATGTTCAGCTGCTTGCAGCCATTCATGGACTTCGCGTACCCACACAACGATGTGATTTTTATGGATGACAATGCGCCATGTCACCGGGCCAGAACTGTTCGCGATTGGTTTGAAGAACATTCTGGACAATTCCAGCGCATGATCTGGCCACCTAGATCGCCCAATATGAATCCCATCGAGCATTTATGGGACATCATCGAAAGATTCGTTCGTGCCCAAACTCCTGCACCATCCACACTTTCACAATTATGGACGTCTATACAGACAGCATGGCTCAATATTCCTGCAGAGGACTTTCAACGACTTGTGGACTCCATGACACGTCGAGTTGTTGCACTTCGCCGGGCAAAAGGAGGACCGACACGATATTAGCAGTCATCCCATGACTTTTGCCACTTCAGTGTATATCTATTGCGTAAGAAATTTTTAGTCATCCAATTGTTATGTTTCATATGCTAACTTATGGGGAGCAGTCCACTTCTGAAATCCGTTAATTTGCATGACACAGACAAAAGATTTATTCTATTAGATTTTGATTTAAACCTTCCTTTTCAGATTAAACAATAACGGACTCAAAACATTATTACGGCGATTAATGTATTAACTATAGAATGGACTTTGACATTCTGAGACTTGTTCAAATATAGAAAACGAAACTTCAACTTTTTGGTGTTGAATTTAGGAAAATAAGTGACTACTCTTTAGGTTTAACACATATGCATTTTATTGGATGGAATGGTTTCTCGAAATCCAATCATATAATTTTGAAGCAAACAACTAATAAGTTGACACGACCTACACACACACACACACACACACACACACACACACACACACATACACACACACCTATCTATCTAGCTAGATAGCTAGATAGATAGCTATCTTAGAAATATAATTAAACACTACAAATAAAAAGAATGAAAATAAGATATATATATTTGTTGAAAGTTTTTATTATTAAGTAATACCGTATTACATTGCTTCAATATTCTAGGGCCATTCTAGACATCTTATGCTCAAATACTCAATTTTGTTTGTACATTTTCTTCAAACAATCTTTTCACATTTTTTACAGGTGCCAACTATAACTTTTAAAATGTTTTCGCACTCTGAAAAAATTCACATTCCGCGATCCGTTTTTTCCACTGTTGCTTATCAGGTTTGTTTCATTTGAGATAACAGGATCGAGGTATGGTCGGTTCGTTCATATTTATTATTGTTGTAATTTTTGCATGCGTAAAATTAATTTGCTAAAACTCTTATTTACGCTACGATCGCGTCAAATTGACACACATCCGTAGAGATAGGTATAATACATAGAGAATTAAGATGTTTCAAACCTTTTGAAGAAAATAGACTTTAATATCTATTTATTTCGTTCATCGAACAGAAGTCAATACAAGGGACAAAATAAGAATGCGGACGCTTTTTGTAACCTAGTGTTAAGAACAGCATTACGAAAAAAATTTCCGATAACAATTTAGTAATTATAAAAAGGGACTAAATTAGCTAAGAGATTTGCGACTACATAAATGAAATCGTTTTCTTGAAAAAGAAAAAAATTAATGGAAAAAGAAAAAAATTAAATGTATTTACCTTATTTTACGCCAATCATTTCTTTTAAGCTATCAATAGTGTCAAATGTATTTAAACGTGCCTCGTATTTTTTATTTACACGACTGTTATCAGAAATTCTTGTTTTGAAAGTTTGCTTGAAAGGTCGGCTTCTATCGATGAGGTCTGATAAAAATCCTGCAAAAGAAAATTCCACTTTAATATATCTGCACTATATCATTGCTATTGTATTGGAGCACAACAGCACACATTTTTTTGATAAATATAGGGAGAAGAGGGATTTTCCAATCATATGATTACTTTTTAAATACTGCTTGCAGCAAGTTTTGTTGCTAATTATTCCGTCTTTATATGCTAACAAATCAAATTCTTTTAAATTACTTTACGATAATATATTAATATTAATTACGATAATTTTAAATTCCTTTACGATATAAATTCTATGCATCAGAGTAGCATTACTTATTGTATAAAATAAATAAAAATGAAATCAAGAAAAAAAATATTGGTAAAGCGGAAATCTGTAGTTTTGAGTTTGAGTTGAATCATTGAATTTAAGAATTTTATCATTTAAAATATAATAAACAAGCTGGACATTTTATTCAATTTTCTACGGTTATATTTTATTTGAAGGAAATTCTAGTTCTTAATTCAAGTCATTCACCGTCGTCTATTCAGAAAAAAAAGTAGTGTAATTAATTCTGTAGATTAATATTTATATTTTGAAGCTTTAATTGGGCAAATTATAGATAAATCTTATGTTAAATGAGAGATTCTTTCTTTAGGATTTTTTTACCTCATTATTTTTTTCATTAACGATCGCGAATTAAATCCAAAAAATAATTCTGGAAAATTCTTCGTATTCCTAAAATATACAGGAGTTAGAGCATACCGTTTAAGTTTCGACGCTTCAATTTCGTAAAAGTCTCGATATGTTTGATTATGCACAATTTATAAATTATTTCAATCAACATTTTATACATGTGTTATTTAGTTATGTTAAACTTTGAAATACTAAATTTTAATGCAACCAACTAAACGATATTTCCCTGCAATACACACTGAAAGTGATGTACTAGCAATACACAAATTACAGTAGTATCATACACACAATGTATAAATGGAAAATGCATTAGTAGGGTTCCATTTGAATTCAAGCAATTCATTTGCAAAGGTTTCTGAAATTATTATGGCCCCACAATGGAAATTAATAGAACTTGAGTGCGGAATGGTAGTTGGGTTATGGTAGTTGCATTTTTTTTCGGAAATCGTTAAGAAATTTAGCATTTTGATATCCGAATGGTCATGAATGTGCTAAGAATACCTATTTTTCGACATAACTTATGAACAACGCAGTGGACGAATGCTGCATTTAATGACCGATACCATCAATCCGTCAATATTGTTTCAAACTTGTAATTTTGCTTCCCTACATGAACAGTGTCATCTTTAGAAAGATTGCTTTACAATCAGCCTTGTTGCGTGTTGAGCGGGTTCAACACCAGTGATCTGAGAACTTGGTGACAAACTTAGTGACCATTTGGCGACCAAATAAATAATTCTGGTAACTTCGAGAATTTTCAGGATCCATCCAATTGAAACCGAGATGCACCTTGATTGATCTAGAAGGTTCTAGGCCAGCCTCCCAGGAACTATAAAATGCCAGCAGTCTCAAGCTGAAGGGGAATTGAATTGAACAGGAAGCGGAGCTGTATTAGAAGACAAGTGACGAATCTTCGAGTGGATAGCGAAGCAACGGCAAGCGTTGTGTAAAGTTCAAGCGAATGACGAACTACTGTGTGCCGACTCCTGTTATCTACTGTAGATGGCGATTTAAAGAGTGGGGAGTAGCTAATTGTGTGATAGTGAGTTGGCAGCTAAAGCGAGAAGACAGTGATAACTTCAGCCGTTTGGAGAGACCGTAAAGCGAAGCTCCGAGGATTCCTTTTCCTGCGGAATTTTGTCTGGCCACTTTGAGTACTGTGATCGGTTACTATTTGTGGGCTACTGTCTGCTATTGTATGCTGTCCTGTGTTCGTCTAAGCCGTATATATTTGTCGTCTCTGTATTCGTCGTTTCTGTGTTGGTATCTTCGTGTAAATAAATGCCTTTGTTGTTTCCTACTGTAGCCTGCTGATTGTGTCTTCAAACCATATACCCACTATAAACACACCCGTAGGATTATTCGTAACAGTAATAAGAGAGAAACAACACTGCGTGAAATAATACTTTTGAAGCTACATGACACGTACGACGGACCGTTAAGATAGTGCTTCGAAATTTGCATTTTTAATGGACAATGGCAATTCATGATCTACTGGGGCACCTTTACTAACAGTAGAATATTTTCTGTAATGCTTGTTTTGGGCACGTGACCATACCATTCGGACCCAGGATGACCGGAAAACAGTGATTGGTCATATAAGCTATGATTTCAGCTGGTAAGAATTGATGGTATTGTGATGCAGACCCCATGAAGTCATAGTTTTTGCCAAGTTGTCTGCAAAGCCTTGTAAAAGCTGGTGGGGTCTCCATAATGGTATGTGCTATTTAACCATGGAATTTATTGGGTGTCATGGTCCAACTGAATAAATCATTGACTGGAAATTGTATCGTTTAACTACTTGGAGACTACTTGTGACCATCCATAAATGTCATGTGCTCGAACAACATTGAAATTATTATGAATGACAATACGTCATGTCATTAGGCCACAACTACTGGGAATTGGTTTGATGAATACTCTGGACAGTTCAGTGAATGATATAGCCGCCAAGATCAAACGACTTAAAATCCATCGAACGTTCACGGGACATAGTCAGGAAGTCAGTTTGTGTGCAAATTTCTATATCGGCAGCTCTTTTTCAATCATGAACGTCTATGGACGCAGCATGGCTCAATATTTCTGCAGGGGTCATCCAACAATTTGTTCAGTCCACACCTTGTCCAATTGCTACTCCTTACCGGAGAAAAGGAGATCCTACACGATATAAGGGAATATTCCATTTGTCATAGCATTGTATATTTACCATAATTAAATTAGATATATTTATTAGTAATCTGCGGTTTAAGAAAAATATAAATGTCAAATATTGTAATCATTGATGCATTATTTCAGCGAGCTCTCATTTCTAAAGCAATTTCTACAATTTACGACATAAATTTTCAATAAAAAGGGAATACAAAGTTTAAAAAAAAAAGAAAGAAAGAAAATAAAAACTGACGACCCTTTGGTACTTGATCTTAATGAAATTCTTTATTTCCTAAACGATTCTATAAACGAGCAGCAACATCAGCAAGCATTAATAAACTTTTTTTATTAATCTCATTTTGTTAATTAGCAAGATGTATTTACAGAAAATTAATAAATATGATTACTTGATAATGAAATTAATATAGATATGCTAATATAATCTTAGTTGAGGTTTATGAATATGTAAATGAAACATATTTTAAAGAAGTATTATATATATTTTATAGTATAACGGTAGACAAGCTGTATTCTTGGGCTGTTTAAAGAATACTAAGTTATTTATGATATAATTAGGCATTTAAAAAAAGTTACAAAATGAAAGTGTAAGTGAAGGATTTTAAATGTCCCAAGGATTTTTAAATAATGATTTTTTTAAATGCGTGTTTTTACGTTAACTAAATGAATGACAGACGAGTTTTAGACGGATTTATTATAAAAGGAAATCATTTTACACGATGGCATTTTTTTTTATTATACTGACTATATTACAAAACAGAACTTGTGTTTTGTATTATAGTCAGAAAAGAACTATGCCTAAGATACCACCTAACTTTTCAGATTTCCATGCCATATTAATATGAGAACTTTTGACCAACATTAGAAAATTAAATATACTCTAGACACACATATATGGTGAAACTTTATTGGAATCAAATCCTGAGTTTGTGATCACTCAGCTTGAACCCAAGATCTTTCCATTTGGCCATGATGTTAATGTTTATAATTTCGAAAATTTATAGATATAATTCTGAACAACATAAAAAAAACATTTAATCAGAAAACATTTCCCCTTTTAATTTAATGATTTAAATTCATTCGTTAATTTCTTTATAATATCGAGAGAATTCTTTTGACGAAACCATCACTGTGTTTTTAATATTTTTTTAATTCTATTTTACTATTTTTTGATATTTTTTTTATCTACGAAAGTATTAAATACATTAAAATTTCCGTATTTTAATTTACGTACCATATTAGCTTTCTCTCTGAAGAACATTCTTTAAAGTTTTGAATTTAACAAAATCTTTTACAAAATCTGAACTTTGAAAGATATTTAATATTTCTCTCTGTTACAACTTTTTTTGTAGGATTACGTTTCTTGATATCTTGAAAATTTTCTAAATGATTTTTCTTTGCAATGCTTTGAGACATTTTTCTTATGGGAAATTTCAGCAGCTCAAAGAAACCGGTCACCATTAAAAATGACAACATCTCACATAATATGGAAACTATTGAAGAAGGTAGTAACTGTGCAGATATTTTCACGTTGTGAAAGGAATTATAATTGCTGAATGTCATTCAAGTATGACATATTTCAAAGTATTACAAAATATAATGAGGATATAATTAATGAAGAGTTTAAATAAAATCTTTCAAAGAATAAATTGGAAATAGAGCATTTGAAACAAAACAAATAGCATTTGTTTTAATGCACATAAAATGCAAATAGCATTTGAAACAAAATAATTGAAGTTTGAAGAAAATATGACTTGTAATATGTTCCAACTTTTAGGAAAGATTGAAAAATTTTCTGAAAAATGTTTTTTGTACAATAAATTTGTACAAAGCAACTTATATATATATATATATATATATATATATATATATATATATATATATTCCCACACTCCGGGTGATGGAATAAAAATCGTCCAACGAAGCACATCCATTAAAAGATATCTATGATTCCCTTGCATGAGCTGTACATGTGATTGACATTCGTCAAAGATCCCTATTAGAATCTAGAATCTAAAAGTATATATTCATAGGGATAAAACTCATCATCTTTTCGTCATTCCGCTTTGTGTCGTTCTGTGTTGTGATCGTCACTTTTCCTTGTACATAATGCCTGCTTTCCTTGATGGAATAAAACGAGCTTAAAAATTCAAAGTGTTTAGAATAAATTTTTTTTAAAGGAATAGCGAGATTTTTTAAAGTGAATATATGAATTATTTTTTAAAACATTTGTAGGATGAGGAAAAGATCCTTTGATTATGTCAAATGCAATAACTTTTAAGGATATGTTTATTGAATAAACAGTTTATTTCCAACCAAATCCATCAAACAATTTTTTTGAGCAGAGAAAAATTTAGTCCAAAAAGGGAATAGGTGAGCCCAGGTTCTCTAATTTCATGCACGGTGATATTATCTGTTTTGCTACCATGATTCTATTTGTTATTAAATTTTACAATATTATTTTGTGAAGGTAAAATATTTAAGAAAAGACAACATGCCTGAAATAGAATAATGTTTACAGATAACTGAGGAAGTGGGTACACACGATTACAAAAATTGTCAACAGTTAGAAAAGCCTGGATACAGTCTAGAGATCACCGTGGCTAATCGTAGCAACTGCTGATTTTTGGACCCTCGCCGGACTGCCCAGTACGCTCGTATCAATAAATATCGTCAAGACACTCATTTGATTCCAGTTTCTTATTCATCTTAGATCTTCAAACAATACTTTCGACTCCTTTAAAGAGGTATTCTGTGTATTAAGATTGCTTTTTACTAATAAGAAGTCATCTTGAACATTTGAGCTCAAGTCAGGTCAGTTATGAAAAATTGAAAATTAGAATAAATTATGGATTGTTTTTTACTGAATGTTGTCCATCTTTTTATGCTGTATCAGAGCTTTAGTCAATTTTGATATTAGAAATAGTAAGAATAACAATATTTTTTATGAATGATGGAATTTAAACTATTAAAAATCATTGAATTAAGAACGGTTGTGACGGAGTACAGTTGTTTGGAAATTTGAAATAAGTACAATAAATGAATTTAATATTTAAAGATGAGCGTATCATTTAACATTATTTATTGTTTTAAACAGAAAAATGTCAAAAGTGTTTCAAAAGTTATATAAAGAATTATATGAAATAAAGAAAAAGGTATGCAATATTGTAGAATATTGAGATACACAAATAAAGTGTACTGCTGTTTCTTTTTAAATTTAATATAAATAATTTTAAATGTAAATATTTGTATTTATAATATAAGTATTTATGTTAAAACAGTTTTTATTAAAAATATCTATATCTAAATGCATTTATATATATTTATTTATAAACTTTCTTTCAGTAATTAAACATTTTATTTAAATACTATATTATAAATGCATTCTTCTATAATAAATGTGTCAGAATTCAATGCAAATTGTTTAGTTATATGTAACATTGTATTACATCACTTACTTATCTTATAATAATATTTCTATTATTTCCGAATAAAAAAAACTGAAATAAAAAGAATGAAAACTAACATGTTTTATATTATTTAACGATAAAATACAGAAGAGATTTAGAAAAATATTTTTAAATTTTATTTTAACCAATTGATAAATTTCCCTACTTTCTGCATTATAACAAATATTAATAAATATTAATATCATATTAATCTTAATTGCACTTGGATATCCTGAAAAAAATCATCCATTTCTGTTCCTAACATAGATATATGGAAACTTATTCCTATTTTATTTTAGTTTTTTTAAAATAAAAATTTTCGTTAGCGTCAAAAAGTGAATAAGAAATTTATTCTTGCCAATTTAATATCTCACGTATAAAAGAATAGATATATTTAATAAAATTGCCTGAAATAAGTTTTTGCAATAGACAGAGAAGCTTAATCCTTATTATATAGGTTTGAACCCAATGAAAGAAATGTTTACATTTTGCTCAAATATTCATTAAAAAATTTGTTATTTATATAATGAATTATAAACAAGTTTTAAATAACTGATCGTGTGCAATTCCCAATGCGAAAGTTTTTAAATGTAACCATGCAGCATGATTGTTAGAGAACATTTCTACTGTATCGGAAAATAGAATTAAAAAAAAACACTTTTACTTCTGTGCCGTTTACCAAAAACAACTAAATTGTACTACATAAAAAAACCTTAAATAAGCTTTGGTTCTGTGGAGCAAATTATGTAAAGTAATCGTTTCCTAACAATCTAGTCTCATGTCCTTATTACCTGACTTGTAAAAATGTGGAATTTCATTTTTAGTCCAAAAAATTAAGACACGTAAAATTTAAATTTTTCGCACCATTACAGATCAAATTGTAACTTGAACCATATTAGATCCTTTAAAATATTTATATTCCTCCTGGATTCAAAAATAAAGTTCAAATCATTGAAAACACGAAAAAAAAAGAAATTTTACAGTGGAAATTCTTTTAAAAAATCATCTTTAAATACAAAGGTTTCTAGAATGAACTAACAATCCATTCTGTTATATCAAAAAACAAAGTTTTATCACGAATTTTTGTAATAATTAGTTAATATTTTCAGAAAATTCTTATATAAAACATTTAATAAGGAAAGTAAAGATTAAAAAAAATTCTAATAATTTCTGAATTTAGTCATATAATTTGAAAAGTCCTCTTTATTTGAAAAAGTCCGTAAAATTTTTAAACCATTTTTTGGGACATTATTATGTCTTCTGAATAATCTAATGCTTGAAAAATTAATGTGAATGCTTCAAAATTGTTATAAAAAGTAATTAGTACTATAGTAAAATTTAGCAAATTTATTTTTGTAGAAAATTGTACGATAAAATACACAATCCCACGATATTTCTATATTTAAATAAATATTTTTCTATACTATTAAAATAAATAAATTTCTTTTTCTTTCAAAATTAACTTCTTTACAGATTTTGGGCTGAGCAAACTTAAACTGCGAACAAAAAAATTCTTTCGTTCTGGAAGCGTATGTTTTATCAAAATATTTGTTACTCTCTTATCGACATATACACTATTTTGAGATTACTATCCTTAGCTTTACTATAATTAGCCATATGTTCAAGAATTTCCGATTAGAATAGTTCAAAAGTCAGCATGGAAAAGTCAGATTACCATTGCCATAAGTCATATAATGAAATAACAGATAACAAATAGCAGATAATTTTATCAATTTCTGGATATCTTGAATGAGAAGGAATCTATGGTATCTTTCTAAAGAAGTTTATTCTTTGTGGCATCTAATATTACACATATTAATTAGAATTTTTTATTGCTTTTTTTAAATTAAAACGTTTTTTATATTCACGTTTATCTTTTTAGAACTTATATTTTGAAGTATATTTTTGAATTCAAATCCGGAATGGTAATCTTAAATCCCATAATGTCTAATTTTTTAAAAAAAAAAAACTTTTTATATACTTTATATAAGGACATTAAAATGAAGTTTTTATATTATGAGTTTTATGCAGATTTACATTAGTTCACTTATTCTTTTTTTATTCATTTTAACAACTTTTTGGTAAGCTTTATTCCTATTGATCTTATATTTTAAATAGAACATATTTTAGTTTCAACCTCCCCCCCCCTCTCTCTCTCTCTC
>JAOUZG010008294.1:883668-914866 GCA_026289955.1 Argiope argentata | reverse complement strand
ACACACACACACACACACACACACACACACACACACACACACACACAGTCATCAGCTGGCGGGTTCGAACTCACAGCCCGAAAGGATGCCAAACAAATAATTACACTTACTATAAATAATTGATCAAAAAATGATACTAGTATTGCATTTTGAGTCAATTGAGAATTCATTGGCAATTGAGCCAACTCAAAATGCCTGAATTTTTTCTACGAGTTGGGATAACGTAATGCATATTAGAAATATTAAATTTTCTTTATTCCGTAATTAACAATGTTTAATTATAAATTATTAACAATGTTTAGTTATAAATTATTAACAATGTTTAATTATAAACTATTAACAATGCTTAATTATAAATTGTTAACAATGTTTAATTATAAATGCGTCAAACCTTACTAAATTAAACAGAATCGTTTGAAATAATCGGTCGGAAACATGTTAAGCCTAGCCCCAAAAGCATGGGAAAAAAACTAATTGAATTCTTTACTTATTTGGCGAAGGAGAAATGAAAATTTTTAGAGAGAAAGTTAGTTTTTAGTTAATTAATAAAAAATTAATGAATTAATATTGGAAAAATCTGTATTAACCTCAAATGTCATCCATTACCAAACTTACTTGATTGGATGAATTATATATATATATATATATATATATATATATATATATATATATATATAATATGGAGAGTATGAGCTAATAGGAATTGAAAATAAGAAAACAAAACATAAAATTAAATGAATCACTTTCTAACAGACCATAACTCGATTAGCTGTACTCGACAATAGCTGTTTAAAATTTTAAAAAATAGATTGATTTCAAAAATAAAATATGTCAAATTATTGAAATTACTGAAGGTGTATGGAGTCGGAAATAGCTCCGAATTTTATTCTGTCAAACAGATAAAAGGTGCGACAACCCGAGAAACAGCACCTTCTCACAAGATAGCGTGAAACACTCATCAAAGACGAAACTTGACCAATTGGGCACTACGACATCAATTAACATTGATTCCTTGATTTAGAAGATAAAAAGAAAATTAATTGTTTTAATTAATTCTATTATGAACTGCATGCTATGTGGGAATTGCATTATGCTACATCCATTATAAAAAAGTAATATAAAAAATTATCCCAATACCTACTAAGGGCAACAAAGAAATAATTTCATTTAAGTTATTTTTTATTAAATAATTGCTATTGTTGTCCTCGAGTTCTTCTTCGCAATGGAAGGAGGGGTGAAGTAGCTTCTGAGGGTATGGATCCCTGAACACCTTAGAGCAGAAGTTTTACTTCTATCTCATACACGTAGCAAACCCTTTTTACGGAGCTGACTTCATTCATACATTCCATTCATTCATTCACAGATCCTAATTTAGATCTGGAATAAAGAACGATCACCTCTGAGCGATTCATTTTGATTATTTAATACTCTCTTAATTACTTACTGAATTTCCTACATTTAAATTAATAAATTAATTAAGTAAAAATTAAATAAAATTTATTAAAATAAAATTTTGTATTTCTATCTATGATATATATAATTTTAATGTTTTTTTAAAATTTCATTGCCACTGTTAATTTAAATGAACAAAATTTAAACCCATAAAAAGGATGCCAAATACAAGTGGAAAAAAATGCTTCTGAATTCTATATTACCTATAATAGTGAATTTGGAATTAAAGACAAAAAAAGTAGAAATCATTTAAAAATAGTTTTTTCTTTAGTAAAAAAAATCTATATTTATTTTGTAAAATACATTAATAAAGTTGATCAACTAATTTTTTAAACTTGTCTAATAGACATATCCATTATTATCACAATTAAAAGCAGTAAATATTAATATTCAACCAAGTTTAAGTAGCTAATTACCTTTTAATATGCTTTGTACCAAATACATTACTGAATGAATTTTCACGTTTCGTTTACGTCACATTTTCAAATCCAAATTCTCTTAATCTCATTTGTTTTCTGATGATGTGTCCGCTTTACAACAGAAAGAGGGGTGTAGTTGCCTCAGAGGGTATGAACCCTTGTGCACCCGAGGGAGGACTTCTAGCTTATATGAGAATTACACACACACACACACGCTTGCACAGCGTCTTTTTATAGGGGGACACATTAACACACCTCACCGATAGTACACCGAAGAACAACATGCCCTAACCGGGATTCGAACCCGGGACGTCCAGATCACGAGGACAACACACTACCTCTGGGCCAGGAGCTGGAAACCATAAATGTTCATTATACTTACTTTGTTTGGTGCATTTTTAATCTGGACTAATCAAAGGTTTTAAAAATTGTGAATTAAATTCTTTGAGTTCTAAACTTGTGAATTAATCCTTCACTGCAAGTTTCAGCTTTATTTCCTTATTTTTTAAAGTAATTCGAGTATAAACTATGCTGAAATGAATGAATATTTTCAATATTTTTGGGCTGTTTATATAACATAAAATCATATTATAAAATGTGTTCAAGAAATGGAATTTATGGCCGAAAAAAAAAAATTTCAAGCTGTGCCTCAATTTGAGATGAAAATATTGAAATATATACTGACGAATTTTTATACATAATACTCTTCGTTCTTCAGCTCCTTTAGAACGTTAAAAGCCAGGTGGTGAAACTGCAAAGAGGATTTTATCTCGGGCATAGTCTATACCGTCTTAGTGCACTTTAAAATTAAACTCTTGGCTTAATTAGGTCAATAATAGATCTAAATTAAATCAATTAAATTTTGAAGTGAAGTCTACATGAATCATAAATATACAATAGATCTTGTGTGAACCAATAGGATTGGTTTGTCAAACTAGCCACTGTTCAGTTTGGGTGGCATCATCTCATTCATATCCAAGGTTCTTTTCCCAAAATCTGATTCAAATTAAATTAACATGAGTCTTTATTGAAGCACAACGTCAGCTATCGATTTAAATTTCTAGTATTTCTGAAAAATCAAGGATATATATTTTTATTTTTTCAGGACTTTTGAAGAAATGAAATTGTGAAAAGTATCTGCAATTTACAAATGCTACTAATTTTTAAATCCTATTATGAAATCCTAACAAAAAGTTTCAGTTCTATTATAAAATTAGAGAATTTTAAAATAATCTTCATTGCAATAAATATCCTTTAAATTCCGTTGTTGCTGTTACTTATGGCACTTGCCCTAAGACAAACCTCCCGCTGATAAAAAAGCAGATTTAAGCCGAAAGGAGCGTCTCTAGTTTTTGAAGTAGCGCCAACTAAGGTCAAGAATACGACTTAGCTAAACACTCACCACATTTGCTTGCACGGCCCCTTTTTACAGGGGGGCACAGTCACGCATCTCACAGATAGCACACAGAAGAACAACCATGCCCGAACCGGTACTCGAACCCGGGACTCCCAGAACACGAGAAAGACGCCTTACCTCTGTGCCAGAAAGCCGGCCATTAAATTTCGAAAAATATTAAAATATTGACATAAGAAACTGACATTTACTATGACGTCAGACACAATTCCGTAGATTATTTGCTAATAATTGTGGAAAAATCACTATAAAAGGCGTTGTCAGATTGCTGATCTTCAGTCAAGTGTCTCCCTTGAAGGTTTTATAAGCATTACTTGTCCTTTTGGATTAAGAATTTGAAATAGCACTGTTTTATAAGGATATGCGAATAGCCTTTTCCTTTGTTTTAATTCTTACTAAATATTTCGAAAAGTGTGTGAATAATGGCAGCAATTGGTTGTTTAGAAAATGGACACGGAGAGTAAGTATGGCTTATATTTGCTTAAATATTTGAACTAAACTTGAATGTAAATATTGGTTGAGAAGAAATGACTTTTTGCTATCCCAAATTTTTCATCTATTGAAAAACCTACGGACAGCAAACGGCTCTGAATTCTCACTTCCTAATGTTGTTCACACTAGAAGACTTTATAAAAGCCCAATAATACTTTAATAATAAAAACTTCAAAGGTTTTTAAACACTCATCGAAGAAAACCTACTCGTAGATGGGTAACACTCTGCCAACCACGAGTATATTCGTGGTTGTCAGCAAATGGTTTAAAGTAGTCTTTAGTTATAGTCGAGATAAGATTCAGTAGGGTGTTTAGTATGAGCCCAAGATTTTAAGAATAAAACGGTATCTGAAGTTTCTCGAACGATGTTAAGACAGATCTTTACAACAATACAAATTGAGTTTACCAACTTGATTGCATCGGCAGTTTGGCTAAAACTTCTTAAGTTTCAATTGGATTGTAATCTTTACTCGGATGTTTTGACTTGAGTATCGAGAGTTTCTGCTTTCATTTCGGGTGGAGACTCGATTTAAGTTGTATACAAATCGACGTGATAAAGGCTGAATATAATTATCGATAAAGGTTTGTAGTCGATAAAAGTTGTCATAAATCCGAGCCTTTCTGCCATATTCCAAGATTGCTAGTGAGGTAATGAAAACTCGAAGGTTTGAAGCTAGTTTTGAAACCTTTCGTTCTAGACAACGAATGTCGGATGTTCATGGTAAACGTATGTATTTTAAACTAGCAATTTCTAGTCTACCTAGTTAAATTGTGCTTTAAATTTATCGGTGATCTTTCGGTTCTTAAAATATCTAAACTAGTAAGTTTTCTCGTTTTGTAATCGGTACCTTATTTAACCCTTTGTAGTCAGAGAAGTAATTCGATGCCTAGTTAATCTAATGCATTGCTGTTTATTACACCAAAACATGCATGCAACTGCTTTAAGTTGGGTTTTCCTGAAAAATCTACATCCTTTTAACATTCTGTAGATGTTTTCATCAATTTTTTTAAATGAATAAAATGTCAATGACTCACCTTCTTGAATGGTGGGCAGGAGTAGACATACGACCTAAAAGGGTTAAAGCAGACATTCTCCAGGTGCGTTGTACTCGAGTCTTTAAATTGGCAGACTACCAATTCATTGGCTAATGCGTAACAATACACTTAACGTTCCCTTTGCATTTCCCTGTTCAGGATGGTTGGAGTTAGCGGTAAGAAACGGAAAGTGGAAGGACCGGACGGTGGGTATGCCTGGATCGTGGCTATCGCCGCCTGCGTCATCAACTTCATTATGGCCGGATTGGGCAGGATGTCGGGCATCCTTTTCGTTGCTTTCATCGAGTTGTTTGGAGTGGACCGGAGGAGTGCATCGATGCCTTCCAGCGTGCGATCATCGGCAAGAAATCTACTAGGTCGGTACACTTGCTAATTTCGCTACAAGCAGACTTGCCCTGCAACGAATATTTCAATACAATTGTCCTTTTCTATTTTTAGGACCTATCGTTGGCATCTTGGGTCAGAAGTATGGCGTCAGATCCATTACAATGATTGGAGGAATTGTGGCAAGTTCAAGCGCTATATCTTGCTTCTTCGCTAATGATATCACCTGGATAACTGTTCTGTGGGGTGGATTAAATGGTAAAACCACTGCCTTGTATTAAGCTAACTTTATTTTACTAATTGCATTCAGGGTTTAATGAGATGGTGATTTCGGTTGTAATATGGAATTTCAATGTCATCCAACTGCTGTCAAACCATGACTGTATAAGCTGAATTGTTAAGGATCTTCATAAAGCGATATATTTCCAATTGTTAAAAGAAGTATGTTTTTAAATATTACAGGAGGAGAATTTGGTAGGGTAGATTACTATTGGTACACAGAATCGTTTCCTTTTTAAAGAAGTTCTTAATAAAGTTGATTAGGTTTACAAAGTCACTCTAACTGCTGCCTTTTACCACAAGTGCTTGCCAATAATCAGTATGAGCTTCTCAAACGTTCCTTTTTATTTTTCTAATAAAACTGCCCGTGCACATTAATAATGGCTTGCACTATTTAATGCTACATTAAATCCTTCTTGCAGGAGACGCAATTGTTCCATTCCGAAGCTAACCTGATACTTAACTAATTTTTAATTCAAATACATAAGTCTGGATTTGTATAAAAACATGGATATGCGTTTGCATCAAAATAATAACTATACTAAAAGAATATTGTATTTCGCTTAACCTTTCTAAAATTCCCTTAAATTTGTGGGTTTGAATCGATAGGAAAAATTGCAGGCTTCTTTCAAAAACCGAATGGTACAAGGAAACTTCTCAAATATATAAAATTTTTCCCTACAAGTTTACTTTCTTTATTGCAGGTATGGGCAACGCCCTCACTGTCACTTTGCCTCAAGTGATAATTGGACAATATTTTGACAAGTACAGAACGACTGCTTCCGGAATGGCTTTCTCTGGCGGCTGTCTAGGATCATTTCTCTTCCCTGTGCTTTTGGAGAATTTGATCCACAGCTTTGGAATTGAAGGAACCTTTCTAATCATAGGCGGTATTATAATGCACACCATTCCAGCTGCTATGATTCTAACGAAGCCATCTTGGCTCAAAAGTAAGAAATCGGTGAAAGACATTGAAATCACGGAAAAGCCAAAATTCGTTATCTCTACAGAAACGTCGGTTTCCAATAAAGTTACAGAAAAAGATGCACAAAATCGTTTGGCTAAGCAGGAATCAATGAAGAATTTCCTGAAAAATGGACCGAGTCTTAGGATTCTACGTCAAAATAGTGATATAGTTACAAAAATCTTATCCAACGCTGCACCTGATCTGCAAGCTGATGTTTTGGATATGGATAGCGAAAAGGCTGCACTGTACAAGGAATCTTGCTTGTGGTCGGAAGTGGAAATACTCCTGCAGTCAGTTGAGACCTCGCTTGGAATTCGCAGTAGTCAGCAGAACTTAAATTTGACGAGTGTCAATCTCGCGATTCCTGAAAAAGAGCCCTTGAAAATGATGCGTAGTATGAAAGGACCTTACCTTGCTGTGGAACAACCATTCGTTTCATGTGGAATAAAGAAGTCGAAATCCGTTCCTGATCTGTTTAAGATGTCAAATGAGCCATGTAAGAACGTTTTGTCGAAGTTGAAGGTACTACTTGGCATGAAAATTTCGCAAATAACTTCTGTCTGTCCTGGTGAGAGTAGACGAAGAATATTGAAGGTATCCAAAGAATTGAAGAAACTCTACCATGTTTCGTCTAAACTGGACATTAATGGAAACGGCCCCTCTTCGGTACATAGCGAGAGATCTGTGATTTCAACCAATGGTACAGACCATGGATCCAATTCCTTTTTGGATCACATAAAAACTGCAATCAAGTTGCATGTTAATCCTTTGTTTCTACTCATCTGCCTCTGCAGAGCTGTTCACTTCATTGTTTTCATCCCAGTTATGACTATTGTTGTAGACTTCGTAATGGATAAAGGACTCTTGGAGCAAGATGGGAAATACGCCATCGCAGTCTTGTCTCTAGGTGATCTCGCCGGACGATTGTGCTTTGGTTGGGTGACTGATAAAGGCTTTTTATCTTTACCCAAGTACATGATGTTTGTCATGATCGCCCACGGTGCCAGCACTGCTTTCCTGCCGCTGATGCACACCCAAGTGACCATCTTCTTAGTACTAGGAATTTTTGGTTTGCTTCAAGGCTCACTGTTTGTCCGACATCCCGTCTTGGTTTCGAAGTATATGGGAAAGCATGAACAATCCATCGCTATGGGATGTGTCAATTTCTTCTCCGGTATTCTTGGTTTTGGTCTGCCAACTTACATAGGTAAGTGAATCTTGATGCCTCTTTAATCGCCATTCATTAATTGCAACTTTCTTGAGGGACGTGATATAATTAGGTTCCAAATATCTAAATTTTGATTTGAGAACTAGCCATTAAGATTAGATATCGTGAATTATTCTTTCTAAAATTCCTTACTTTGAGTTCAATTTAAGGTGACAGTTCTAATATTGATCTTGACGGTACATTCACCTCGACATTGGAAGATGATGCAACCAAACCAATCCTAGGATTTAAAAAAATTGTCATAATCAAAGCAGAGGATTTGTTATCGTGCTAAGTCGACCCAATTTTGGTGGCTAGATAGAATCGCTGGCTCCTTTAATGACTTTTATATCATCTGAGGCAAATGTTTTAACCTTTGTACTCGGAAAAGCTTAATTTGCTAGTTAAAGATTTGGCTTCTAAAAGTATATAATTGTCTTAAATTGTAGGATAATCTTCGATACTCATCATCTCGTAGACTTTAAGAATAAAGTTAAAATAAAACGTTTTTGATATATGGTCTCGAATGGTGCCGGAGAAAAGCATACGGATTCAAAGGATTACTCTATGAAATTACCAGGGAACTGAACTTGGTGTAGTTACAAATTTTTAAAATTCTCGTCCATTTATGTTAATCGTAAGATATTTATGTGAAATTTCTTACTCGCAGGTTTCTTCAGGGACACGCTTGGCAGCTACGACTATATTTTCTTCATCAACGGAGCTGGTGGTGCCCTAATCGGATTATTATGGGCTCTAGAACCTTATTTCCTCCGCCGCTCCACAAAAGTTTTGGACAAATCTGGGTCGGTATAACCGCTATACAGATGACTTCTGTTGACATCGTCTAAAAAACTACATCTCTCCGACTAGCTTCGTGTTCGTCTTCAAGAATATTTTGCCCGGGAAAAACGGCTGGACTGTATCAATGACCCGTGGTTCTGAGTTTTTAATTTGCTTCGGGAAGCTTATCTTTAATGATAATATTGTAATCTTAATATTGTACTGTGTAGATTGCTGAGCAATCAATGAAATTATGTATATTGTACGCACAATTTTAGACTCCGAGATATCTTTTAGTTTAAAAAATGAATGAATATCTCGGTTAAAACAAAACATGTACTGCAATTTTAACTTATTATTCCAATGTGTTTCTTAAATAAATTTTTTAAACACCTTAGTTTTTCTTATTCTTATTTTTTCGTCTTGAAATTCTTGTTACCTGGGAATAAATATTTGCATAGCAATTTGCTTGACTAGTTTGGCAGGTTTCCCCCAATAGCCTTAACTTTTGACTCGTAACAAATCTCTTCTGTCTGAAATTCCAATCCTACTATGGAATGATACGTCAATTCAAAGTCGACCTCAGTAGCGATGCAGTGTTAATCTGAAAAGATCATGAGAAAAAATGTTTCGAATACGGAACAATAATTATGAAGTTAAAAAAAAGCTTATCAATAAAAAAATTAGAAATGCTGAACGTTTCTATTGAAAATGGAGCTTGCTTTGAAATTTCTTAATTTCATCCCATTTCTTCAGCAGTAACTTAAGTACTTGGCAACCGTTCCGAAGTGTTGCATCGCATTGTCTTGATAGTTTAAAGTATTGACTTTTGTTAAATGTCACTGGATTATTCAGTTGCAAATGGTAGTCTCGGTTATTCTCTGAATTTTTTGGATACTTTTAACCGTAATGTTTTAACGACTAATGAGTACTATCAGAATGATAGCTTGTTTCTTGATTTAAATTGAATATATTGCTATTTAAAGACATTAATCGTACTAGTTAATGCAGTCATAACGAGGCACTAGTATCACTTAATTCTTAAATTGATCCCTGACCGAAAATTTTGGCAATGCACAATTTGAATTTATTCAGAGAATTCAAACTCTAGTGATAATTTATGTCTCATTAGAGATCATCTTAGACTCGTGTTTTTTGCGGCGTACTTTTAAGATCCTTCTTGAAGCATTACTTGCAAGCAATCGGAATTGTTATGAAATTTTCAAACCTCTAGTTTCACCGCGATGTGTTTTTAAGCAACTCCTGGACATAATACATAGTTTAGGGGAAAATTTCATAACTGCCAAGTTAAAATTTTAATTTCAAACGGAAAAAGTGGAAGGTTTCTTCCTTAGAGCTGACTAATCGACATAAATCTCGAAATCGTGCAGAATATGCCTTTCAAAACTTCTGGTTGTAGAGACCAAATTATGATCGCTCCGTTACGATAAAATTTTTACAGGTCTCGCCTGGTCTCAAATTACCCATCAAGTCAAATGCATTTCTGTAATCAGTTTGCTGATAAGACCCTACTTTCTCATTGGAAATTTTTAAAACACTGATTATCACGTTTCAAAGAAGTGTAGCGACAATGGCACTAGAAATGGGATTTTTTTTATCCATAATTTTTTTTAGTTTAGCTTAGTTGAAAATTGAGTATAAATTTAAGGTGGCGGGGAAGTCGATTATAGCTTTTATTAGATTTAACAACTGAATATTGCTACTTATTCCTCTATATACAAGCTTTAAAACAATTTAAACCTTTTTCTGGTGCCACTAAGATGAGTTTTGTTTGTTAGCTTTTAAATCTCCAAACTTAGTTGCTTATAATCATGAATACTTAAATTATTTTTAACTCGTATTAATTCATTTTTGTTCATTAAAGATTTTAAGTTGCTTATAATTTATACTTTTAAAATCAAGTTACCTCCAGAAAATATTGCCTCGTAGAAGATTTAAAATTATAAAATGAAGTTAGATTGTTAAGCGACTTATTATGTTTTGTCCGGGTTCAAAATTACGAGATCCATTTCAACAGAATGGCATAATAACTAATTATATAAACTAATATAAATAAATTAAAACTACTAAGTAGGTAAACTTATTTTTCTTTTTGCAGTGAGATGAGAATCGTGATAGAAGCCCAGTTACAATTTTACTAAGACACGCCATTGTAGATAAGATATATAAATTACATCTCACTTTTAAGAAATAAGTTGAGATTTAATTTATTTATTAAACTATTTTTGATAAATAATGCTGAAGTTATGATAAATTAAGCTGTACGTTGTTGTAGCTCAAGTATCAACTTCGTTATTTGACCGGAATTCAAACTTACGAGGTCAGTCCCAAAATGCCATTGATGCTATAAATACCAATATCTTACTTCTTTCAAATTCAGTCCCAAAATGGCGTTAGAGTTGCTTTCAAACGGAACATTACAGAAACTGAATTAGGCTTAATTGGTTCAGGCAACTAACACCCATGAAATTAATTTTTTTTATTTGAAATAAAATATTTAACAATTTAATATTAACAATTTTTGAACGTACTCTTCATTTCATATTCCCAAACGGTATTTGCTTATTATACTGTCTTCGCCAATGGTTTAGTAACTCATTGACGACGGATTTTAATTTGGCGCTAAGATCAATGAATTACACCATTGCCGGATTGCCATAATTGCCGGATTGCCAACATTGGTGACGGCTTCAAATTTGGCTATAAAGTTGGGCAGTATAATACATAAATACCCCCGAAATTAAGTGCAATGCATTATTATTCAATGAAGACATCAAGAAGATTGGTTGTAATGGATTACCTTGCACCTGAAGGTAAGTTGGTTTGAACATTTAATATTAAAAAAAATATCTATCGTATAATTCATCTGAAAGTAATATGAATTTGAAACACATTTTGTTACTTTTACCGAATACGTAATTCCTATATTGTTTCTTTCAAAATAGTAAGGGGTAGTGAAATTCTCACACATAAGCTATGCATTAAATTAAATATAGGTTATTGCGTTTCAAATTTAAACCTTACTTGTATTTACATTTCATATGTATATTTAGATATTTCCGCTTATACATAAATCCATTAGATAATTTCTGTAAACAAAAGAATTATTTGCAAAATTTCTGTGCAGATTTTGTAAGCTTTGATTTAGATTTTGGTAATTTGTTTTACCTCATTCTCGAAGTTATTTGTGTCGCTGTTTATTTTCTGCATACATCCAAAGAGGTGCTCTACTTTCTTTATTCTTGTAGCTCTTTATATATTTAGATAATGTTTTTTTAATTCCTTCTGAAAATAATTAGATATATTAAAATATTAGATATATAGTTCTCAAAGGTAAGTTTAACTCTTTGCGGTCCGATGTCGAGTGTGACTTGACATTCCAGAATGTGCATCATTTTGACATTTTATTTATTTATTTTTCAAATTTAATTGTTAAAAACTTCTATATAATGGTTAAGAGATGTAGATTAATTTTTCAAAAAAATTCGACTTAAAAGAATTATATATATATATATATATATATTTCATAGCCATAAACAAATCTTTATATTAGGTGAATAATTCTACATCTAATTATTTTTTGGACTGCAAAGGGTTAAAATATTACCGCATTATAGTTTTGAACAACAGAAAGTAAAATTATAATTAACTAGCATTGTTATTTTTGTAAATCTAGCTTTTTAGAGCTCCTTATGTCCGAAAAAATATTTTAAAGCTATATTCGGCTAGGAGTAAGCCAATTCTTAAACTAAATCTATGAGCTAAAGGAATAAAAATTGTTATGATATCCTCACACAAAATTTCTACATCTTTATTCAGTTTTGTACATGATGGTCAAAAAGGAAATGTACAAAATGCCTTACGTTTTCACTATGCTATCACATGTAACAAAAAACAAGAAATTTTATTTACAGGAAACAACACTTTCGTTGGATTTTAAATGCTAAAAGCTAATCGAAAAGCCAAAAGACAAACTTCTTTAATTTAATATTGATGAAATACATTCTATACAATAAAAGTAAACAGCACGAAGGAAATGTTATTCGCGATCAATGTTCGCATGTACAAAATATATATAGGTTGTTGCAATAGTAGGAACGAAAATCAGAGTTTGCTGGTGATATCGGAATCGGCATTTCTCGAAGTTTGCATTGTTTGGCATTTGAGGAAGAGACGTTCTAGCTGCCAAGCGAGGCCAACCACAGCCGCCAAGAATGTGAAACACTCCTTTGTATGAACCTGTATTGTCTCTGAAAAAACCTATAACATAAAGAATAAGTATTGGAGAATTTAAATTTCTGGCAAAGAGAAACTATCATAGTTTAATTATTGATAAATGAATGACATTATAGGTAAGATTTGTTTTAAAAAAATTTGTAAATGGTTTCTTTTATTAAACCAAAAACAGAGATATGATCTCAATTCGGATGAAAAAAAATCACTCATTAATTCGCACCAATCGCAAGCATGTTATCCATCAAGATAAATAAGTTTCGAGTTCTTGCAATACTGAAATTGTGCCTATAAATTTGATTTTACAGAGATTATTATTAAAGCAACTTCATGCGCATTAATACCATGTTATGTGGATGCAAATTATTCTTATTATTTCAAGAATATACTGATTTTCTCTGTACCTACGTATTATACCGTCTTCACCAACGATCGGCAACGGTTTAGTACCTTTTTGGCGACGGATTTAAATTTGGAGATAAAGATCAACGGACTACAACATTGCTGGATTGCCATAATTGGTGGTTCAGCAACTCATTGGCGACGACTTCAAATTTGGCGCTAAAGTTGGGCGTAATACGTAAGTACCATTTTCTTAGCATCCATAAGCTTAACTATACGAGGAGAACCAATTAGTATTTAAACAGAACTAAATTCAAAAGCATCTTTTATTTTTGAAACTTCTTGATATGATTGTTTGAAAAACTTAACTAATCACAAACTTTATAGTCACTTTATTCTGAGAGAAGAAAGCCATAGAAATTGATTTAGTTCTCCAGGGTGAATTCTGCTTAGATTTATAAAATCATTTTTAATACAATACCTTATTTTAACTAATTGTATGCAGCCTATTATTCCTTTTTTAATAAATTTTTGAGATCTCTAAGAATATTTCGAAGTTTCTTAGGAAGATATCTTAAGAATTTTTAGAAATATTTCGATTTTTTAGGAAAGAAATATAAGAGTTTCCGTTGTTTAATGATATTTAGCAAATGTTAGATACAGATGTGTTCTTATTCAATACTGAAACATCATGAAAATATATTATTTAATCACTCAAAACAATTAGTGATATTTTGACAAATACGGCAACAAAAAATTATAAAACGGCATTTTTGTTTGTTTTTTAATTTTTAAACAATGTTGAGATTATTATTCATACTTTAAAATGTTGATAATAAATAAATAAATGAGAGGTAGAATATATGAATAAAATTATTCGAATTGATATAGACTTATATTTACTTAAAAATTAGGTAGAAAATCTATACATAGTATAAAATGAAGTCTTCTTAAAGCATCTGTATGTTGGAACCATGAAAACTCGAGATATAGTTAACGGATATTGGAGATATTTATACCATTTTGTAGAGCATTTAATAGGAAAGGTTTTAGTACATTAAAATTGTATCAAAATTAAAAGGGGAGTTTTATAATTGTTATTTTGATTTATCCGCACCTGCTTGAAAATCTGAAGCGACATATGTGTAAATAGCAAATAGCTGTGGTATGCATATGCGATACATTTTGTTGTTTACTTCTGATTCTAAACAGTTATTCAAATCTCCTTATGCCGAAAAGAAGGAAATCTAACCTCGACATGATCGCCTGTGTTTTGTCTAAGGTCATATCATATTTTTACCTTTGTAATAGTCTAAATGTTTCTTAATGTGTACAGTAAAAACTGTTTTGTAGCTATTTTTGACAATTTCTAAATATATTTATATGTTTGTTTGATGTTGCGTAACATGTATGTCATATTGGCTGGAGTTTATATTTAAGTTTAAACTTAATTTTTCTGCTTGGATGCTATGCCACGGGCAACGCCGTGTGGGTACTGTTAGTAAATTATAAATACGTATCATAGGAGTCAGGCAAAGCATTATATTATAGAATCAGCTTTTCTAGCTCGGTAACAGTCCAAGATATGGTGAAAATCCCTCATCAAATTGTAAATCGTTTTGATTTAGTACGAAAAGGTACCTTGAGTGCAATAATGCTAAGACCAAAATATGTAAGGCTCAGTTTTTGGTCATATTTTCCAACGTTCTATTTCAGAAAAGTCTTAGAAATAAAACAAAACAATTAGTTATTTGCAGATACTTTTATTTTCATATCCGAATCCTCTAAATCATTCATGGTGCTTATCTCAGTATTTATATATAAAAAAAGATTATTATTTACCGCGTTGTCAAGAATTATTACCTCAGAGTTTTAGAAAATCGCGACTAAAGAAATTTGTGTTTTACACGTTTTGTGCTAAGCATTATTGCACTGCAAGTGTCTTTTCGCACTAAAATTCTTTATATTATTGTAGCTGAATTTTTCCCTTCATATCTTGAATCTTTTTCTATATATGAAAATTAATTCCATTTTTTGACACTAGATGCTGCTGTAACCTAACTCACCATGTAGTGAGTGCATAGTCACTTTAATACATACCAAAAGTATGCATTAATTAACATTGTACTCAAATTAATGAGAATAGATGTCACCTAGGAGATACCATGGGCAATAACTTTTAAAGATGTTTCATAATTTTATTGGATATTAAAGTGTTAATACTGATCTGATATAAAATTATTATTCGTTTCCTTATTAAATTGAGGGCTATATTATTTTAACGACCTAGTACAACAGTTTTCGAAAGAAAAAAAAACTGTTTAGTGGGTATTAAATATTTAGTTAGATTTAAATAATGAAATTTGTATTTTTTGTTGTTGCTGTTAAATAAATATTTTTCTTGTAGGTTTTAAAATAAGCGATAATAAAATGATTAAATCGAGAAACTGAACACTTGTAGAAAAGAACTAATTTCAGAATGGTTTCTAATGGTTAAATTACATGGTTCAAACACCATTAAAGTTCATGGTATAAAATCTGGAAAACCGAAACTGAATTTCGAATATAATATTTGTTTTAAATTTTGGGTATCTGATACTTCGAAATGTTTTAATATTTCTCACTGCTATTGGAATCTTAACTACTAGTATAGCTAAATCGTTTCATGTTATCCTTCTTATAAAGATTTGAAAATAAAATACAGATCTTATCTCCAAAATATCTAAATATAATTTTCGCTTGATATTAAATGCATTTAAAGTCAATTAAAAATGCCACTTTATTCAATGAAATCTATTCTTTTTGTTGTTACTAATGGCCCTTGCCTTGGACAAGAGCGCTAGCAGCCGTCAGCGATTTTAAGCCAAATCAGCGTCTGTTGTTTTTGTAAATCCAACTAGGGCCAAGAGTGCAACTTAGCTACTCAACACATTCGCTTGCACAGACCCTTTTTACAGGGGGGGGGGCATTCACACTCCTCAAAGATAGTATACAGAAGAACAACCCCGCCCTAACTGGGACTCGAACCCGGGGCGTCCAGATCACGAGGAAGACGAACTACCTCTGTGCCAGGATGCTGACAATCTATTTTTAAAATCACTGTAATAGAAACAATGGAATATTTTAATTTATTTTTAAACAGAGCAAAAAAGAGCTTCATTTTTCGACAAAGAGTGACAAAAAAATGTCAAATTATTTAATCATTTTAACTATTATCTTCTTTACAATTATAAGAAATTTGACAAGTGTACACAATACGAATTTGCTTAGTAAATAATGAAAATATGTATATATATTGTTTAAGAACAAATAAAGTCTGTAAATTCATCTTATTATGTCAACACATGGAACGTTAACCCTCAACTGTGATAAGCACGGACAACTGAGATTTCAACATCATCTGTCATTCCAAACAGATTAATCTGTGGAAGTGATTCTTTGAGAGGGCAGGTTGCTGGTGTATAAAGATATCTAGACAGCAAGGAATGCAATTCTTTGTTGAATATTTTCATTAAACAAAGACGAGGGAATCTGTCAAAGATGTTAAATATGCAAATGAAGTTATTCCATTGTGATTTTTTGTGAATTTTAAGCATAATATAGTTTTATTTTCTATAAGATAAATACTTCCCAGTTAAAAATTGGAATAACACAATATATATATACGGAGTAAATTTTTTTCTCTTCTTTCTAGGATACTACTTAATAGACATTTTTTTCTGATTTTCCAAGGGTTTTGACGATGCAAAAATATTTTAAATGATAAAATAAATTATTTAGTGATTTTTAAATTAAACCTTCGATTGTTTTATTTCGATGCTAAAAGTATCATCCAACCAGAAATATAAATGAAACAAATAATTCTTTAAAGCTTTAATTCATTGTTCATTGATCTTTTTTTGAGATAATTCCTGAAACTATAATTGCTGAAAAATATTTTATATAATAGTAAATTTATCACTTTGATTATTTCAATTTAATTATGATGCCAATGTTTTCTAAATTTCAGTAATTTGTTAAAAAACATTTTTTTCAATCATAGATTTTTATTATTGCCATGAAATTAAAACTGTTTTCACCAAATATTTAATCATAACCTTTCTTCCATTTTTGAATGCAGACCAACTAAAGATTCTGTTCATTATCTTTTGGAATGACACTAGAAGAATCAAAAAATAAAATCACAAAAAAGTTAAAAGTCAATTTTTTGTTAAAATAGCAATTCAAGCACTTATTTTAAATGTCAGTTTGATCTCAAAGGACTAAATTCTATCACAGATGGTCGCTGCATACAATAAACGGATAGACATGAAAAGTTATTAAAATATCTCAGCTTTAAAGTTTGTCTCAATCGGGAAAAAATTCTTGTTTTAAAATTATTTTGTTGAAGGAATTATGAACAAGAAGTTTAACAGAAATTGAACAAAATCATTATCCCTGACAAATTGATTGCTAAAGATAAGAAGATATCAATTAAGCAATTTTTAAACTTTTTCATCCTGGAATATCTCTTATCCAGAATATTTAGATATTTAACAGATAATAGATTTTACTCTACAAAGCGGAATAAATTGGTTTCAAAACATTTTACTTGTTCTTCAATTTTAATATTAAAATATGAAGTATGCATTGAAAAAAATTTAACCAAAACTAAGTTACATGGATTATAAATTTTTTTTCAAATGTCAAAAAAACTGAAATGTTGCTATGATTTTAAGAAAATGTCAACATATTTTTTCTTGTTGAATAGTCTATGAGAAAATAAAGTCAAACAATAATTCGAAATGAGATATAAATGAAATAACAACCCTTCTTTTAAAATTAATCTTGAATAAATAATTTTTTTATTTAAGTACGAGAGAGACCATTAAAAAACAGATTCTCTGATGAGATTAAAGATTAAAGCTTTTGATAATGAATTTTGTAGAATGGAATATTAGGTGCTTTTATAAATAAAAATGCTTGTCATGTAAAAATAAAAGATAAGTCTCAAACGATAAATGATTTGTAAATGATCTATGCACAACGAGTCAACATTGTTATGGCATAAATTTCCCATCTACATCTTATTAACTTCAGAACAATGACCACTATTCCCACAAACTTTGAGATTTGCACGGTGAGATTGGTTACACCGCTTAGCGGCTTATAACAGAGCTTTTCAATCTCGAAAATTGTTCAAGGAGCGGGAAAAATAATCATATTCAAAATTGTCAAAGAGGACTTTGAGTGAAATTATTCTCATGCTAAATTAATTAATGTTCATATAATTAAAGTCAGATATAAATCGGAATTTCAAAGACATAGTTTATAACGATAGATAATCTTCTATCTTTCTGTCCCCCTGCATATCTTGCAAGAACAAAATGGCTTCAAATTTAGAATTAAACAACTTGTGATGCAAAGTAATGAATATATATTCCTTAAAAGTTCATTTTCCTACTTCTTGTACTTGACCAATTCTACACTTCAAAAAGTCAAAGGCATAGTGATTGCATTAACGAATGCCGATAAAAAAATTCAAGGATATCAAGTTAATTTTGGAGCTGGACCTGAAGTTTAAGAAATTTATCCTTTGTAACATTTGAATGATATATATATCGTTTATTGTGATGCTATATAGACGGATGCGTTTAGCTTCAAATGTTACCAAGGATAAGTTTATTAAACTTCAGGCCCAGCTCCAAAATTAACTTGATATCCTTGAATTTTTTATCGGCATTCGTTAATGCAATCACTATGCCTTTGACTTTTTGAAGTGTAGAATTGGTCAAGTACAAGAAGTAGGAAAATGAAATTTTAAGGAATAATATTCGATGAGCAAGATTTAAGGAATATTTTTTAATGTTATTGATAGAAAAAAAGTTATCTAGATCTAAGTGGATTTTTTCCCTTTTCCCTTGGCAAGATAAAAATGTAATTTATTTCACCAAATTCAATTGCTTATCAATGTGTCAAAGTTATAAATATTTTTAGAATTCAAAGTAATCGAATTCAGAAGAATCTGGATTTATATATAAAGAAAGCTTTTGAAGGGATATAAAATTTCTTTGATATACAGATTACTATTCTTCAAAAACTCCGGATGCATGTTAGAACACACAGAGATAGAACTTGTTAAATTATTTAATTAGTTTTTGTTTGTGTTTCCTCTAAAGTAACACCCCATGTAACTATGTACTTTTAACATCACTTTTGCCACATATTTTAATAATTTCGGTTTTGTACTTTTTTGGGACTTGAAAACAGTTGGCTTTAAACTCTAACCAGAAAAAATATTTTCCTTTTATTTTTACTTTTTTCATCGAAGTAAAATATATATAACAATGCAAAAATTTTAGTAACCGCTGTTTTTCTTAATGGATGTTTCAATTAGCAGTAAAAATTACAAAGTCAGAAAAATATTAAGTGCAATTCTCTTGAAGCGTGTCATTATGGCTATATACAATCTCAAACAAGTGTTTCAAGATTGTGGAAAGTTGATACAGTTAAATTTTTAGATTTTTAAACTAAAAAATATATATTTCTAAGTATAGAATCAAAGAATATCATCCAATACTATCCAAATTAGAAATTAAATAATAATAAAAAATAGTAACGAATAAAAAGTAATAAAAAACATAAATTTCGAATTTTTTCAGGCCATTTTATGAATTTCAACCCAAAATATTGGGTTGAAAAAATGTATGTAAAATAAAATTTTTGTCTCTATATGCATCATTTAGTGATGAAAGTATACTTCAAGGTCAAATTTAGAACACTCGAGTTTTATTACAGATCATGAAACATTATGTTTTGCAAAAAGACGCGGGCTGAAAACCATTTGTCATGAGAACAAGACAGACAAGATAGTATAAAATATAATTCAGCTCTCAAGAAAATGTTTTGGCACTTCACGGGGGCAGCTTAAAATGCTGCATCATCATTTTGACAATATAATATTTGAAATAGTGACTAAAACCAAACAGATTGAATGTTCAAGAAAAATAATTGAATAATATCATATTGAATTCATTTAATAAGTTAGAATGTTACATTTTTTCAGAAATAATTTCTTACTTCCAAATTTAATCTTTGAATATGCTCCAATATTTCATTATGCTTAATACTCCATTCCATATTTCGAGCTGTGTTCTAAATATAAATAGGACGTTAATCTGACTAATCTATATTCCTTACTTTTGTAGGTTGTATAGTTATTCACTATCTTAAAAAATTAAATTCTTTATTAATTCATTATAAACGTTTTTAATTGAATAATATGTTTAATTTATTCTACAGCCTATTACTGGTTTACCAAACATGAATTTCTGAGGTATTTAATAAATTCTAACTAATTCTGAATAATTTATTCTCTTATCCCATTCATTCATAGTGTCTAATGATTAGGAAATGAAGAAAGATTTAGATTTATTATTATGAACGTTTTAAATTTATTTTGTAAGGTAAATGTTTTTTTTCTTTGAATTTCAGTTATCGGAACTATCATTCAACATTCACGTGTGCGGCAACAATAGAAGTGAATGATATACAGCCTTTAAGAGAAAAATAGTTGATAAGATGAATGCTAAGATGGAAGGCCTTGAGTTATAAATTACTGATTAGACAGAACTATATGGATGATGATTTTAAATTGTTTCCTTCGACCCCTACTGCAAGTTAGATCATATTTTCAGTTTTTAAATTATATTAAATTTATTTCAAAAATGACGTCAATATGTCATTTTGTAAGAGAATTTATCGAGGATACCATCATTATTGGGGTTATTGAATCATTTAATGCTGCTTTTTAAGGAAAAACTGGTGAAATTTGTAGCCCATTTTAACATAATTTGACTAAATAGATAACTTTGTCATATCTAGATTGGGCAATTAGAGTATTTCATTGATTTTGGGCTCATTATTGTAAGTTGCACAAATTTCTATGCAATTCATTACACAAAGTTCAATCAATTCCAATCTATTGCAGGGTATTTATAAGATAATATAATTTATTTCATGTATTACGAATAATAGTAATTTTCACTCAAGAGCGATACGAAGATTCAGACTTTATTGTCTGTGAAAAACCGTATTAAATATTCACAACACAAACTACAAAATTCACAGCAAATTATCTTTACTTAATATGCTGATTTCAACTAACAGCGAAGCTATAGATAGCCCAGCAGCGATAGAAAAGGCGCTTTCACCAGCTCAGCTAAAGGCGTAGCTGGTCCTCTGAACTCAACCGACTCCCCTTAGTGACAGGTTGACAGGTTACCAAGCCCCGGCAGGGGATTATCCCTGTCCATGACGAGTAGCTATCGGCATGGTTGTCGAATATTTACAGTTACACTCTTTGAGACCCATGAAGATGTTAAGTCTATGACGGAGGAGTAGAAATGAGCTAGAAGCTGGAGAAGCTGTTCGGCCAGAGGAGTAGGGGTGGAGGCGTCCAATTAGGAGAGACCTCTGCAATAGTGTAGGAGTAAGGGAAGTCAGTTCGATCTTAGCAAATTTTGGAGGTGTTGCTGGATTATCTGCTGTTCGACGTGGGTAATCAGGCGTAGTTGACTGCAGGATGGAAAAGTGAGGAACTTTGCTGGACTTAGCCGATGAGAGCATTCAGTATGATGAGCTTTTTTCTCATCTTTGTTTACCGATTTCTTGGCCAGTAGAGCTGCTTCAATTATTGTCGGGAATTTTAATAATATTTCTCTTATGTCCCGAAATATTTGGAGAGCTTCAAAGATGGACAAAAGGTCTTCTATCTTAGGAAGAGTGGAAATATTATTCAATTTTTGAGTCTTTGGAGAGTTACCTAACAATTACAGCTACTATAAAGAGCTTTTATAAAGGCGAGAAATTTAGTTTTTAATTAATAAATAAAAAATGAGTGAATTAATTTTTGAAAAAACCGTATTAACATCAAATATCATCCACTACGTTAAAAAAATTTACTTAAACTTGAATGGATGAATAAGCAGTATTTTATTAACGACTGAAAAATTTAACAAGATATATGTATATAGGGCGAGTTTGAGCTAATAGTAGGAATTTAAAATAAGGATTCAGAAAACACTATCTGCATTTTTAAACCGTATTAGAACTCTTTTGCCATGTTATGATAAGTGCCCTCTATATATGTAATCTTAAACATATACATTAAAGTCATCTCTATATTAGTCTTAATTTGGTTCTCTAAATAGAACCACTGAAAAAAAAAGTTTTTATTTCTTTACAAAATGAAGAAAAATGTATATTTAAACTACTCTTAATAATATTTTTATAGTTATAAAAAATGTCATTGGACAACTAACTCTATTCGCAGTAGTCCCCATTAGTATAATAATAAAATATTATTGGATAGTATTTTTCCCAATAATTAATTAACTTTTCTTTAAAAAATCTGTTGATGTATTTATTATAGATAATTCATGTCAAAAAAAAACTGTTCATCTGAATTACGGACTGAAAAATAATGATTTTTCTTACTAAACATGGAGCTTTTCAATGCAATTATTTCATTTCGAATATTAATACCTTTACTGTGAATGAATACAAAATAATTGTACGACAACATGAATATATAGCGTATTAAATACTCAAGTCAAGCATCAAAAATCTGAAATATATTTAAAAAATCAGTATTTAGTTTTCATTCTCGAATTACAAATGCAAAAATAACAGGAAATAAATTCTTCTTGAGTTGAAAATTTTATTAAATTGTTGAGATAAAATAAAATTGTTGGAATTTATTGCGTAAACAATTTCGTTAAAATGAATGTTTTATAGCAGTAATACGTTGTGTCAATGAGATAAAACGGAAATGAAAAAAGTACTGTAATGCTGAAACAAACAGTTCTTAGCAATCGTAAATCTGTCTAAATCCTTTTATCACGTTGCTACTGTGTGTCAGCAAATTTCGAGTTTCCCACTCCTCTGACACATGGAAAAACGAAAAAAGAAAATGATGAAAAAGAAAGATAGAAAGTGCAAAATATAGAATGGATATTCACACCCATTTTATATTGGAAATGATTGGGCACATTTGAAAAAAAGAATCAGGTATCTTTCATAGATCAAGTGATTATCAGTTTCGTGAAAACATTAAAACATTCCGAATGCTCTCAATTTGTCTTTCAATACAAATCTAACTAAAGACGTAATTCTTATCTTTTGAACCATGATCTCCTAAGAAGCTTAATAATATCAAAAGAACTGGTATAGCAGGAAGTATGAAAATAATGGAGATGTTCAACCAATCAGCATAATGCGATGCAGTCGGTAACAGATGCCTGAGGAGGCTATTACATCAATTATCGCTTTTATAATGGCAGTTTATCAAGATTTAAGCGATTTTTAACGGCGACTAAGAGAGGGCACACGAGAGAAGGAGCATAGCATTTCCGCAGTAGAGATGAAGTTTCGATTTTAAGCCTGACCATTTCTAGGGTGTACCGCGAATACCAGTTTTCCAGTAAAGCTTCAAATCTCCAATAGTAGTGCAGCTTGAAAAAGGCCTTGATAGAACGGAATCATCGACGCCTGAAAAGAATCGTTACACGAAATAGACGTTCAACATTTCTTCAAATTACTGTAGTTTTGAATGCAGGCCAATCAACAAGTGTCAGTGGTCGCACTATGCAACATAACCTAATTAACATAGGCTTTCGCAGCCGCAAACCATCTCATGTGCCATTGGTAACTCAGTGACACAAAGCTTTGCACCATGCCTGGGCTCGTAAACGCTGCTCTTAGGCTTTTAATGATTGGGAAAATGTTGTCTGGTCAAAGGAATCACGCTTCCAAGTGTATCGGGTGGATGGCCGTGTACGGCTGTGGAGAAAACTCCATGAATCTATGGATTTCTCATGCTTGAACAAGGAACTATTCAAGCTGGTGGAGGCTCTGTGAGGGACTTTGTTCAGGTGGCAGAAAATGGGACCGTTGATGTGTGTAGACTGGATCATGACAGGTCAGTAGTACCTTAATATCCTTTCAAACCCTCTAAATTCATTCATGTCCTGTATGCATTTTTACGGACGTGGACAATTCCAGCAGGATAATGCGTCCCCTCCCATAGGTCTATAACAACTATCAAGTAACTTGAGGAGACTTTTTAAAATTTTTTCCCCTCTCTTGGTTATCTTATCCTCCTGACATGAGCATTATCGACCATATTTGGGATGTTTTGCAATGTGCGATCCTCAGGAGATCTCCACCACCTGGAACTCCCATGGCTATGGCGACTGCCATCCAAGAATCAAGATGTGAAATGCATGAAAAATATCTTCACAAATTAGTTGAATCCATGCCACACCGTACAACGGCACTTCTGCTTGCTCGTGGAGATACACAATATAAAATTGGTGTACCAGTTTTTTCGTGCATTTCAGTCTACAATATAAAATTCATGCAGCGCGTTTTACTTGTATAACGAAGCATACCCAACACTATACTACTTAGACTTAAATATACTAATAAAAATAATTAAAAAATAGCAAGTACTAACTAGATTTATTCTCTAATACATTTAATATATTAGACAGCTTTTTTGTAGATATAAACCGAATATCCATTTTTTAAATTTTTTAATAGTGAAAGAAATAAAAGGGGGCAACTACATTTTTAATAAAAAAAGAAATAGGCTTAAACTTCATTACAAAAAAATAATATAAAAAACAGTTTTAGGTTAACAAAGTTTTATTTTAGTTACTTTTTATTAAATAATTACAATTAATAGAAATATGACAGAATCACAATATTAAGCGGCAAAACAGGAAGTGAATTTTCTAGCAATTTTCCATTCTCCTTTCAACAAATGGTGTTCGAACTCGCATCCCAAGGGTTGCGAATCCAACGCCATACCAACCAGACTATCCCGGCCTAACAGTTACAATTACTATAAATAATTGATCAAAAAACTATACAAGAGTTGAATTTCCAAAGCTATTTGAGGATTCAAAGCCAATTGTGGCAACGCAAAATGAGTGATTTTTCTACGTAGGCTGTGGTACGCTATACAGTACAGAAATTTCTAATTTTCTTTATTCTGTATCATTTTAATTCGAAAGTACTTCAAAATGAATTGGAAAATCGATTTATTAACAATTGTCTAATTTTAAAAGGAACAAACTTTATGAAAGTAAACAAAATCGTTTAAAATAATCGGCCGAAAACATGTAAAGCTTAACCTCCTTAGCGTAGGGAAAAACAGTCGTTACTTATTTGGCGGTGGGGAAAAGAATATTTTTGGCGATAAAGTTAGTTTTTAATTAATTAATAAAAAATTAATGAATTAATATTTTAAAAAACTGTATTCACATCAAGTGTCTTCCACTACAAGTTTTAAAAAATTGTCTTGAACTTCATTGGATGAATAAACAGCATTTTATTAACGACTGAAAATTTGAACAAGTTATAAGGAGAGTGTGAGTAATAGTAGGAATTGAAACAAAAGAATATTGTTATGAACTCTGCATAAATTATTTTTTTATTTTAGAATTAAGGAAAATATTGTAAAAAGATTATTTAATGTAATTAAAAGCGTAATTTTTTTAAATTTGAAAATATTGTAAAAGGAGTTTTGTACAATAATATTTCTGCAAATTTTCAATGAAAAGGGGCATATAACTTTTAAATAATTAAAATTTCAATATTTTTTTTAAAAAGTCTCTTGAATTCCCAATACATTCTAAAGCATAACTGCGCAAATTCCGAAATCTGGAATCAAGCCTTTTGCCCTGTAGAATGCCAGTAGACACGCCCTGACAGACACATATTATTCTTTATTAGTAGTAAAGATTACGCTATTTATTCTAATATATTAGTTATCTAATTCAAGCCTACATATTTATGTTATCATCAAACAATATAAACTTATTCCTGTAAACAGTTTATACTTTTAACTTTCTTCAGAAAATTGTATAATTAGAAAAATAGAAATTTTGGTCACAAAAGAAAATATAAAATGCATCTGATGTGTATATTCATAAAGATTTTTAATTATATTGAATGAGATTTTTTTTCTGTTCTTCCCTCTTTTTGGCCTCTTACATTTAACACACAGACTCACACATTTAATTGATTCCATATTTATATAATGGATTTAGTTTCTAAAAGATCAATAAAGATAAAATACACATAACCATGATAAATAAGTTTTTATGTACAAAATGTTACAAGTTGATGAAAACTATCTGATATTACAAGAATATATATCAGCATTAGAATTTAGTGACGATGATATAGTTCGCTTTTTTCAGCATTTGTTTCCTCTGAAATTTCAGAATGACTGGCTCAAGCTGCCAGATGAGACCAACGAAAGCCACCAAGCCTCCAAGAATGTGGAATACTCCGTTGTAAGAGCCTGTATTGTCTCTAAAATAGCCTGAAAAAAGAAAATGAGCATACATATTTCATACAAAGAAGAAAACTATACATTTTTCTTATAGTTTCTCAGCTAATTATTGTCCGACAAAAAATGTCAGATGATTAAATTACAACTGATTGTTTGAACTTAGCTGCTGTTTATTGTTTAATATTTTACTAGTTATTCATTTTGAGATGCAAGAAAAAGAGGATAACAGCTTTTAAAAAGATTAAAAAGAAATCTGCTATGCATATTTCAATGTATCATGTCAGAATACCATTTCTTGAACGGTCAAGTACCACGTGCTCGTGCGAGTTAAATTACATGTTTATTCATTTTAATGGTTTCATTGAATGAGTCACTTTAGTATTGCAAACGATCAAAAAAACTTTTATCTCGCATTGATTGTTTAAAAAATACTAAATTTCCCATTTATTTCATTTCATATAATAACGTGCTCCAAATGACATTTTTCTCGGTTTTATTTGTGGTAGTCGATTAACTTATTTTTTTTAATAAAATCTTTTGTAAATGTGATGGAAACGCTTTAATAAAAGCTGATTTTTTTAGATGCTCCCGGAGATAATAAAATTTTAATTTTTTACCTACGGAATTTTGTTGAAGCTCATTTACAAAATAACATGTTCTGGCATGATAATAAGTGACTAAAGAAAAAATCCCGGAAGAATTTCTGTTAAACTATTTTTTAAAAAAAACCGAACCTTCTGATAGAATCTTCGTAAAATGTTCGAAGAAATATTTGCGCATACAAAAAATGAAAAATTCCATTTTTTTTTAATTTTATAAATGTAGACATGAAAATAAGTAGCTTAGATTATAGCTCCTTTTCTATTATTAATTAATGATGCTTATAAGCTTAAGAATTAAGAATAAGAATTAATCTTCTGAAGCCTTAATAAAGTATTAAGGTTTTTATGTATTAGATCGTCGATCTTTATCACCAAATTTGAAGACGTCGCTAATGCTAAACCGCCATTATTTTAGAAATTGTTCAAACAGCTGTCGTCGGCCATTTTGTTGGTTTCGTCGATGGTTTATCGCCAAATTTGAATCAGTCGCCAATGAGTTACTAAACCGTTTGAGGCGACTGCTTATTACCTAAGTTTCATTATTTAAAGCATTTAACTAAAGAAATCTTATTCAGGCAACAAAAAACGCTTTAAATTCATTGCTTTACTCATAAGAAATAATTAATATTTTAAAAGTTACCGAGATGCTTAATGTAAATAAATTTAACAGAAATAAATATATTCAGACAAAATATTTAATATGAATTTGTAAGAAAAAAATTATGAAATTTATAGTAAAACTAAATAGTTTAGTATTTTAAAACTTGCTATGCTGCGTCTTCAGAAATATTCTCATTAAAAGCAAATACATTTGACACGTTTTATTGGTGATAAAATATTCCGGTTATTAAAGTTCTATTAAAATTGTTTTTCTTTTCCTGATAAATTGATAAAGGCAATTTTCCCCAAAAAATTCTCTTTAAAGGAAATACAAATAAACTTTTCATATCTAAATAGTAATCAGCCGTCAACTTCGTGCAATATTTATATATTTAAAATAATTGTCAGAACCAAAGAAACGATCTTCCAGAGACAACCATAGCATTTATTTCGCCAATTTTTACTTCATATTAAAGATAATGACAACCAGAGACCTTATCAAGGTTTTTCTGTTTTTCAAAATCATTTTTTTGAGAGAAAATTTTTTTAAAAAAAGTTTAAATTAAAATATGCTATGCATATTTCATTGTATCACGTCAGAACATAATGTCTTGAATGGCCATGCACCACATGCTCGTGCAAGTTAAATTATATTTTTATTCATTTTAAGGGTTTCATCAAATGAGTCACTTTAGTATTGCAAAGGATCCAAAAAACTTTGTCTTGCATTGATTGTTTAAAAAAATATTACATTTCCTATTTATTTCATTTTATACAATCACGTGCTCAAAATGATATTTTTTAAGGTTTTATTTACTGTAGTCATTAACTTATTTTTTTAAAAAATCGGAGCTTTTGTAGATGCAATGGCAACACGTTATTAAAAGCTGATTTTTTTAATGCTTGTATTTTGTTGCTACGGATTTTTCTTGGTGCCAAAAACTTCATACCCAAAACAACATCATATTCTGACAAGATAAAAAAATATTTCATTCTCTCTCGCTCTGTGCGAGTGAGGAGGGAGGATCTTGTCAATATTCTCTAGTCATAAGCGTAAAATAAAACATCTAATAAACCAATCCATTTTCAGGAGGAAATGCATACCTATACTCGTTATCAAGCCATTTTGGAGAGATTCTGTCAAATAAAGCTCAGTGACACAAATCTGAACAATTGAACTGCTTTCGCTACTTTGCAAGCAGAACTGACCAATCAGATTGCTTTTTCTAAATTATTCAAACATAATTTAGTATAGAATTTCTTTTTTTAGTTATTTCATTGAAACTGTTCAACGTTTCTATATTAATACCGTTTATATTGTTGCCGAATGGGGCAAGTCTTAGCAAGCTTAATTTAGAAATGTCAACCAACACATTTAAGAAAATCATGATCTTTCATTTAAAATAAATTTCTTTCAATGGCAAAATGATTGTGGCTTGAAAATTATATCGTCAGTATTCCTCATAGAAAATATACAATATTGTAGTATTTCTTCAATTTTCCTTGCAATCGGAAGACAGATAACTATTGAATATACATTTAGAGTTTATGAGCACTCATATAACAAAAATTGACGAAATCGGACAAGAGATTGGAACTAAGTGATTGGTTCTTTTATTTTTCTTACTATTTTAAATAAATAGATAAAATAAAAAATAGTACCTATCATTGGAGCCATACAAAGCATCAGAAGACCTCCATAGAAATTCAGGCAACCCATTGCCACCGATTCTTCACTCTTATCCATGTAATGGCTAACAAGGATCGGGAACATAATAGCAGTTCCCCCTTGGGCAAGTCCATACAAACACATGCAGACCAACATAAAATTGAAACTCTTGTTGAAAGGCAGAGAGGCGACAAGGGTCCCCATTAGTAGCATAGTCATGCCTGAATAGTTTTTAATTTTAACTAATTTCCTATCGATAACTTGTCCGAAACTCAATCTTCCAATCAAATCAGCAACAGAGAAACCGATGATGAGGAATTTGCCATCGTCGTGGGAAACGCCCTGATCCACAGCATAATCAATGATTATCGTCAGAACTCCCACAAACAGAAAAGCATAAACAGCCATAGAAATACTTATTAATACAAATATAGGTTTCATGTTGGTTTGGAGTAGTGATTTTAAAATAGTGGGCTTCTTGGTCTCTTTGACTTGTATGGCCCAGTAAGAATACGTTTGATCTTTGGTGTCATTTACTGAGCTTTGATCGTTTGGTGGAATTATGAGTTCTCCTTTTATGCTATCCGCTCGAATTTTCTCGATTTGTTTATCCGTTTGAACTTGTTGGCAAACAATACCAGAAAATTCTTCAGATTTGGCGTCAAAATCTTCATTTTGCTGGGGTTCAATACTTGTAATAAATCCATCTTGAGCAACCTGGCTGGCGAAACTAGCAGACCGCATTCTATGTACGATATCTTGCGCCATTTGACCAACGAAACTAGATGTCCTTTTTTTCATGCTGGCCGAATGGTGGAGCCCTTTTCCCCTTTCTTCCTCTTGGTTGTTTTCCTCGATTGTAGTTTGTACATCATCGTGATTCTCAGAGTGAATACTATCTGAAAAAAGGGGCTCTTTTTCAAATACAGGTGGTAATGAATCATGTCTGACCATGCTTTCCCTTATGATCTCAGAAATTTCAGAAGGCTTTCGATGTGAACGAAGGGAACCGCTTACTGAAGGTATATCCTGTTTAATACTACCATTTCGAAGATTTGTTTTTACAACATCTTGATAAAAAGGAGGAGCATCGTCTTCTTGTTTTATCGGTCTGCTTTGACCATTCTGGATACTAATGCTATCATATGGCGCCAAATCTTCATCGAGATTTAAAAATCCTTCATTTCGGTACCCAACATTTCCTCTCATAGGTTCTTTATAAGGTTTAACTTCTCTATCATTTTCTTGAGCAATATTTTTCGAAAAATTGCCAGACTTTTTGGTGTTTTCAATCCAAGGTGGTTTCTTTAAAAGCAAGGCCATCGGAATAACGTTGAAGACTATTCCGCCTAGAATGAGAAAAGTCCCCTTCACACCGTAAGTAGATAGTAGATATTCCATTATTATGGGAAATGCAAAGGTTCCAAAGCAGTCTCCTGAATACCCCAGACCTAAAGCGGAGGCTTTGTATTTGTCAAAATACTGATTGATGATCATCATGTGAATGACGGTTGAGAGCCCAAATCCTACTCCTGTAAAAATATGCGAAGATTTGTATTAGTAACACAGTTTAATATATTATTTGTTTCTATCAGGCTGTTGTTATATATAAATATTAATTAATATATTAATATATTTCTATAATAATTAATTAGATTAATTGCCTCTAAGTTAATTGTTTCTAGTGTTTCTAAATTTCTACAATGTGAAAGCTCTTATTCATTAGTATGTTTCTAACTTTTTTCGAGATTTGTTTTTTGTTGTTGATGTTGTTTCTTATGGCTCTTAACGTGCACAAGATCGCTGGGGTAGTCAGAGATTTATCCTAATCAGTGTCTCTTGTATGTAGTAGCGCCAACTAGGGCAAAAAGCACAACTTAGCTACTCTGTCATCTCATTCGCTTGCACAGCACCTTTCTACTGTGGTGATTGCAATATAAGCCAATAAATATCCTTCGAGCTGAAGGGTCCCTTTTGCTTGATCGGTATGATA
>JAOUZG010008294.1:839149-879036 GCA_026289955.1 Argiope argentata | reverse complement strand
TTACTTTCTATATATATATATATATATATATATATATATATATATATATATAGAAAGTAATAATATCTAAAAATTCCATGCCGAGATTTTAACGTCCTCTTTCTAGAAATCTTTTGTATAAAACAAACGCATTCTTAAAAATTATGTTCGTCTTTGAATACGATAACTCAAAATCACATTGAATGAAGTAATGTATATAATTTTGAATGCCAACTTTGCAGATTACATCAGATTTTCAACGAAATCCATGCAAAGAACGTTTGTCGGAGAACAAATGAACACGAAGATAATAAAAAATAAAGACCTTGTAGATAAATCTGATGCATTAAGAAATTATTTAAAATTAAAACTCGTTTCAAATATGCCTTGGGGCTATCGGTGTGTACTTCCATTTGAGAATAATGAATTGAAAAAACGTGTCGACTTCTATATATTAAATTTGGTTATTAATCTTATAACTATAATTGATCTATGCCAAATTTTACTTTCAATCGGTCGGATAAAAAAGATTCAAAATACCAATTTGGCATTCTGGATCTTTGTATTAATCATTAAATGACTCACCTCTCCCCCCCCCAAAAAAAAATCACTAAATATCGAACATAATATCATGTCAGAAAATGGCGTTCTTTTGGGAATTAGGTAGAAAAAAATCCGTAAGCGAAAAATTGAAATGTTGTTATCTGTACAAGCACGTCAAAAAATTAGCTTTTAATAACGCGTTGCTATCACATTTACAAAAGCTTTGATTTCAAACAAATATAATTTGATGACTTCGGCAAATAAAACCTATAAAAATGTCATTTTGAGCAAGTGATTATGTGAAATGAAATAAATAGGAAATGTGATATTTTTTTAAACCATAAATGCGAGACAAAGTTTTTTTTTGGATCGTTTGCGATACTAAAGTGACTCATTCAACGAAACAATTAAAATGAATAAAAATATAATTTAACTTACCCGAGCGCGTGGTGCTTGGCCGTTCAAGAAATGATGTTCTGACATGATACATTGAAATATTCATGGTAGATTTCATTTTAATCTTTTATCTTCTTACTAATGTCAAGCAATAATACACAAGTACCAATTTTTTCTCTATATTCTGAAGCACGCAACTCTTGTGCATAAAAATAAAAATATGAACACTTGTATCAATTACGTTCTTATTGATTAGACTTACAATTTCATGCTGGTAGAGTGAAAAATAATTTACTTTTAAAAGAGAGGTATGCTAAAATGTTTTGAAAAAAAAAATCCCTATGTTTGTTTTTCCTCTCAGTTCAAAGATTGCTTTCGTTCTTTCAATGTTTTCCATTCATTCTTTTTTGTGCTTCTCTTCATCTGCGGTTTAGGAATTCAGGTTTAATTTTTATAACCTCAGCAGAAACATCCTTCATTTTCGAAATATTCTTTTTTTTAATTAGAGGATACTCTTTGAAAAAAATATGTAGTTAATTTCTTATTTAAGTTTTTAAGATGAAAAGTTTTATAAATAGCGTCAATTGTTATTAATTATATCGTGAATTAATTAATTAATTATATCGCTATTAATTATACGCTTATTTTGGTTTAAATCAACTGATTCATCAGCAGGCTTGCCCATGGCAAGTGTCATTAATAACAACAACAACATATTAAACTAATGAACTCAAAAACAATGCTGTTATTATTCTGTTTATTGACTTATATATAGTGATAAAATCACATATATCAAGTTAAGTCCATTGCTCTGTTGTTTTTACTTATTTTCAGTCAGTCAGTAAGATATATTTGTGTATTTCTCTTTTACATATTAAAGCTATTCAGGTAATTGTAGTTCGGATTCTTGGAGTACACTGTATTTTTACTTTGAAGTTCATTTCATTTCCAAGTACTGAAATATCTTCGAGAATAGTATTTGCTTTGAAATTTATTATAATATTTCAATAATAAAGCTATACTTATTAGTACAACATGGATCATTTTAAAAAGTGAATTGAAAAATAAGAAAAATATTTTCAATCAATGATATCCAGCATATTTTCATAATTTTTTCCCATTATTTTAATTTATAGAATGTGAGTAAAAAGTACAGGTAATAATGAAAAAAATAACGTTATCTCTGTTAGACTGTCATACAAAGACGATACGTCATTTCGTATCTTCTATCTATGCATCCATCAAATAAGAATTGATCCGACGCGTTTATGAATGTCACGCCGATCTGATCGCAGTAACATCTGTTTCTTTAATCCATCTAGAACAAGCAGGTGATTCTTTTTCCAGGAACATCACACGTGACGCTTGATTGTAGAAGGTCATATTAAGTGATAAATGAGTCTTCAGACGTAACAAGGTTTTTTTTTTCCTATTCAATAATTCATACAAAAAAAAGTTATTCTGATTTTTTTCTTAATATCATACATTTACTGTGAAACTTTCTATTCAAATAAAAAGAATATAAGTTACAAGAATGTCCAAAGAAATAGCTGAAAATATCAATAAGCTAATTACAATTACAAATTTGTCTTTGTCAAGTAATCGGATTTCTGGCAGATGGATACTGCGTCTTTCTCGTGTTCAAGTCTTAGTTCTGGCATAGTTGTTCTGTGTACTATCTGTAAGGTGTGTGACTGTTCCCCCCTATAAAAAGCGGCTGTGCAAGCGAATGTGCTGTGTGAGTAGCTAAGTCGAACTATCGGCCCTAGTTGGCGCTACTTCAAAAACAAGAAACGTTTATTCGGCTTAAAATCGCTGACGGCCGTCGGCGTGCTTGTCCACGACAAGTGCCCTTAGTAACAACATCAGCAAAAATAACTTTGTCATATTGTCTGTCTAGTATTTCTAATTAATATTTTATAAAATAAATGTAATTGTCAGCCTCTGGAAGAGGTGATAAATGCAGAGTATGATTTAAAATCTTCTCTCGTGAATTTAAATTTCAAATAATTAGAGATATAATCTTAAAAATGATATTTAAATATGGCTAAGTGATTTTACATTATTTTATGAGATCATGTATAGCTCATGTGATGAAAACAACAACAAAAACGATGAGTAAAATTATTATAATTATTATAATTTTTAGTTAGTAGAAAATGCTCTTTGTGAATCAATCAAAATTACCTTAGAGTCTGAGTCACAATTACCATAGAGTCTTACCGTGAATCAATCATAATTACCATAGAGCCATAGATCAGAATTACCATAGAGTCTATCCGTACGCAATGTAAACTGAGTTACAGTTTGCATTGCGTACGGATAGTAATAACCATCTTAGGAGGACAAAATTAATTTTACTAAAAAGATCTAAAATAATTTCACAGCAAAATCTTGTTTTGTTGGTATTTTTTGAATTCATGATAACTCATATGTTAGAAATTAATTGCAACTGAATCTTTGGGATTATAAGGCTATTTTATTTGATCTACCTTATCATTTCCAACCTTTCCTTGAATTTTGACTTTAAAAAAACTGTTATTTTCCTGCTTTTTAATTGAAAATTCATTGTTATAGTAATAATTATGCCATTTTGCTGTTTCGTCAAAAATGAAATTGTGGGATTTTTTTATTGTAAATAATGGGAGAATGATTTTAATTATCTAATACATTTATATAAAGAAGAAAATCACATTACGGTAGAAAATAACGGTTTGTATAAAATAGATTACTCAAACACTCAAAATTTTAATGTAGTTCTCAAGTTATGCGCAAGAGATTTAAAGGAAATGAAACATAGATAACATTTCTGGTGAACCAGATGCTCGCCAAAGGCGGCTGGTAAGAAATAATTTGAAATAAAAGGAATTTTACATATAACAAGATTCCTGGATGTGCTATCAAACAACCATAGTTTTATAAATTTATCCTCAGATTTTATTATTTTTTATATAGTCATTCCAATAATTATTAAATAACTTTTCAAAGCTAATCGCATTTTACATTACATTAATTAATTACATTAGTGGTTTAAATTGTTACTTGATAGAAAATATTGGTCTTGAAATTTTTATGTATATATAAATCATTTTAGATACATGTATTAAAATATTAAATTAAGACTGTAATTATAATAAAGACGCGTATGGTAGCTATGGGGTTGGAGTAAAGCATAAAAAGGGAATATAGTTAGTTTTTTGAACAAATTACACAAAACAATTTAAAATTAGATGAATAAATCCAGAAAAAAAGAGTTTTATTTTTATCATTTTTGCAACTAAATCCAACTTTATAAAAAAATTTATGTTTTAATTTTTTCTCTAATATTTTATGAATGTAGTATGCTGAGAGAAAGTTTTGTTAACTTCAAAAAAACATAAATATCGGCATTTTAACGAATCTTCATGCGTTAGCCTTCTCGGAATGAAAAGCATGAAATTTTGCTGATGTGTTTGCGTACGCTATCATGGAATCGGAAATACTTCAAATCAAAGAGATGAAGTATAGCAATACACTTGAATATAAATCTGCATGATATTCTGAGTTAAATACGTAACTTGAAAAATATACTGTCTGAAAATACATATTTAAATGTTTCAACATATTATTATACTAAATACAAAATGAAGATTAGTTTAACACGTGTGCTGTCATTTATGGTCAAGTAAAATATCAAATAAATTTTGGATATTTTAATCTATTTTATTTATATTCTTAGTATAATTTTTATTGCTCCTGTTTCCACTTTATACAGGAAAGTCGTAAAATATTTGTAATGTTATCATGGCAAAAATTAAAAGCGAATCTTTAAAAATATTGCGTAGTGATATATTAAATTAACAATCAAAAGACATCGTTGAGAAAATAACATTGAATTTTAATTTTCAAATTAAAATGAGATCTTTTAACATGATGATATTTATAGGTGTATATACTTTTCAGTAAATTGCATTATGTGACATACAGAATTAAAATATAAATTGTTCTATCGTGCATTGTACCAAGAATTACCAAATTTTAAATTACTTCTTGGGAAGTATGTATTCACTAAAATTTTTTTAAAAAAATTGTATTAAATTTTTAAAATTTATCGAAATTTTAGCGTTTATTCCTCAATACCTTCTGAGAATTTTATCGTTTAAATCTTAATTATATGAGCTTTAAAATAAATAAAGTAAGCTTTTCAGTAATATCAATTTTATTTCTATGCAATTTTTTTCTAATTTCATTAAAAAAAATTTAAGAATATTCTTTTATTACAATTTATTTTTTAATAACTATATTTCTATACATAAATGTTCCAATGTTGATAAAAAATATTTGCGTGCACTCTAATAATGCAATAATTGTGAGAAATTTTTAAAAAATAATATAAAAGTAGGTGAATTTATCTTGCAAAAAAAAAGAACAGTGGAAAAGGAATTTTTTTTAATTGGTACAAATCGAGAATGTTACATATAAGTGCGATATTTTTTCCTTATATTTTGTAAGCTATTTTTGTAAGTAAATAACACTTATAAGTTATAGAAGGTAAACACCCCTCCCCCGTATTTTTATGGCTTCCACAACATTTTAGTCAAAGCGAATGAGAAGATGACTTTTGAAAAATGATTTTCACCATAGTTTCGAAAGTTATACTAGCTTTAAATTAATAATTGCGTCTACAGAAATTTACTTACCAGACAAATTTCTAAGTGCAACTCTAATACTAAAAGGTAAAGTGGCTTGTTCACGAGTAATTCCATATGTTTCCACTAAAGCTACATACAAAACAGCCACGCTCCTAGCAATGCCAACTAGCAAGAAATTGATGAAAAAGCAAGCTATAGCCACAACCCAAGCATAACCCTGATCCGGTCCAGATCTCTTCCGGTTGGTATAATAGTAACTGTGATCCATCTTTGTTCATCAGAGACGTGTGACGTTAAAATAACGCATATCCAAGCAAAAGCACCCAACCGCACGAGTAATATTTTTTATACATATGGAAAGCCCCAATTTGATAGATTTTTGAAAAACAGCATTGACAGCGACATCTGAATTTATTATATTCGTTATCGGAATCGACATTTGTACTTTTTCTGGAGTGTTTATCAAGGATAATTTTCTGTTCCCTTTTGCTAGGCAACCATTTAAATCACATAGTAAACAAAACCCCACACCTTTCTTTCTTTCTTTTTGCTTTTTTAGGTGAAAAGGAGATAAGAGATTTCATGTTTTCTTCATTTAATCTGTGAATGAGCGTACAGCGTAATGTTTGATTAAAATTTAAGCGATACAAAGTACTGTAGTTTCGGGTCGTGGAAGGGAAAACAAGGTTGTTGTGATATTCTGTCAATATTTTGAGGGCAAGTGTCCTAGAAACACATTACGTAATCCTGTTGACTTCAAATGTTAGGAGTATAAGTGATGGTTTTAATTTTTTCTCGTATTATAACTAAAAAAATTACAAAAACAATCAGAAGTTACATAGTATTCTCATCCTCATCATCTACAGCAGAATAAGAATTATATGTTACTCCAACAATTTGCTTTTTCATATCACTCGTTCATTCAGTCTTGCATAAATATCATTTTTTCCCGGAATTCTTTTTTCTTTATCTGCGCTTTTCGGATACGCGAGATGAGAGGGAGGGGGATATTACATAAAAAGTCCATAAACGAGCTCTTCCTGACAGCAAATGAAACCAGGAAAGGTTTTTCCCAAACTTTCTCGCCTACTCTCTAGTAAATTTGTCATACCAGAGAACGCATTATATGTCATAGGTCACAACAGTTATTAAACAATAAAATTTTGACGTGAATTTAGCATTTATTCATAAAAAGTCCACAAACGAGCTCTTTCTCACTACAAATGAAACCAGGAAGGGGCTTTCCCAAACTTTCTAGCCTACTCTCTAATAAATTTGCCATACCAGAGAACGCATTATATGTCACAGGTCACAATAGTTATTAAACAATAAAATTTTGACATGAATTTAGCATTTATACCGTATCTATGGCATCATCCTTGACAAGTTATTTATCCCTCATGCTCTGGAATGCATTAATAGTATCCAAAGAAATCAATTTGTGTTTCAGAAACGTTTTCCTAGACCAACTGAAACAAATTTGACACAAAACTGCACTCGTGGTTACAAATTCTGATAAAAAATTTAATATTTTAAAGTCATTAAATTTATTTCTGAAAGTGCAAACTGACAGGCAGTCATCCTGTAGGCGTATTTGGCTTAAATTTTGACAGTTGTGAACACTATTCATGTTAAATCTGCGCAATTAATTTTATTTTATTCAGCTCTCTTCATTTTGTAATCATCGTGTTGACGTATATTCGAACAGTCGGACAGACGGACTTCATCTAAACAGATGTTATTCAAAATTTGTTAGATATCCGCATACTTGGTGTAAAAACCATGTATCAACTTTTCAACTATTTAGTTTGAAGAGAGAAAGAAAAAGGCATAAGAGAAAATCCAAAATTAATCCATTTTGTAATGCATTTATAAAATATTAAATCTTTTACAAGTTGTACAATCGAGGGAGACAAAAAGATATCCGTTAACTAAACATGAAAACAAACCAAATAAAAAGAAACTGATTATGGTAATAAAAAATCCAATTTATTCCCACTGTCCAGAATTTGGACAAGAACATTTCATAACAGATTTAGATATATACTCTGAAAACATTTTTATCAGCATCGATTTTTTACATTTATTTAACTAGATGATGTTTTAAATTAAAAGAAAACAAAAAATACAGTGATCTGCTCCATCGTTTTATTTATAAATGCTAATGAACTAATAGTTTTGTATGATTTAAGAAGAACTTGTGAATTATACGGTGTGTCTGTGTGTACGTGCGTGTGTGTGTGTGTCATTAGCAGATTATAAATGCAGGTAAATCCCGAGTGAGTAAAGAAAAAAAGTTTAGTACGAAACAAACAAACAAAATAAAGTATTTATTGTCAATAAAAAAATCGAAACTAGTCTTATCATTGATTCGGCCTTCTTCACTGAACTCAAAAACGTGGAAGCGGATCAGTCAATCCTTGGCTTTAAAAGATAACACCTCATTAAAGCTTTCAACAGATAAAGAAATGACTAGATTAAAAGTATTTTCCTATATATTTAAACTTAATATCTGTATCGATTCGTATCTGGAAATAGCACATGCGACTGTAGGCTATGCATTTAGGAGTTAAATTAGAAATATTCAAACATACAAAATTATATAAATTTATTAAGCTTATATTATGATTATCATGCTTATATTAAATTATATTATTTTAATTTTTACAAAATCTTTATTGTAAAATCTTCACATTTTTGAATATGATTTGTTATTTAATACTTTCATTAATCTAATAAATAGTATATAAATTTTTCCATCCTTTCTGCAAATAATTATTTCTATAGAATCATCATTTCATGGGGATTCAAAATGAAATTATTTTTTTGGTGTAAATCTGAAGTTATGCAGTGCCTGATTTTTGAGAATAAAATATCTCATTAGGAATTCGTCATCTGTTGAATTAAAAGTATCCTTGAGTGGTTCAAATTGACCTATCAATCAATAAACGAGCTAATCAAGAATAATTTTTTTCAAGTCAATCATTAGTAAATCGTGTAATTTATTATTATACATAAATTAAGGAAATAAATCAATTCGGAAAATTATAATAGGAGATCAAATAGAGATGTGAATAAATAGAGATGTGAATTTCACTCATTATATTCTTTCAATATCTATAGAGCATATTATAATGTCCTAATTAAGTCGTTCAAAAGTCAGCTGCTTTAAGCAAATTTCTTTTATGTTTTTTTTTTATTTTTGTACATTTTTATTCATTCTATATTTTAAATAAGTAAATTGTTTAATAATTTACAATTATTCGTAACCATTTTTCTCTACTTCAGTATACATAGATAATAACTATTACTTATTAAATAATAAATATTAATATATAAAGAAACACTAATTTTCTCCATTTTTATTCTTTGGACTTTAAAACATTGGTTTTTGAGAAACTGAATTAATATACACCCTTAGTTTCGTCAGTTATTCATTTAATATATTTAATTAATTTATAATTATATAGCAAGTAAATTATGATTATTTGATAAATTAGGCTAGAGAGAGTTCGGCTTTATAATCCAAAAGAATTGCATAAAATAAATTTATGCATAATCTCTTGGTTAATTTTAAATAACTATTTGTTTCATGCAATATCAATGTCAAATATTTTATTCTTAAACTATTTATGTAGATATCTTACTGGCAAAGTATGAAATCTTGCATTCTATAGAATGTCTAGGCTATAGAATGCAAGTTTCTAATATCCCTACTTCTTTGAGAACTATTTCGCGAGTTCCTATTCCTGATACCGACAAGGAACCATTTCGAGAGTTATTATTCCTGATGTCGACAAGGAACTATTTCGCGAGTTCCTATTCTTGATGTCGACAAGGAACTATTTCGCGAATTCCTATTCCTGATGTCGACAAGGACCTATTTCGCGAATTTCTATTCCTGATGTCGACAAGGAACCATGGCGCGAGTTCCTATTGCAAATGTCGACAAGGAACCATTTCGCGAGTTCCTATTCCTGGTGTCGATAAGGGACTATTTCGTGAATTCCTATTGCAGATGTCGACAAGGAACTATTTCGCGAGTTCCTATTCCTGATGTCAACAAGGGGTGAATTGCATCGTGCAATATATTTACAATTGTAATGAATTGACGCAAGATCATTTATACCGACTTCGATATTCTGAAGGAATTTTTTTTTAAGTATATTCGAGGTCACAGTTTACTTAACGTCCTAAGAACTTGCTTTGAGTTGATGATATTCCTGACCACGTTTCATTACTCGCCGGTCAGCTGCAATTGCTCAGTCCAATGGAAGAGGCCAAGGATTCGTCAAATGCATACGTAAAACAAGGTGCCAAAATATGAAATATCTTTGAGTGAAAAATTTAATGACATGTAATTCAAAATGTCATTCAAATTTACCATGTTATAAAAAGTAGTTTTATTTCTTCTTTTTTTTTTTCTTTAAGAAGAAAAGCCTACATTTTATTTTGTTCTGTTTTCATATTTCTTTACGTATTGTTTTGAATACATTTTTAATGGTATTCTCATTACTTTTTCAGAATAACATTTATCTTTTTTAGGAATGCACGTCATATCTATATATAGTATAAAGTGAAGTCTCCTGAAAGTCTATGTACGTTGAAACTACAAAAACTCAAGAAATAGTTAACGGATATTAAAGACATTTAAAAACATTTTGTAGAGCATTTACTGGGGAAGGTTTCAGTACATTAAAATTATATCAGAATAAATAGGGGAGTTTAATAATTGCGATTTTAACTAGTCAGTGCAAGCGCGAAAACCACAAACTGCGCATGTGCAAATGGCAAGAACAGTGGTATTCATATGCGATACCTTTCTTTGTTTACGCCTGATTATAAACAACTATTCAAATCTCAGTATGCCGAAAAAAAGGAAATCCAATCTCAACATATTTTTTATGCTTGTTTGATGTTGCTTAACATGACTATGTAATATCAGGTGGAGGCTAGACTTAAATTTAAAAGTAATTTTTCTTAAATGCTATGCCACGAGCAACAACGCGCGGGGTACTGCTAGTAAATGATAACATTACCAGGACTTTTTTTCATACTTTTCCTAAATAATATTTATTATTCGATACAATGCCTAAGTATTAGATACAATTTCAAGTGAAAAGTATATAATAATTCTATTTGGTTAAAAATGTCTGGTATAATATAGAATGCCGGGGCTTTATACTTTGCCGGTAGCGTATGTATATAATTGCATTTTATTTGCCAAATGTTTCATGCAAACGTTAAGCAAATGATTTCTTAAAATAAGTAATTCGATATATCAGCATTTACTGCAACAATAGCACTAGACCCACACGAATCATTACGGTTCAGTGTATCACAAAATTTCAGACTTCAAAGAATTAATAACAATAGTTTATTCTAGAATCATCGTCACAAGTGCTCTGATAGGCGATAATTTTTAGTGATTCTGATATGGAATAAAACAACAATAAGTACTTCAAAAACGAGACAAAATACAAAGAAGGGGGTGCAGTAAATATAAGAGAATGGAAAATAAATTATTTTATATTAAATAGAATTGGTAATTAAATATTTATACTAGAATGATTATAGAACAGTGTAATAAGTTAAATACCTATAAGTTATTATAAATTATCGGGAATAATGTCTTGTAACTTTTTTACAAACTCTAAAAATGTGCTTATGTATTATTGAACTCGTGCTACTGACGATTATTAATCATGAAAGTCTATTAGAGCGGAATAATATTATGTTGGGGAAAAAGAAATCTATTATCATTTTACAACCATCTACCGAGAAAATAATGGGTTTCTTTTTCCATTATTTTCAAAAATTCCATATGGAAAGAAATCGAAAGAAATCCATTATTTTCTTGGTAGATGGCTGTAAAAGAATTATGGATTTCTTTTTCCCCAATTCAATATATAAACAGTTGATGAGCAAATATTAAAAAATGAATATATATATCTTGAATGCCTACACCACTTTTTTGGATCGATTAAAAGAAATTTTAAAACACAGCTATAAATGTAGAAAAAAAAATTTCGTATACACAAAATGTGTATACGAAATTTCATATATTTAGGTCGTACATAATAAATGGAAAATTACAGAAAGACTAAAACGTAACTTTTTAAAAGATATGTTACCAAATTCGAACAAGATTTAATACAAAGCTGCACTTTCGATGTTAAATCTGGGCACGAAGTTTTATCCATCGTGCTTTCCTTGTTTTGTAAATATTATTTTAAAGTATGTTCGTAAAGCAAAAAGCTAATTTCCCTGAATGGACTTCGCCCAAAGTTGATAGGAATCTACATTTTGTGAGTAAATATCATAAACCAAATTTCACCCATGCAGATGCCCAAAGTTTTTTAAAGTTATATTTATGGGTCATAGACGAACATACTTAATGCAGTTTTATTTCGGACTCGGACAAGTTTGAAATACGGAAATGCGTCAATACTTCGATTTCAAATTTTTTAACAATCACAATAATTTTGTACAATTTACTTTTCACAGTAATCACTATAATTCATTATAATTGGCTTTTCTTATAATTCACACTTTTCACAATAATCACAATAATTCATAATAATCGAATTCTCGTACAATTTACACTTTTTGTACGAGAAGGTAAGAGGTATTTACTTCTGACCAGCTTAAGTTTTCTGACTCCGATTTTTTTCAATTAAAATATTTTCATTTAGTTTCGTCGTATAGACTTCCTTTATAGACTTCAGGAAAATGATTAAAGTTAGGAAACTTAGTTCAGGAAAATGATTAAAGTTAGGAAACTTAGTTCAGGAAAATGATTTTTACATCAACCTAAAACTCAAAAAAATTACCTCTTTTATAATATCAATTTCATTTCTGTAAAATATTTTTAAATATATATATTTTTAATTTTGACATACAATTTGAAATGAAGTTTTTAAGGCTACAGTCAACTATTTAAATAATAATTGCGTGCTTTTCCTAGTGTTAAAATTAATATTTACAAAATACTTTCTTATAAGAAAATAGGATTTTCATTTCATTTCATTTCTTTCTTTTTTAGTAATATATACACTTTCAAACTTTATAATATGTTTTGACATTCTATTAAATTCATCCTTTGTATCATTAAATAACAAGTTAAAGTAAAAAAACAGGCAATCATTATTATAATTTAATAATCTAAAAAGACGATAATTTTGACGAATAAGCTTATCGTCAAAAGCGACTATTATAACCTATTAATTTCCTAATATTTTCCAAATTTTTTTATACCATTTACTTTTAAATTTGAAACTTAAATTCAAAAATGTCTTATAGGATAACATCAAATAAAATACCTCCATTCCCATTAAATGTTTCTTCAAATTTACGTACGTATTTTTTATGTCCAAATTTTTAATTAAATACAATTTCATATTTTCCCATTTTTCTCCATTATTTTATATTCATTTATCTATTTTAATTGATTTGAGAAACGAACAAAAACATTTTCTCTCATAAATAAAAAAAAATTGTTTCTAAGGAATATTTTGACAAGTTACTAATCTATCAGTAAGAATTAAAATTAGAAGAAAAAAAAGAAATGTTTGCTTATAAATATATCTGAGAAATTTATGCCGTCAAATTTCAAATCAAAAACTATTCTTAGATTTAAATAAGTGGAAATTTGTGGTAGGCATATTTCAGGCTGATTCACATTAACTCATGTAGGCTGATTCACATTAACACAAATGTAAATCAAGTAATAGACACATTGACTCAAATGTGAATCAAGTAATAGGCACATTAACTCAAATGTGAATCGGGTAGTGAATAATGTAGGCTGATTCACATTAACTCAAATATATGCATGGTTAAATGAATTTCATTGTTCCTTTTCAAATGCTGTAGACTCCAACCAAATCATATGTAATTTATTATCCATCTATTATAGAATATCGAATTTGAATACAAACTCACCAGTCATATTTCTGACGCAGACTCTTATACTGAAGGGTGTCGTGGCTGCCTCCCTGCTTACACCATATAGCTCTATAAGGGCAACGTACAAGACTCCGGCTGTCCTGGCAAGTCCGGCCATGATGAAATTAATCATAAAACAAGACATCGCAATCACCCATCCCATCGCCTGGTCCGGTCCCGGAGCCTTCTTCGCTTTGGTAGCCATCTTCAGCTTCTGCTCTCCGTTCTCGGGCAAAACTGGCTCTGATAGGGCTATGCCTCGGAGTTTTTGAACCCCCGTGCATAATAAATATTGGGGGATTTGAAAGAATGACAGGTCGTTATCAGGACATAATGAGATGGATTCTGGTGAGGTTCAAGGTAACCTTTGAAGTTGCGATAAGGTTGGGGTTCTGATGAAAATGGGAGGAATTAGACTAAATGCAGCGTTTGGTAATCTCTTTAGGTCTTTGAAATCCGAGCAGAAAATTGCCTTTCGTTTAAGAATAAATAAGGGTTTGGACTTGTTGATGGAAGTTTTATTTCAGACATAACATGGCACAGTTTAGTTATTATAAGAATTTCACTGAAAATGAAGAAAAAAAAAACACTTGAAACAAAGTTTTATAGTTTTATTCTTGTTGTTTGTTATATCTCGTACGTAATTTTTGAAATATGTTTATGTCTAATGTAATGTCTTTAATTAATAGATTTAAAAAGCTATAAACTTAATTACAAGTATTTTTAAATTGTTAGCAAAATAGAAATATATTAATTAAATTAATTCAGTAATTAAAATGAATAATTTAATGTTCCCCAAAATTCATATAAGCTTTTAATTAACAGAGTAATACGAGTTAAATAAATATATTGTTGAATAATGACTGGCATGATAATTATAAGCTGTTATAAATGGAGTTTTAATGACTTGCATTTGATATTGTTGCATATTTAAAAGTTATTCAGTAATTAAAATGAATTATTAAATGGCCTCCCAAATTCATATTAGCTTTTAATTAACAGAGTAATACAAGTCAAATAAAAATATTGATGAATAATTACTGGCATGATGATTATATGTTTTTATGTTTTTATTATAGGAGTTTCAATGACTTGCATTTGATATAGTTGCACATTTAGAAGTTATTTGAATGAGGGTCAGATTTGGTCATCCTGTGTCTATTAATTAGATACAAGTCTTCAGACTAAATTTGTCACTATACATCTTTTCGTTTCATTTGAAGCCCATTTTATACATAAACTAAACATTTGTAAGTCACACTAGGTTGATGTTAGAATTAAAATTTCCATAATATTATCCAGTGAGCATATGTTACCTAATGAGTAATTTCGTTTTAGTTTTGAGTGGTCTGGATTAATATGCTGTCCTTTAAGTAGTAACAAGCTAAAGAAAAAAACTTGAAAGCTAGGATAACGACAACGTTTTGCTACATAGTCATAGCTGCTTATCTAAACACTGTACATTGTGATTACGTACCCATATTCCTGTTTAATTATTGTTCTATTTTGTATTCATGACCACTTTGAAAATTAATACAATTGTCTTTTTGGTCTCTCAGCAAGTTTAAATTCCAGATATATTTTTATATTATAAATCTGCTTAATGGTATCTTTAGGATACTCAATGCTAATGTTATAAGTACATCGGTTAATTAATCGCATATTATCGTTTCTGAATTTTATTCCATAATCTTGTATATCCAGATCAACGTAATTATGGATATTTATTTTCTTTTGGGGTTTTTAAAAAATGTGAACTTAAAGCTCACGCATATTTTAAAAAAAATTACTGCTCCAAAGAAATTCTTGAAATTAATATTTACTTTGTAATTGATTCATGTTATCTTAATTAAATTCTAGAAATTTGAATGTTATCTATCAAGGAAGTAAGTTGTCGCAGCACTTATGAATTAAATTAGAGCTTGAATTTAATGTTTATTATTTAATTAAAAATTATGTTATTAAAAAAATCTAAGCTTTACAATTCTGTTCTTCCACAATGTGATCCAAACAATTGCATGGAAATTTCGTTGCTGCATTTATTCGTTGTGAATGAGCTTCATACGACTTCGTGTGACTTCATAATTACGTCACCCCTCAAATCCGGAAGATGATACATATTGGTTCTAATTTTCATATACAAATTTTGAATGAAATCTAGTTTAAGATTCCATTTCACCTCGCCAAGAATACCACAATGCCAAGTCACCATTCAAAATTGCTGACCATACAAACCATAAGGTAAAATAGGTGATATCAGTCATTTTAATAACGGTGACCGAGTAATGGTGGCATACTTGACGATATAAAAGTGCATCCTAAACTGGAACTCAACCCAAATTTTAAAGAAAAAGCTGAGAACAAAAATAAATAAATGAAATGGTTTGTAAAAGCAGCTATATTTATCTTTGTATATATTGTAGCTGGTATCACTCTATAACGAATAAGTTTCTTGTCATTTCTGAAAATTTTCAAATAGTTTATTACAGAACAAGTTTATCTGACAAATCACATAAATCAATCCCATTCACGAAAGTTTTTCAAAAAAAGACTTCGATAGGATTTTTTAAAAGTTTTTTAGCTTCTTTCTACTTATTGTTCTATTTAGTGTAAAAAATGACACAAATTACATCATTCAAAATTTCTTATTTGCACAACCCCTTTTTTGTGTTCTAAGTTTGGACGAAAAACATGCAATGTATGGTAAACAAAGGAAATCGGAATAGGCCAAAATCCACTTTAGTTACATAATATTTTCTGTATGCTTTCAACAACAACCCGATTTGTATTTCCTGTAAACATTCGTAATATGGTTCTTGTCCCTTTTACCAAAACGTGAACATAAACCCACGTCTTTCTGTTCACCACAAGCTCAAAATAACTCTCTTTAACAACGTCAGCTCCAACGTGGAAATAAGCGTGCTGTAAATTAAAGAAGATTTCAGCAATGTTTTCCTTAGCATTAATAAAAAGGGATCAGATATGCTAAGTAAGGTAAACTGAGATAACAGCCGAGCAGATTTCAGCATTGTCTCGGAATCCAGATTTACTAAGTTGAGACTGCGAATTTCTAGACTGCGCGCTGCAGAAGAGTTCGTGCCGTCTATCCATTGGAAAACTTTTTAAACTAACTTTCCGTATTTTCTCGAGAAATCTTTGCTAAAAATTATTATTAATATTTCATTAATTTTTTGAAAATTTTACTCGCAGTTTTCAAGTTTATGGAAAATTAAACTTGTAAAATGGATAAGTGTTGGTGTTCTGGCATAGAAGTAGCGCGTCTTCATCGTGATCTGGGCACCACAGGTTCGAGTCCCGGTCAGAGCATGGTTGTTCTTAGGTGCACTATCTGTGAAATGTATGAATGTGCCCCCCTGTAAAAAGGGAGTGTGCAAGAGAATGGGATGAATGGGTAGCTAAGACGTACTTTTGGTCCTAGTTGGCGCTACTTGAAACAAGCGAAGCTGAGTAGGCTTAAATCGCTGACTAACTCAGCTAGTTTGTCCTTGGCGAGAGTCATAAGAAACAACATAATTTAATTAATTTATTATTATATAACAAAGACCTTATGATTATTTGATAAACTATAGTACAGAGAGTACGGCTTTATAATCCAAAAGAATTAGATAAAACAAGTGTTTTAAGAAATATCTCTAAGAACCTTCGGCTTCAAAATTGCTAACTGCGTCAGTTAGCTTGCCTATGGTAAATGCCATTAGTAACTATAACAACAATTGAAGGATAAATCCCATAAAAAGAAAATAGTTCTTTATTGCTTAAGATGATGTTGAATAACCAAGCGAATTCTCAATGTTCTTTCAAATAAGTTTCATTTCATTGAGGCAAGAACCTCAGAGCGAACCAAGGTAACCTTCCACCAAGAATAAAAGTTGTTATGCAGTAACTGTTAGTATTTTCATTGTGAGAGAATACTTAATGAATACTTTTTGCCTTTTTGTTTGGTTAGTAACTAGTATTTTATCTTCTTGCTGCCTGTATTGCAGCAAATTTTGGTTGAAGAGCAGTTGCTTTCGTCAATGCAATAATTTTTGTATGCTTTTTCCCCAAAGTTAAATAATAGCCTATTTTTTTTAAAGCTTAAATTTTGAAATTTTATTTCAGAGCTAAAAATTTGGTAGAATCATTTTTAATCCAAATGATTAGACATAAGCAATAAATTTGTGTAATTCCAGTGTTACATAAAAGTTTAGTGATGTAGGAAAAAAAATAAGAAAACTAACAACAAGTAAGTTGTTAGAATTAGTAATTAATGCATAAAAAGTGTGTTGTATATACAGTAATAACAATCTGCATGTAGCCAGTATTTCCAATTTGTTTTATTGATTATGATGGCTGTATATATTATGATCAATAAAAAAATTATCCTAAATGGCATTCACTTCTTAACATCGTCTTTCAATTCATAAACTTATCTTTCAACTTAGTATTAAAATGCAATGCCCAAACATCTTCAAACTTACGACTGATAAAGGGGAATATTGATCATATTACAATGGCAGGGAATACCATTGTCCATACATATAAACCATTGCCAATAGCATCAGCTTGTACTGAATGAAGGTCGCTATACGAGCCTGTGACGCTAGGGCCAGTAGCCGAGTAACATGACCACTATACCAAAAAGTCGACTTCGGTATCGTAGATGTTATTTGGCTTATGAAGGTAGCGCCACAGTACTCCCCCACCAGTGAGTCGGTGGAGAGACGAACGATTTTGATAGCAGCAAACGTTATGGCGAGCGTGTGAGTTCGTTGGTGCGTCGAGTGAGCGATGACTTAATTTTGTTTGTTGCTTCGAGTGAGCGACTGCTTTGTTTGTTGGTTGATGGCGCCACGACAAATCAAAAAGTTACGTTGTCAAGGTCACTAATGTACCGAATGAAGGTGGTGATACCAACCTGCGACGCTAGGGCCAGTAACCGAGTAACAAGACCATTATACCAAAAAGTCGTCTTCGGTATCGTAGATGTTATCTGGCTTATAAGGCTATCACCACAAGCTTATATGGTTGTTATTGTTCTTAGGGCATGGACAATCCTCGGCGAGGCATCACCGAGTTTTAAACGAAAAGAAGCATCTCTTGTTTAGAAATAGCACCAACTAGGACCAAAAGTACGATTTAACTACACACTCATCATATTCGCTTGCATATCTTTTTTTCATTCACATTACAGATAAAACACAGAACAATCATACCCGAACCGGGACTCGAACCCGGGACGCCCAGCTCTTGGGGAAGACACTCTGCCCCTACACCAGGACGCCGGAAGCTTATGTGGTTATTGGTAGTGGCGCGACGAGTAGAAATTTTTCCATATGGTACCACTGTGATAATGATTCCACCTAGTTTTTTTTATTTCTCTTTTTAATATGAAATTTATTGTACCTGGATATCTGTTCTTTATTGATCAGAGTATAACCAGAATCATTTTTCAAAAACGTTCTAATTCTGATCCAACCTAATCAGACATGTTTCCGCAACTGGGGAGAATAGAAGCAGTTATGGCTATGTTTTATGAAGATGATTTTTTAGTGTACGAGAAAATATTCTTTTCTTTACGTATGAAAAATGATAAAAAAGAGAAACGATGAAAGACAAAAGATAACTCAGAAAATTCATTTAAATTGCTAGATTCACATCAAAGATCAATAATTCGAAAATATTATTCATCATTGAGAAGCAATAATTACAGATGATTGCATGACAATAGCAAACCGGCGATGGTAATGGGTCGTACGGTTTTCTTTACTGTGCAACGAAGCACAAAGTTGTCATGAGTAGAACCGAGAAGCAGGTTTTTTCCTAAGTTTTAGGGAAGTATTGTTTTACTACTTTACAATCAGTGTAAACGTCAAAGCATCAAACGAAATTTTAAGGATTCTTCACATTTCAGTCCTCTATGAATTCGAAATTACGTTACTTACGTATTAAGCCGTCGTTCTTTATCGCCAAATTTCAAGCCGTCGCCAATGAGTTGCTATATTGTCAATAAGGGCAAACAACCGTCATTAATTAAAAAACTGTTCAACCTTAACTATCATCCGCCATTTTGTTGGTTTCGCAGAAGATCATTAGTTCTGATTTGACTCGTTAAAATGATTAAAATTTGGGATTTGCCTGCTAATCAAAAAGATGCAGTGACGTATCTCCAAAATTATGGAATTATTCCATCTAAAAGTACGTGTTTTGAATGGACATGAGATGAGTTTATACGGGAAAACGGACAAACAATGGTGGTGTAATGCATCAGAGTTCTGGACACCTAAGTAAATTGGCTCGACGTTGTTGGCGACCATTGGCACATCGACGGTCTAATACGTAAGTACCGAAAATATTTTTACAGAATTATTTATGTCTATAATCCCAATAATTAAAACATTTTAGGTTAGATGGATGAAATTTTTTCTAGCCTTTTAATTGAATCAAGGGTGTGATCCTTTGAATTGACGGAGGAAAGCCTGAAGTTGACAGAGGAAAAGGTGATGCCAAATCTATTTTAGCTATCATCATAAAAATAATCGAAGAAGGATTTTTCCAATTGGGCACAAGAAACGATCGCTTAAAACAATTATATTCCCGATCCCAGTTCAGTGTCTGCGAACAAAAATGAATTAAAATCGAAGAAGTACCGGATGTAGAAATATCGTTCCGCTTATATTTTGGACTCATCCTACGTCAGGACCTGTGATGTCAACTGATATATCTGTGTACTAATAGCGATCCTTTGTTCTTTTTTTGACATAACTACTTAATACATATTATTTTTTCATTCTTTTTCAAATGTCTGTGTTTTCGGAGACTAAACTTCCAACTTCATTTTGATTTGAAGTTGAATCATATGCACAGAATGTAATTACTGTTCGCAGCGATGTGAAAAATTTAGAAATTTTAAGAGACAAAATAATATAATAATAAATTCCCATTTTTCTAACAACGAATATTTCTTCATGGAAGATTTAAAATAATTTGTATAATTTTTCAAAAATTTATTTTTTAGGAAAATTAAGCATTTAAAAACTTATCTTATTTTCAATTGAAAAAAATCTTTTGCCAATTTTTTTAGGCCATTCCTTTTTCTCAAATACGGAAGTTGAAAGGGAAGCCAACTTTCATTTACCAAAATTTTTTATTTTCATTCGGAAAAATTTCAAGGATTTTTAAATGAATTCTTGTTTTTTTTTTTCCTTGCTGAAATAAACTTTTTACAAGGAATTTTTTTAGAAACCAAAATTGCTACATAAACGTTAATTTGGGGCAAATATAAATTCTGTTGTGTTTTTAACAGATATATCTAAAGAATATAGAGCAGATAGAAAGCAGCACAATTTGAAGCTTATAACAGCTGGCTATTCAAATTTGATAATTTGAATGTTTTTTTTTAATACACGCAAAAAAATCGAGTTCGCTAATTTTCATAATAGAGGGCGCCATGATGTAATTTTAATTCGTTTCCAAAAGACGGATAATTAGAAATGTTTACAAGTGAATAAAATAAATGATACAAAGAAACATATTTTAATTGATACAGAGGAATTTTTTGTTCACAATCTCTTGTTTGAATTGACGAACACGAATTCCAATTCGTGTTCGTCAATTTTCCGAATTTCGCTATCCATTTGTAGCATTCTTCAAAAATTTTCACATCACTGCGTCAAAAGATTTGGTTTGGAGTAAATGATTCCACTTCATTATAAAATGGCCGGAAGATTTGTTGCCAAAAACAGAAACATTTCATAAAGATTGAGAAAAAGAAAATGGTCTTTTATGTCTAAGACCAGAAAAGCACTGCGCTAATCCTTAAACATCATATTTCATGACGTAGGATGAGTCCAACCCATCAGCGGGCTTAAATTTTTGTATAGTTGCTATCAATGTAAGGTTAGTTTATATGTGTACTGGTCAGGGATTTCAAAAATGTTCTTGTAAAACCCAGTGTGTCAACAAAAAATGTTTTTGTTTTAGAGATAATGTTCTTTGTAATTCCAAGTATCATTCTAGTAATCCTTGTTGTAACAAATGATTTTATGGTACGTTTCCATAAATACCATTTTTACGCTGCATTAATTAGATAAATTGTTTCTTTTTCATTTTAATTGTCAATCATTAGTTTATTTATAGCATACCTAATTATTTCATTTTAGATAAATTGTTTATTTTACACTTTAACTCTCTCTCATTTGTTAATTTATAAAATACCTAGTTATTTCATAGAATAACTAGTTAAAGTGTCAAATGAATAACTTATTACACACTTTAAAGGACACGATCAGTTATTTCATGGAATAACTAGGTATTCTATAAAATAACTGCATTATATACTTTAACGGTAACATATACAATCTTTTTATCTCTTGAGGAAAAAGAAATTTTTCTCTATCAAAATGATATCTTTTAAAATCATGTTTGTCAAAATCTAAATAACTTTTGGAATCGAACGGACGAAGAAAAGTATCCCAATTTTTTTAAAAGTTAAATGCTATTTAATATCGCTCTTTGACTCTAGTTACTTGTGTGAATCTGTATTTTCAACGATGTATATAATTTATACGGATATTTGTCGTATTAATTATATATACTCTCGTCTCACAGATAACCACGTAGATTCCTGTGCAAAATTAGCAGCTATTCACGAATAGTAATCTGGCCTCGGGAAAAAAAAAATTTAGAACTTGATTGGTTTTGAGGCAGTCAAAAACCATTGCTTTTCTAAATGCAGGTGCTTGGGAAATGTGATGCCGGGATTACACTCGGTCAGTAATAAGACGGCAAGTAAGCAGCGAATATGTGGAAAGGGACTGATTTATGTTTGCCATAATTTCATAAGACAGATTCAGATATTCCAAGCTTGGCTATAAATTGCCGTTTTGGCGTCTTTGAATACTTCTTTTCATTGCTTGTCGTTTCAAAATAATAGCTATTTATACAAAGAAACAGAGTAAATGTTTTTTAAAAAAATATGTTAACATACCTAAGGTTGGAAAATATGGAAAAGAAATGGAAACTAAAATGAAAAATGAACGGAACATCGCGTCAAAAAGAGCAAAAAAAAAAAAAAGCCAGATTTATTCTGATAAGACATCAATGTTTTCCCAACAAAAATTTTTACATTCTTCAAACGCATGTTCAGTAAAAAAAAAAAAATAGTATAGTGGCATGCAATTGTCCCGTCGGAGCAATTAGTTGTCATCGACCGATTTTTGATCCTTTCTACGCATGCGTTGTGTACTTGCCGTCTTATAACTGGCAGAGAGTAAACCTCGCATGAATCACGTGAGAACATGTTTTTCTATCTGATTGATACCACGTGATTTAACAAAAATAGTATTATCACATGATAACTTGAAATTAGCGATAGCAGATAATAAGTTTTCTACAATGATTACAAATGAAATATACAGAATTTGATCCAATATTCCGTGCATCAAAGAGATAGGTATAATAATTTTTTCTTATATAAACACGGCATAGTTCCACCTACTCAAATAGAATAAGATGCAATTGCAAATTCTAAAATGGAAACAAGCAGGAAGTATAAAACTTATAAAGAATGGTACCAGTAGTAATTGAAACACGGTTGTTTGCAGCTTTTTTCCCCCTTTAGATTTGGTCTCAATGGATTAGGGAGCACCGGTTGTAAATTATATCTGTAGTTGCAGTACTTTTTCCTTGAAGTTCTTTTTGTTAGTTTGTGTGAGCGGCAAAATTGTGTAGAGTGAACATTTTTCAACCAAGTGGTTTTTAACTGAGGATTACAGCCTTTGTTGCTCCATATCCCATCAACTCTATACGAGTAGCATTTTTAAAGATATTTATTTCCACAAAAAATGGTATAAAATTAAAATAGAATTTCATGAATACAAGTACATTAAAATCAGAAGGAGTTTTGTACGCTGCAGCATATGATGGCGAGACAAAGTAATTCTACCCAAGTTCTTTTTTAAAGGAGATCTCGAGTGAAGTTTAGCTGTTCTTTAAGCTAAGTTGCTGCTCTTCTTCAACACGCATGTTCTGGAGCCCAAGTACGCTATTTGCAAGCCGCTGCAACACCAAATTTCAAGAGGTAAAAGAATTCAAGATGTAGAGAACCTTAGATGATTTTAGAATGTTTTATTTAACATGTTGTTAAGATTTTTTTTAATACGAAGACTATTGCTCATTTAGTACTGGAGTGAAATAAAAGAGTTCTTGACTTTTTGAACTGTATTTTTATTCACAACCATACTAACACAAAATAAATAAACATTTCTTAAGATGAAATCACAGGAATGAAAAATGTTGATCTCAGAGAAGGCACAAAATTATACCAACATAAACAATGATCCAAAAAAGATAAAAATTCAAATTTCTTCATGTAGCTGCTCTCTTATTGGCCAGTGTACGGCGCCGGCGCAGTAAGGTGCTCCGCACTCATTTACACGAGCAGCGCCGCCACAGGTAGCCCCCCACCAGCGATAGCGAAATCTCAGCTATACCTGGGGTTAAATTTCACTTTACGGCCGCTGCGTGTAGTTACTTCTGGTCTCTCGGGTTTCCCATGACACTTCTCTTTTGGCGAACTAGAATCCAAAGGTTTTCTTTCCTGATGCAATGGTTTCATTCCAGTCGTTGCTACTATTTTTGCATCTGTCTTGTCCATGCTATCCGTGAGCTCTTTCAAGATGTATGCTGGCTTTAAAAGATCAATATTAATAGCAACCCGTTTGTCGTGCCTTAAAATATTGAATACCTTTTCGCCACGTTCAATGACTTTAAATGGTCCTTCGTAAGGAGCTTGTAAACCCTTTTTCAGAGTATCGGTTCGCAGGAACACATGGGTGCAAGAAGCCAAATCCTTGCTTACAAAAATTGGGTGCTGCCCATGCTGTCGAGACGCTCTTGGTGCTAGACGCTGTATAGTCTCCTTGAGTCTGCCCACGTAAGTAGCGGGGTCAGCGACATTCTTAGTAGGATATAAAAATTCTCCCGGTAGACGCAAGGTGGTTCCATACAGCATTTCTGTCGTTGATGCCTGGAGTTCTTCCTTCCATGCTGTCCGAAATCCCAGAAGTACCGTTGGCAGCACAGTGGTCCACCGATGATTTCCATGGGCTTTAATTGCTTCCTTTAACTGCCGGTGGAATCTCTCCACTTGGCCATTTGCTGCTGGATGGTAAGCAGTAGTTCGAATCCTCTCGGTACCCAAAAACTTCATCAGAGCATGAAAGAGAGACGATTCGAACTGTTTACCCTGTTCTGTTGTCAATCTGATAGGGGTACCAAATCTAGAAATCCAGCCATCTTAAAAGGTTTTTGCCACGTTTTCAGCCGAGATCTCCACCAGCGGATATGCCTCAGGCCACTTCGAAAATCGGTCCACATATGTGAGGCAATACTGGAAACCCTCCGACTGAGGAAGAGGTCCTACTGTATCGATATGTACATGCTCAAAGCGGGAACTGGCAGGTCCAAAATCTTCAATCTTTCTCTTCGTATGGCGTGACACCTTTGATCTCTGACACTGCAGACATGAACGAGTCCATAGTGCAATATCTTGTTTCATCGAAGGCCACACATATCGTTCAGCTATCAACTTAACCGAGGCCTTTACTCCAGGATGAGAAAGGGAATGTAGGCTTCCGAAAATATTCAGTCTGAAAATCTCAGGTACAAACAGACGAATACCACACAGACGAATTCACACTGAAGCATCACTGGAGGCTGTCCTATAGGAAAAGACTGCAATTTAAGAGAAGTGGAAACACTCCCGGACAATATGTCGAGTAATTCAGGATCTTTCTGCTGTTCCTCGGCCATCTTTAGAAAATCCACTGCAGCAGGTGTGCTGATCGTTGCAATATGGATGCGAGATAAAGCATCGGCCACCACGTTGTCAGCCCCCTTCAGGTAACGAATGTCCGTTGTGAATTGACCAATTAAGTCCAAATGCCGGATTTGTCGGGGAGAAAACTTATCCTCTTTCTTCTTAAAAGCATAAATGAGAGGTTTATGGTCCGTAAATAAAGTAAAATTGCGTCCTTCCACCATGTACCAAAAATACTTTATAGCCATGTAGGCTGCCAAAAGCTCCCTATCATACGCACCATATTTACGTTGTGCTGGAGACAATGTCTTTGAATAGAAGGAAAGTGGCTGCCATCCTTCTTTCAGTTGCTGATGAAGAGCAGCCCCAATGGCGGTATCAAATGCATCGACAACAATAGCAATGGGTGCATTTGTTGCTGGGTGAGACAAAACTGTAGATTCGGTCAGCTTTTGCTTACATAACTCAAATGCACTGCTGGCTTCCTCTGACCATACTATAGGTGTACAGTCGTTCTTTTTGGCACCTTTTAGGTAGGCGTTTAACACTGCTTGAATTCTTGCAGCTTGAGGTATAAAACGTCGATAAAAATTATACATAGCGAGAAAGCGACGAAGTTCCCTCACCGTAACTGGTTTTGGAAAATTCACAATAGCAGCAACTCTATCAGGCAGAGGAGAAATACCTTTTTCAGACACGACATGGCCAAGAAATTTCACCGAACTCTCTCCCAGCACACACTTTGAGGCATTCAGGACCACACCAAACTCTTCGAATCGCTGGAACACCAGTTTCAGATGTTGATAGTGCTGTTCTTCATCTTCCGACGCAACTAAAACGTCATCAAAGTATGGCACACAGAAATCGATGCCTCTCAAAACTTGATAAATGAACCTTTGAAATGTAGCAGCTGCATTTGAAAGTCCAAAGGGCATGTAGAGGAACTCAAACAAACCAAAGGGAGTAACTACAGCTGTTTTTGGCACATCCTCTTCTTGTACTGGAATCTGGTGGTACGCTTTTGCCTGATCTAGAGTTGAAAATATTCTCTTCTTCTCCAAAACTTGCAAACAGTCCTGTATGTGAGGTACTGGGTATCGATCTGGAACTGTAGCAGCATTCAATTTCCTATAATCGCCGCAAGGACGCCAATCACCATTTCTTTTAGGCACCATGTGTAGCGGAGAGGCCCAACAACTGTTCGACGACCTGCATATTCCGGCTTCAACTAGGTATTGAAATTCCTGCTTTGCTGATTTTCACTTGTCCGGGGGCAGTCGTCTTGGTTTTGCGAAAACTGGGGGACCAGTTGTTTGTATTGAAAGCTTAACATCATGCTTCACTTTTCTTGGAACAGCAATCGCTTGTGTGAGAGTAGGAAACTCCATAAGCAGTTAGTGAAATTTTGTGTTGCCATTTATTGCTTTAATTCCGAGATTACTCGCTTGCTGCACTGTTCCTTGAATTTGCAATTTAGTCAATGAGTCCACCAAGCATCCCTGACGGAAATCAACCAGCAATCCATAGTGTTGAAGAAAATTGGATCCTATTATTGGCTGCGAGACTGCGGCAATAATGAAAGGCTATCGAAACACTCTTCTTAGACCAAGATCAAGGGTTAATAGTTGCTGCCCATAAATCTCAATAGCAGTTCCATTTGCTGCGAAAAGTTGAAGAGTGGCAAGGTGACATTGCTTTGATGCTGCAGATCGCGGAATCACAGAAACATCTGCTCCTGTATCAATCAGAAATTTTATCTTCGACGTTTTATCTGATAAATACAATCGATTGATCACCATTTTGCCGCCACTCGTTTCTTCGAGCGACGGCCGCTCTAGTTTTCCGTCTGGTAGGAACATGGTTTGGTGCATCTTGTTGCCCGCTCTTTGAAGCGCCGATGATACCAGCAATGTTCCCGGTTACCAGAGTTTCTGCTAGCAGATCGCCGACGAAAGTTCTTCTCATTTCCTCTGTCGTTGTATCGCCCACGGGTTTCGAGACGAGAAAGACGTGTCGAAATTTCCCTTATCATCGCTTTAAGGTCTGAATCTTCCGATTCCAATATTTGTATTGATGCATTACCTGCTACTTCCATAATTCCATCTGCCATTTCTGCCAGTCTTCCTAACTCATCATTCGATATAGCTAGTATCTGCTGTACATGAGTAGGCAATCGCTGAAGAAAAAGGAACTTAAGCAAGTCGTCACTGATTCGACTTCCGGCCTTGCTCCGAATCTCCAGTAAAAGACGAGAGGGTTTCCGATCTCCAAGTTGCATTCCAGAAATTAGATCACGAAAACGCTGTTCTTCGGAATCTGCAGATTGCGCACAAAGTCGAGATCTTAGTGCCGTATAAGGATTTTCTACCGGCGGGCTCAAGATAATATCTCCAACAATTGCCAGTTCTTCAGGTTGTAATGCCGATACTACATGGTGAAACTTCGTAATTTCCTCTGTAACTCCAGCAAGCGCAAACTAACTCTCCATTTGTCGGAACCAAATCTCCGGATTCTCTCTCCAAAAAGGCGGTACCTTTATCGCTATCCGAGCAACGTTGGTTGCCGTTCCACTCTCTTCTTCTGACATCTCCGTCGTAAAATATATACTGCCACTACGTTAACGTTCAAATTCTCCGGGTCACCACTTTAGTACTGGAGTGAAATAAAAGAGTTCTTGACTTTTTGAACTGTATTTTTATTCACAACCATACTAACACAAAATAAATAAACATTTCTTAAGATGAGATCACAGGAATTAAAAATGTTGATCACAGAGAAGGCACAAAATTATTACCAACATAAACAATGATCCAAAAAAGATAAAATTCAAATTTCTTCATGTAGCTGCTCTCTTATTGGCCAGTGTACGGCGCCGGGGCTCCGCACTCATTTACATGAGCAGCGCCGCCACAGCTCAATTCTTACTTATGACAGATTCAGGATCTACAAAAACGCACTGGGATAACTCTTAATTTCTAAAATTGAGATCATTGGAACTCACAAATAGCTCATGGAATAAATAATCTTACTGAATTAATCCTTACACCTCAAACCGGTTGCTTATGTCCAAATTGAAAAGTAAATCGGTTTTGCACATTCAATTTCATGTATTTCTTTTCTTTTTCTGGCAACATGATTTTTTATCCCTTTTATTATTTGTTATTTAATATTCAATCGTTATGTTGCTATCTAATAAGTATATCTATTCCTCTATTTCCGAAATAAAGGAGAGAGCAATATATATTCCACAATATTTGAGCGTAAAAAAGCATTGTTTCAATAAAAGAGAATCCTCATTTATTCTTGCATGAAACCAATTCCTTACTGGGGGAAGTACGAAGATTCTTGAAGACAATCTGAGTAGATATCTGGGACGATGGCAGGCTAGCAGCTCCGGTGAAAGAATTATGAATGAGGATGTGAGAGCCCCAAAATATTTCATTCGCCTCAAGTACCTTAAATGGATACCCGTCGTTCACTTTGCGCTTTCAATAATTAGTGCTGCGGCTTGTTATTCGGTGGCTATATCTAACAAACATGCAACCATTTACTTACCTCTTTTAAGGTAAGATTGCATTTATTTTTTTACAATTGCAACAAAAAAAATGAAGCAATCAAGATATTTACATTCAGCTTGATTGGCGATTTTGTAAAGTGCACCACTTTGCACCATTCTTACTTCTTCCAAATTGCTTATAAATTGAAAAGATTTTTAACAAAATTTGTTTAGAAGCAATACTAAAAAAATCTCATCTGTTATTTCAAAGTTAGGTATAGTCCTAGTATATGGTACCCCTTGATTTGGCGACTTTATACCGAGAAGCCACGACATCATTTCTGCCACGAACGCTCGTTGGCTAGTTGCCTAAGCTATGGTTCCTGTTGAGTTGTTCAGATGTTTGGCGATATTTTTCAAAATGGTAAAAAGGGGTACCGTATACTAGGATTTAACCCAAAACAAAATTAATTCTTTTAGAGATTTAATATTAAATAAATAATAATCTTGCCAATTTTTTTAAAAAATTATTCTGTACATAATATCATAAATATAATCGGAAATCCTAAACAATTAATCACTATTTTATTATAGGGTTTTAAACTAAGAGTTATACAATTATCAATCCTGTTAATATTCAAAAACTTCTTTATTATTAGTTTATAAAATGTTTCTAAGATCCATGTCTAATTAATCAATATTGAAAACATGATCAAATTAGAAACTTGAGGTGCCAGCTTCAAAAGCCAAATAATACCTACGATACACAAGTATTACTTTTGTATTGTGGTTTTGTTACTCAGCTACTAACTCTAGCGTCGCGTGTTCGTACCATGACCTTCATTGTCACAATGATGACCTTGATTACGCAACCTCGGGCCTCTGTTGTGGCGAAACCTACCCGAAACAAAAGTCGTCAGTCACATTTGACGCAGGAACCAAACAATGCCGTCAGAATCACTTGATGCATCAACTTATCATAACGCATGGTTCTTTAAAATCGTTCTTCTCTCCACCGATTCACTGGTGGATTAGTATTCTGGCGCTAGCTTCATAAGCCAGATAATAATTACGATATACAATTATTACTTTTGTATTGTGGTTTATATTACTCGGCTACAAACACTAGCATCACGGGTTCGTTCATCGACTTTCAACCGCCATATGCTTAACAGTCCTCGTGTTGCTTTAAAAGTAAAATGCGAACTGTTTTGAACGGATATCTTAATTTTGAAAAATGTATCTTTAAATTTCCTCAAGTTATTAGTGATAAGATATTTGACCCTCAATGAATGCAATGTATAAAGAACTTGTAATCACTATGGATCTGTGGCTTTGTGTCTTGAAGCTAAGAACTTACTACGAAATCCCTACGCACTTGATATCATGAAATGTTCATTTTAAGTGCATATTGAAGGAAATTATGAATTAAAATAATATAAAGGGTACGTTTCCGTTAACCAGGCGCAGATGAAAATTCTTCAAAGAAATTTGGTGTAATTTTACATTAATTGGTCATTTTTCGATTTGAAATCGCTGTAAGAAATTTGGCATAATTTAAAATTAATTGGCGATTTTCCCCTTTAAAATCGATGTCAGAAATTTGGCAGAATTCTGAAATTATTTGTCAATTTGCGCTCGGCTAACGAAAAAGTACTATATTAAGTTACTAAAAAATATTTTTTGAGTTAAATTGGACAAATATAATTTTAATTGTAAAACAAAATAATATTCATCAAAAAAATTCAAATTCTTTACAAAAATTAGATATTTCTTAAGAATGTACTATAGTTTCAAGATTTTAAGAAATCGGTTTAGTTTTTTATAATTATTTCATTTTAATAACTGGAAGTTTAATTAAATAGTTATGGAAAAATTGTTGTTTAAATTTTGTTAGTAATATTTGTTTATTAATAGCAACGATTAACCTCCAAAACAATCGCCAAAGATCCCTAACTAATTGACTTTTTCGCAACTATGTTTGTCAATGACATGCTGTTAATACACGTGGGCCCTGACAGGGCACTTATCGTTAGTAACGGTGATCAAAAAGCGCCAAAAAAATGTCATCAATTTGGCGATTTCAAGCGTCAAAATATATAGAATGGGATTAACATGTTCAAAAATTTTCATAGTATATAATATGTCATTTGAGTATATTATTATAATCTGGCGAATTTTTTTCTTGGTGCTTTCTGATCGCCGTTTAAACCAAATTGTGCTCTTGTCAGAAATTATCACTTACTAAATTAGAATTATTTTTAAAAAAATGGTAAAAACTTAAATTTAAATAACCAATGCAAATAATTTAACTAAAACTAAGTATTATAAAAACAATTTTCTTTACACAGTGAAACAGGTGACGAATCTACACAGAGAATAATATTCATTATTGGCGGAGTATTCATAAGTAATTTAAGTAAGTATGTAATGAAATAAATATTTAATAATGCTTAAATTTTAATGCAGTTTTATTTACATTTTATAGAAATAGACGGCATTTTTTAAGATGTTGCTAGTGAAACTAAAATGCATTTTGGTATTTAGTAATTTTTCGTTTGCCGTGCGCAAGCGAAAAATCTTCACAGATATTTGGTGAAATTCTACGTTATTTGGCGATTTTTTTTGCTTGCACCAGGCTTACGGAAAAGTACCTTGTATTTTAAATATGTGTTGAAGCAGTTTTATAAAGTTTATTAGAAACTATTATATTATTCCATTGATTATATCCTAATCACAGCCAAGCTTTAAATGTTGACGTTATTTCATGTAACTAATTGGCGGTCTTACAATTATGAATTATTTCTGCCACTAGGCAAATGGGATACTATTTCATTAATGACATACTAATCATATACAAACCTCAATATTGGTGCGATTTTTGGGAGGATTTGCGACTTTCCATTTGAGAATTATAACTAACACTAAGCATTATCGAGATCCCTCAAACTAACTAGTATTAAAACTCTTTATAAATTAAAATAAAATTCTGTACACTAAATGAGTATGCCAAAAAAGTGAAATAATAAATTGTACTATATATTTCATTCACATAATTTTAATAATTTTTCATCTAAAGTTGCATTTAAATGTTTAAAAAAATTGTAATCTCAATGAATATTGACTTTTTTAAAGCCAATGCAAGAATTTTGCTTTATAAATGTTTCGAATAGCCATTTATAGGAAAATATATGTTTTAGAAGTAACTAGATAAATGCCACTATTAAGAATTAAGCAATATTACACTACTATTCTTAGAAAACAGTTGATAATTATAATATGAAGCCAGGGGAGTCTCTATAATACATATATACAATACATATATTTACAATACAATATACAATGTAATATACAATACATATATTTTCTAATATATGTATTGTACCACTCAACCCACATAAAATTATGGATTTGACCGAATGCCTTGATGCATCTATCATTTGATCTTTGGCTATATTTAAGTGATTAAGTCTTGGTTTGCTGATATTATACCAAAAAAAACCCAAATTATTGATTTAAGAAATGTTTTTCACAAATGATTAAAATCAAAATTTGAAACGGAACTGCATTAGTATTCTTAAAATTAAGTCAAGTTATTGCTATTTATAATGATTGATTATAATTTGTTTGTAGTAATTAACACATTGTTAACAATCCAAAAATTAAAGAAAGATATCAATTCAAAATACAAATAGAGATAGAATTTTTTAAAAAAAAGTTTTGAAGGCGATTGGTTAGAACATTAGCAAATAATAGAACACCTAGAAATCTGATGGTGAAACGCATTAAATTTCACTTTTTTTAAATGTTATCATTTAAGCGCAAAACTTATATTTATAGTAATATAAAGGATAAAAACAGCGGAATATTAAAAAATAAATAAAAATCTGAAGAAAAAAGTATTTTTTTTCTCTTATTCAATTCCTACTATTAGCTCACACTCTACCTCTTTTTATTAATTTTTTATTAATCAATTAATTTTCCCGCCAAAAATCTTTATTTCCCTTCTTTATGAGTAACGAATTCAGTTTGTTTTCCCCCACACTAATTAAGTTAGGCTAAACATGTTTTCAGCCGCTTATTTCAAATGATTCTGTTTATTTTCTTAATGCTTTATACATTTAAAGTTAAACATTGTTAATGAACTGATTTTTTGGAACCATTTTTATGTACATTTGAATTAAAATAAAACAAAATAAAGAAAATTAAAAATCTCTTATCTGTATTGCTTTAACCCAACTGGCGTAGAAAATTCGCGCATTTGCGTTGCCCCAATTGGCGCTGAAAATTCACACATGCGCAGTGTGTTCTGATTTATTTTTAACTGATACGGGCTTGATTTTGTTTTGGCCAGACATAATTTTTTGATAAATTATTTATTTTGATTTTAATTGTTTAATATAAAGTAACCCAAATAAATTTTTTCTTTGTTGACCTAAGTAGAAATTGATTTTCATAAAATATTTACATTACTTGTTTTAAGCTAAAACTGTTATGTACATGTTCATCATAAAAATGTTCTAATTAGGTGTTTATAATAATTATCAGTCATTAATATTTAGAAAATTATCAAGAAATTCAGGGTTTGAATGTTAACGAGATTGATTCTTTAGTATAACTAAAAATAACTTTCTAGAATTCTAATTTTTTCTTTTGAATTGCGAACATAGGTATATTAATGTGAGAACAAATGTTGTGACTTTATTTTATAACTTTTGCTTTTCAGCCGCCGTAATGATTGTCTTCAAATATCTCATCCTGAGATATTTCCTTTGTTTAGACAAGAGGTATTGGCAAATACAGAATACCACCAATTGCGTTATTGGTTTGTTCAGCATGTGCTGTCTGATAATTATTGTTGGATTCCCAGTAAGTATATGTATTCTTTTTTACTTTGATTGCTTTACAAGATTACTTAAGTTATGGTAAAATGATTCTCAAACAAAATTAATATGCTGTAAAATAAAATGCAGGCATAAAAGTAAGTTTTCAAAAAAAATTGAAATTGATTTGCTCATTACTGAGATTTAAAAAATTTCAATAATTATGAAAATATTTCTTATTAAGAATCAAAACTTTGCTAAATCTTATTATTGGAAAATTTAAAATATAATTAAAATGCAGAAAACCTAATTTTAAAGCGAGGTAAGAGTAAGGCATCAAAGTTGCTTTTCATTACCATGATTGGAATGAAAGTTTTATTGGGCGATGCGTTGAAAGGAGAGGTTACAACGATTCTTAATTGATTTAATAAACTAATAAGGCCCTAATCCCGAATAGTAGTGGCAAAATTGAAGGTTTTGGAAAATACAAGAATTTTTGTGTTATCTCTGTTGAGCCCTATTTTATTGAATATTGTTTAATTCATCAGGTCACTTTGTAAGGGGTTTAAAATTCAATGCTTTTGTGCGTCGCAAAACTTACGCGAATTCGATAGTGCTTGATAGGAGTTATTTTAACTATATTGTTAAATACTAATTAAGCTGTATATACTGTGTGTGTAATTGTTTAGAACTTCTGGGAGATAATTCTGAGAATTAAGATGGCTCGTAACTATCTTGAGAAGAGATTATATTTGCCGGCGTCCTGTCATAAGGATATTGCGTCTTCCCCGTGATCTGGGCTTCCATGGTTCGAGTCCCTGTTCAGACATAGTTGTTCTTCTGTGTTCTATATGTAAGGCGTGTGAATGTGCTCACCGGTAAAAAGGGGCTGTGCAAATGAATGTGATGAGTCAGAAGCAAAAGCAGTACTTTTGGCCCTTGTTGACGCTACTACAAAATAAGAGACGCTGATTAGGCTTAAATCGCTGACTGCCTCAGCGAGATTTCCCATGGCAAGTGTCATAAGAAACAACAACAGCAGATTATCTCTACCCATGATAAAATGTTTATATGTATTCTTTATCTGCTGTTCTGCTCTTTGATGTAGCTTTCCATTTACATAATTGGGTGCCCGAATTTTTTGGCATGAAATATACCATACATCACAAGTCAATCCTTCTAGAAAATTTCATATCTGTTCAGAGAATGTGAAATGCACATCCTCAGGTGAGAAGTAATTCTCTCTTTTGTGTGTTGATTACGAAGCAGCTCTCTAACTGCTCTGAATGGTATTGCTGTTTTTGGTTTGTTAGTGCTGAGCACTCCTACAGGTTTTTTTTTGTATATCTTGACTATATTTTTGCTATTTCTGCTTCATATTTTCTTGTGTAAATATACAGCTTGCTTTCTATTATTCAACACGTCGAACTTCTTTCATAATACATCCACTGAACCACAAGATAGTGTTATATCTTGGCACGCGAATACATTTACAAACTGAACACATTTGATGTTGTAACAAAGATTTCATAAGATGAACATTGTGGATTTTGAATTTACAGCAGAGTTCAAATTTTTCCGAATTGTCATCGAGTATAGTTATCATACGAGTTACAAATACAGTCATCACATTAGTTATCAAGCGAATTTTCAATAGTGTCTTTCTGAAATATTATAATGAACTCATGAGTATCTGTGAAACAACTAATATTACTGGGGGGAAAACCCACATGATTAAAATATGAGACGTATCCTTGGTAATTCTCTCATATTTCTGCTGAGTCCACATGTTATCATAGTCATGGTAATTGTGATAAATAATCTTTCTGTTCTTGTATTCTACATTTAGGTCATTTTGTCATTTCAACTACATTACAATAAGCATATAAAGAACAATCGTTACTTAATTACTGGCTGTCGTGGCTTATATTTTAGTAACGTTCGCCAACTAAATATTCACTATTGCAATATCCTTGATTAATTGTACAATGAAGGAATAATATATTGATTGCCAAACCTACTTCTATAAAATTCAACAGTTATGAATCATCTGATGATTAGTAGTAAATGTATGGAGTGCAAAAAGCTCGTGATAATAATTACTAAAATTTTCATGTTTCAGAACTTTCTTTCTGTGAATTTTCAAAAAAGATTCAATCTCATTCTGTTGAGGATATCTTAAATATTATTATTTGGAAACACATATAATGACCAAAAAAACTAGTTGCAACGTTAATATCCCGGTTACTGTAGTTTCGGGATATTAACTTTAGTATTGTAGTTTCGGAATATAAAGTTGTAACTATCAATAATCAATGACTATCAATAATCCCTGTGTCATATCATTTGGTACCAGTGCTTCAATAATTTGTGTACCATATGGTTTGCACTTAATCGTTTCAACAATCCATGCACCATCGTTTACAATATGAGACATACCATTGAAAATGGTTATTCTGTTATTGTAAACGAGATCATCACAACCATAATCTATTGCAATATCAAAAAACAATAACCTGCTTAGTTATCAACGTCTCATCTTTATATTATGCTAAACATATTTTCTTAATCAGAATAATTAACGCATATGAAAGAGGAGAATCGTTAGGTTTGCCTTCAAAATATTGTAAAATAAATGAAAAGGCAACACTAGCTGTAACAAAGAAAAGTAATGAAGAAAAAGGCATACATGAAATGTTTATAGGCAAATTAGCAAGAGAGGGATACCGTTAAATTGCAGTTTAGTTCTTTGTGGTTGTAAAATCCAAAGTTTTACATCCTTTTAAGGCAAACCATGTAATCATAGATATCTACTATACCTATTTTTTGAGAAATGGGTATTTTTGTCCTAGGATTGAACTCGCAAAGTTCTGGTTTGTAGCCGAGTAACATAACCACTATAAAAAAAGTAATTATTTGTGTCCGGTGGATGCTATCTTTAGCCTATGAAGCTTTCACCACATACTCTGCCACCAGTGAGTCAGTGGTAAGACGAACGATATTATTGCGCCAAGCGTTATGGAGAGAGTACGTGTGAGTTGGTGGTGATGCTGGCTGTCGTCTTCTAATGCGACTAGCGACTTTTGCTGCCGGTAGAGGGCACCACAGCAGCTGTACAAAAGTTCCTTATTCTTGGTCACGGGTCACCACTGTGGGAAAATTGTGAATAAGACCGATTTTCACCACAATTTTTATAAGTTTTATTATCTTACAGAAGTAAATTCATTACTAAACACATAACAAATCTTTTATGAGCTTTTAATTTTTCGTCTTCCAAAACCATGGCCAGAAATTTAACCGACATGCTTGCTAAAACAAAGCAGAATCCGAAAAGACAGCAGAAATGCATTCAAAACACCCCTTCTCTCATAAATTGATAGACAAATGAAACGTATATCTGACCTCTACTTTTTCAGTCACAGGAACTATGACTCAGTTTTCAAACAAGACATGGCGGATACTCAGACAGTTCAAGTTCAAATAAAAAAAATCTCATCTCAATAGGAAAATAACTTCCAGATGTAACAAAATGAATCAAGACATTCTTTGAACTCGTATCATTAATGGTATTTGCGAAAAAGAATCCGTCACTTATTTCAAAGTAATAACATTAAACGTTGTAGTGATTATATTTAACGAATATTTTTGCGTAAACATGTTGTTTAAGCAATACAAAATATTGTGAACAGAATAATTAAATTAACAGAAATCATATTAAGCGTCATTTGATGTATTTAATTTTTCCTTTTCCCTATGACTGTATCAAAGGTAAAATCTAACTATACTTTTAGTACACTACTATTTCTAGTTTCAAACGTCTGGAAGCCATGATTATCATGACTAATTCCTTCTATGATAGCCAAGACAAAAGAAATACCAAATATAAGTTAACTCATTAACTAAAATCATTCTCTAGTGTCATATTTTTCATCCAAACCTGACAAAAATGGTGACATGTTCAATTTCATTCATGTTATTGTATATCCTCACAATTATTTTTCTATTTTTAGGCCAGTTCGGAAGTGGCGACTCATACAGCTGTTGCTGCTCTCTACTTTGTAACAATTCTGATATACACATGCTTTGATTGCTATTTAAATTGCCATGTAGTCTGTACTAATTCTCAAGTGAGTCGTGAGATGAAAAAGGCTCAATCGTACAAAATGTTCCTCTGTGCAACTGAGCTCTTATTTTGCTTTTTATGTATCCTTTCCTAAAACTATATAAATAATATTCGGCATCTTCGTTAAGAAGGCTTTTATCATCACTAAGAGCGAATGTTGGTGTCGAAACTTTTAGCAAAATTGTTCTTAATGAGCAATTTTTCTAAATACAAATGAGCAAATATAACAGCCCAAAATTTACTAAATAATATAGTTGTTTTTTTAATGGGAATCATGCATGAAAGTAAATTTAATTTATTTAAGTTATTAAAAACATTAAAATACAAACTAATTTATATATAATATTTTTTACCGAACTTCGTTCAAAATTAAAAGTTGCATGCCAACAAAATTTTTAATTGATTTCTTATGTTAAATTTAATTATAAATAGCAAACCTTCCAAATGTAATATAACTTTTTAAGATTTACAAGGTTTTTGTAAGACGAAAAATGGCCTCACTTTTTGTGAATGTGTGATAGTAACGTATAAACGGCTGCACGTTGAATTCACTGGCCGATAACGAGTGATTTGTTTATAATGTTCACTCTGATCCACTAGACTAAATAAATATTATTTAAATCTTATTTATATCTGCAGTCAATGAAATTAGTCAATGAAAAATGAGTAACAAATTCCACCAAAATCGTCCTAGCTAATTGCAAGTATTGCTGAAAAAATTTGTATTTAAAAAATTTTGATCTTGGTTTCCAAATTTCCTGAATCTTCTAAAATGAAATACGTATAAGTTCTTTCAAACACAAAATTGAAATTTATTCACTTTAATATATGTATTGCTAATTATATTCAGAAAGATACTGTATTGTATTCAGATACACACAGATAGACAAAATTTCAAATAGACAAGAAGCGAATAAAAATTCGATTGCAATGTTCTAATTAGAAATAAGAAAGAAGCTAAATAAAAGTGTGTAATAAACAAAGCACCTATGAGTAATATATTTTTCCACAAAATGTGGTTGCTTGTAATAGACATTTATATATATATTGAGTATTTAAATTAAGTGATTAACATTACTTCAGAATTTTTAAAGATTTGAAACCCATTTCACGAAATATTTAGTTTTTTTTTTTTTTCAGTTTTATTACACTGATCCTAACCTAGTCATTTCTTTTTTTAAAAAAAATTTTTTGTTTAAATTATTAAAGGTATAAAAATAAGCAACAATAAAATATGAATTTTTTTATGATAGTTACATGAAATAAAATTTGAGAAAAATGTAAAATTTTTATTACAATTCATTAAGTTTAAATAAATGTGTTATTCTAAAAAAATGGCTCATCTAGTACAAAGAAATTCATTCATAGCATTAGGGTTTCCATCCTGGATTTGAATACATTGCAACAAGCTAGATACAACATTAACCCCTTGAACGGAAATGACGAGTCCAGATCGTCATAAACTTTCCTGAACAAACTGACAATGTCGAGCTGGGCTAGCCAGAATTTATTGAGGTTTGATGCTTTTTTTTCTGTTTTGAAAAAAGTATGTGTTAGTCATATCGAGTCTATTGCTTTGATATACTTGTGTGCATGCTTCTAATTACCGTTAGAATGTAATTTGTATAAATCTATATGTATAAATGTTGAAACACGTACTTACTTTCGTTTAAATACTATGTAAAACTGTAGTATTTTTGTTAAACATTAATGAAGAATTAACCGACACTGATTATATTCTTATATATATATATAACAATAAACATTCACATAAATGTGTGAAACGAACATTATTTTTAATAATAACAATTATTTGAGCAACAAAACCTTAAGTTTCTATATCAATCCCTCCTCTTAATACTAAGAAAATTAAATCGTCCGCCAGAGCAGTGCTGACTGAAAATAAAAGGTCTCTGTTCAAGACCTTCTTTCAAGGGGTCAATATTTTATTATTTCATTTCATAGAGACCTGTGCAAATTGAAAATTTTTTGAAACACTGTTTTTCCGCTTGTCACCTTAGCTTGTTCCACAGATCTAATTCTCTATCATTTAGCTCAATATTATTGGAAGCATTACCACTGGAAGAGACCAGCTTTGAAAAGACCAGAAGACAAGGTTTGTATTAAT
>JAOUZG010008294.1:784048-809149 GCA_026289955.1 Argiope argentata | reverse complement strand
GGAAGAGACCAGCTTTGAAAAGACCAGAAGACAAGGTTTGTATTAATGCCATTTTACTTTTAAAAGTCAAAAAATAGTTATTTTTCATATTTTTTGTACAAGATATTTTATTAAGATCGAATAAAATTAACGTTAGATATTAAAATAAAGATGCAAACATGATTAATCAGAAAAGAAATCCTGTCCAAACCTCTAACTGAGCGTTCAGAGAAAACAAAAATACTACAATACAGAGGATGGAAAATATAAAATAAGATGGAATGAAAATATATTGTGTCGTGCAATTAATAAGATTAGTTCATTGACCACTAGCCTTTCTTCCACTTTATAATCGGCAATAATTTAGTAAATTTAGTCAATTTTAATGAATTGCATATTATTACCACTGAACGAAATACTATTTAAATTATATAGGGTGTCCCATAGGGTGTGCATCATCTAATATTTACAAATTCGAATACAATAAGTCAAAACGAGTATTTTCATGCTTAACATGTTCGGTCCCGGAATATAGAGTAATAGTCTGTTTAGCCTGTTACAAATACAACAAAATACTCGTCTTGTCGTGTTCTATCCGAATCTATAAATATTAGACTCTGCATACCTTACAGAACATTCTTACATGAATTGTAATCTTCTCATTCATGATTTCAAATATTTTATTGTAGAATTGGGAATAAAATTGGTTAAGTTTAAAGACTTGGAACTTTATGATCATAATTTGTCAATTTTCTCTAAACTGTTTGGGCATTCGACCATTGATGTAAAATCTAGACAGCGCCAGTTTACAAATGAGGTATAAAGTGACTTGGAAGAGTCTGTTGATTGAAGATTCTGTCTTGACATGAAGATTCTGTTGATGTGTTTTCCAATAAAGAATATACTGTGGAGTATTATTTTTTAGGTTTCTTGAGAAAATGGTGGATGTTGTGGGGAAAAGATAACCATTAATTATATAGTTAGGAATCATGGGCTTTCAACTTTAAAAAAAGTCTCTCACCCGACAAATTTGTTTTTCCGATGGTTCTCTGATTCTCCTAATCATTTAAAATACAGTGTCTCAAACAATTGAGGATACACGTTACTTTTACTTGATAAATCCAACTTTCAATCTAAATAACAAATTAACTAGAAGTGCAAACGTGTTTTTATTTTCACACGTGACAAAAGGGTTAATTTAGAGTAAAAATAACAAAAATCAACAAAAAAATCTGAAATTAAAAATTTCACAAGTATTTGAAATAAACACAGGCAGATCTTTACCTCAAAATATTAAGGATACACCAATAAAATTTTAGTTTAACTACCACTAGATTTATTTTCTGCTCTTTCGACCTTTTCGACTGCTACTTTTGTCTTTTAAAGTTGGTTATGTGAATTTAAAGTCGCAATTTTAAATGGAAAATGTGTCTTCGGAGAGAGACCAGTATTGATGTAAAAAAAAATTATATTAAGTTTATTTAAGATAGGAAAATCTTATCGTGAAATAGCTGAAATTGTCGGTAGAAGCCGCTCGTGTGTCCAGAAAATTATTGGAAGATTTAAAAGCGATGGATTAATCTTTATCTTTATTACTTATAATAAAGCACAATGTGTGTGTGTCTGTTGGCGATGTACAGGCCAGACCGTTCGACCTACAGCTACCAAATTCGGTATATGTATACCTCGGGTGCCGGGAATGTGCACCTCGGAGCCCCTTTTCCGAATTTTTAATTAAAATTTTAATTAATTAAAAAATAAGCCAAATTTTGATGTTTTTTCACTATAACTGGCGAAAATATTACAGCAGAAAATTGATTTTTGCATCAAGTTAAAGCTCAAATAATTAGCTTTTCAATGATACTATTGTTTTGACCTACGAATTAAAACTCTATTTTTAATGAATTTTTAAACATTTAATTTAATCGTGTTTTTTTTTTCAACTATTTATTTCGCAAAAAAAAAAAATCTTCTCGAGGATCTCAAAAAAAAATCAGCTTTTAATAAAATGTTGCCATCACATTTTCAGAAGCTCTGATTTAAAAAAAGTTAATTACTACCAAAAATAAAACAGAAAAATACAATTTTCATCACGTGATTATATGAAATGAAACAAATAGGAAATGTGATATTTTTTAAACAATAAATGCAAGAGAAAATTTTTCTTGATCGTTTGCAATATCAAAATTAACAATTCCATTAAAGAATTAAAGTAAATAAAAATACAAAGTAAAAATATATTACAAAAGTGCGACAGTTAAAACTGAAATAGAATTTTTAGGAAAGCACCAAACGATAATCTTCTGAGAGCGAGATTAATTATTTAAAAGCAAGAAATCTTAAACGAACTTTGAAAATGACGTCATTTCAAAGAAACGACGAACAAAAAGCAATTGATAATATGTAGTAGTAAAATATTTTTGCATTCTTTTTTTAATTTTTGAAACAATAAGACATGTTTTGAATTGTTACTTTTACTTATGTGAAGAAGATATTTTGTGCAAATCAAAGAAGTCGCCTTCGTGATTGTAATTTATCTCCGCATTTTAATGAATCATGCAAAATGAAAACGCATCTTCTTTCAACGAAGTAAAGTAATATTAAAGCTATACTGGTAAAAGTAGATCAGCTATTTGAAAACGCATCTTCTTTAAAACAAGCATACGTAATAATTAACAATGCAAAATTTGTGAAAGCATATAAAACTATTTTTACCCGCATATTTCGGAGACATCAAAACTTTCTACCAAAACAATATCACGTTCTTAAATGAGAAAAAATAAATCAACTATCATTCCAAATTAAGCATATAAAAATGTCATTTTCGGCACGTGTATGTATAAAATGAAAGAAGTACGAAACAGGATATTTTTGGAGAATAAATGGATGGAAATGTTTTCTGTGATATTTTACTATACATATATTACTAATCCAATCAAACAATTTTATTTAAGGCAAATATGGCCTAACATCTACGAGGCATCTTCTGTAATCGGTGCCCAACATTTAATTTTTTAATTTTTTGTGGAGAGACATAAATCTCTTAACAAATGTTCTAAGTGAAATATATAATTAGTAGATTGAGGGAAAAAATGCTGATGAAGTAAATTTTTACATACATCATGTGCTCTGTGAATCATATTTAACAAAATATTCTTGAGACAATAAGTCTTTAAAATGAAAAAGTGGTACTCCAATGAACTAAATCAATCATAAAAGCTGATCAATCTATGAAAATTTCAATATAACTATTTGATAAAAACTGGCAATTTTAGATCACTTTATCAAGATATGAAAGAAGCCAATCAGAGTTTCTCTAGAATAATTGGTCTAGATTATGAAAATGATGATTGTTCTTAACTTGCAATATTCAGAACTGAATAAATCAGCCAGATTTGAAGAAGATAGAAATGCTTATTTATTTATTTAGAAGTTGAAATTATAAGAATATTTTACAAATATGAATCTATAAGATCAAAGGAATTTAAACCATAATTTTTTATATATGTTTATAAACCTAAAAAAATGTTATTATTGAGAGCATTTATATACATCTAAAAATAAATTTAAAAACTGAAGGTTTCAATTAACCTGTGAAATTTTTGCTGAATAATTCCTTAAAATCTTATAAATTATAAAATTTTTTTATAATGTTTAAATTTCTGTATTGAACATAAAACTTCAATGTCGGACTATTCTGCTTTCAGTTCTTAGTTTTATTTAAAGACATTCTTAGATTGTGTAAAGAGGTCTTTATATTAATTGAAGTTCCATCATTTTCAATTTAATTTGAAAGTGAATTTTACGTACACTTATAGTAAATCAAAGAGAGATGCGGATTCAAAGATCAGGACTGCTCAAAGCCTACATAATAGTATAAGTGAATTATATAAGTATCGAAATTTAAAGCTTAAATATATTTTGCTGAAAAACTTATTATGGGACCAAGTTATATAAAAAAATTGATTGAACCTTTTAGTCGGCATTAATATTGGCGAACCGGCTGGTCGCCAAAGGCGGCTAGTTGAAAATAAAAGTGGAAGAGGAAGGAAAAGTACTCTGAGCGATGTAGCCAAAAGGAACATTTTGAAAGATATCAAGATGGATCCTAAACTAAGTGCAGTCAAACTAGCTGCAGAAACTTCTCGAATAATGGGCAGAAGTGCTGAAACTGTGAGAAATGTGATTAGACATGCTGGATATAGCAGTCGAGTAGCTAGAAAGAAACCTTTCATAAGCTTACAAAGTCATAAAAAGCGTTTGGAATTTGCAAAAACTCATCAATTGAAGACAGATAACTTTTGGAAGAAAGTTATATTTAGTGACAAAAGTAAATTCAACATTTTTGGAAGTGATGGCCGTCGCACCGTTTGGAGAAAGCCGAACACTGCTTTGGATTTTAAAAGTTTACGTCCTGCAGTTAAACATGGTGGTGGCTCCGTCATGGTTTGGGGTTGTATAGATTAAAATATTGAAGGAAATTTAGTTTTTATAGATGGCATAATCAATCATAAACTTTATATAGATATACTCAATAACAATCTTAAAGAAAGTGCAAAAAAAAATTGGGTTTAGATGGAAATGTTATTTTTCAGCAAGACAACGATCCCAAAAATACGGCACGTAATTTCAAAATGTGGTGTCTTTTTCATTGTAAACAGCAATTGCACACCACCACATTCCCCTGACATCAATGTCTTAGAAAATTTGTGGGCCACACTCGAAACAGTGGTCCAAAAACACCAAATTAGGAACAAAGCCCATTTAAAGTGTTACAAGAAGAATGGAATAAAATATCTCCACATACCACCAAAAAATTGATCGAATCGGTACCAAGACGTTTGTAGAACATTATAAAAGCCAAAGGACATGCAACCAAATATTGACACTGTCTTTGTAGAAATATGTCACACAAATTTAACTGGTGTATCCTTAATATTTTAAGGTAAAGAGTTGCCTATGTTTATTTCGAATACTTGTGAAATTTTTAATTTTAGATATTTTTTGCGATTTCCGTTATTTTTACTCTAAATTAACCCTTTTGTTACGTGTGAAAACAAAAACACGTTTGCATTTCTAGTTAATGTGTTATTTCGATTGAAAGTTGGATTTATCAAGTAAAAGTAACGTGTATCCTCAATTGTTTGTCCCACTGTATATAATTGCTATTCTTGGTTTAAAAAAAACAGTTACTCAGAAATTTGCTCAAAATTATTTTGTAGCATAATAAAATCTAACGTGGTCGATGGTAACTGATAATATCAAAATGATATTTTGACGTTGCGGATTTAATTGAAAATTAGTTTTTTGCTAATAATAACATATATGTATTAAATTGAAAAAGAAGTATGCCAACTTGCTAATAGATAGACAGTTCTATTCCTGATGGCGATGAAAGGTTTGAAAATGTATTGGGAAAGGAGGAAGCTGATAATCATGAGGGCAAGGATGAAGATAACAAGCGCCAGGAAGCTCCCTAAGAAAGTCAAATAAAAGAAAAAAAGGTGAAAAAAGGTTACACACACAAAATATGACGCTTTAGGCTCCAGCAGTGTGTAAGATTGTGAAATGTCATTTCACACAATGCATTTCATACCTCAGGCAATGAATTTATGAGCAGCCAAATTTTCAATGTTATAAAGCATCCTAATAAGAAACTCAAGGTTTTCATGTTATAGTATAAATGGCAGCTTTAAAGTGGGGTTGAATTTCATTTTTTATTCAAATATAAAATTTATGTTCAAATTTAAATAACCTTTACGGTTTTCAATATCATAATCTTAACAATGAATTAAAAAATAAAAAACGTATGACTAATTGACTCTGCATTATGCAGCTTCCACAGATGTCATTTAATGAAGAGTGAAGTTCTTAAAATATTTGCAGTGCACTCCCAAAGATCTGGTTCGCGACGATCCGGTCTAGTTTCCTTTATCGTAATTAATTCAGGAAGATAAGGCATTGCATTGGCAACATTGCCAAGGTGGATCTATTACGATGTTCTTATGTATCATGTGCAAAATACAAGTTGTGACAGGAAAAGAGCAGCTTTCTGCTCGTAGTTCATTGTTTTGCCAGTGTGCAATGGACTTCAATTGTTACCTCTGTTCCTGATTATAATTCCACAGTACATACAAGATTCGTAAATCTTACTCAGTGTTTGTTTGTTTTTAAGTATACCACAGTAAAGTGCACAGAATTCATGTTAAAATGTGAATAGTTTAATACCTTTATCTTACTTCTTGTCTAATAAATTCATGCAGTGAAATATATAAAAAATATAAGACATACAAAACTCCTATTATGACTCGACACGTTACTGGTAGTTGTTGCTATGATTCACCGTGTTGCTGTAGTATTCTCATTCTACATGGTTTGTGGTAAATTGAAGGCTGAGTACTTGATAAAAAGTATGAAGGATAAGAAAATATGTTGTTGTTGTTACCTATGGCACTTGCTATGGGTAAACTTCCTGCTGATACAGCAGATTTAAGCCGAAAGGAGCGTCTCTTGTTTTCGAAGTAGCGCCAACTGGGGCCAAGAGTACAACTTAGCTACACAATCATCACATTTGCATGCGCCTTTCTACAGCAAGGCACAGTCACACATCTCACAGATAGCACACAGAAGAACAACCATGCTCGAACCCAGGACTCCCAGAACATGAGGAAGACGTGCTACCTCTGTGAATGAAAGTTGGCAAGAAAATATGTATTATAGCAATGTGTTTTTGGTATAAGCTTTGTCTTCTGATATTGGTGGGCAAAGAAATGAGTTTATGGCACTCAGGATTATCCGACCTGCTCTTCTTTCACATGAGCTTGGCTCCCCGAGAGTGTACTGTATATTCAATTATCCGTAAGACTCATTTTGCCTGCACTGATTATGTCGAGATCTTCTAGACATTAATATCTCGAAAGTCACAACTAAATATCATTGCTGCTGACAAGAGAGATTATTATTGTAGAGTGTGAATACGAGATCGTTAGAGGTTGGCAAATTGCTGAATATATAGATCTCAGATGATGATCAACTGTGATTTGATTTAGTATTTTGAACTTCCCTTACTCTTAAAATTATATATATTCTTTTGCATTAAAATTATACATGATAACTATAAATAGATTCAATAGCTTAAATTCAATTGCAAAAAAATCTGAGCAATAAAATGATTTAGATAGCATTCCGATAATGGAATTTTATTTTATACAAAAATAAAGTTAATCCCAATTTTTGGCAACTAACTGTAATATGGAACAATTCATGCCATATGTAGATGATCGGGAAAATTACAAAAATCTCAATTTCTACAAAAAAATCCATTTTTTTAAAAAAGTCATTATATTTCGGACATTCTTTTCTATCAGTGATAATCACAGAATTTAATAGTTTATCAGCTGGAATGTTCCATTAAACCAATGATTGTGGTCGTGTAACAAATGGTTTGTACAAAAATGTATTAGAACTTATACTAAATAATTATTTATTACCTTAAATGTTTTCAATGGTATTTTTAGCAGGGACGCACAGCCTATGGTCTGCGGGCCAAAATTGGCCCGCGTAGCCTTTGAAGTTGGCCAGCGAATGTTGTTAATAAAATAAGACTAATTTAAAATGAAATTAAACTTTTTCAAATAAACAGGGGAAAAAGTCGGATACGGAAACGACTCTACACCAGAATAAACAATTTACAGTTGTACACTAGGTTTATTTACTTTTTATTGTGCGGCTTTTCAGTTTGTTCCCTTCATGGCTACCTGCGAATACGAGTTTTCGTATAGGAGAAACCCGCGGAAGTGAAAAATTTCCACATATGAAAATGTAGTATGAGAATCAGATTCAAATCTTGTGCAATTTATTTGATGATAAGTTTTCAGATTTTGAAAAGTTCCAAACAAAAATGGATTAATTTATTTTCTGTTGATAAAATCTAGTGGATAGAGTATGCAGTTAGTCTTAATTGATTTATGGAATTCTGATTTTCTTTAAATCAATTTAAAGAAAAACCGATATTAGAATTATATAAAGACTTACCAGAGGAATTTTTGTGCTTAACGCAAAATGCAGCCACATATGCAACTTTCTTTGGCAGCACTTACATTTGTGAGCAAACTTTCTCAATTATGAATTTTTAAAAATCTAAAGTAAGAAATAGAATAGTAGATGAGAGAACCCTTCTGCTATTCTATTTCTTATTTTGTTCTGCTTATTGCCACAACCAATCTTAAGCCCTATATAAAATCAATAACTCCAAATATTCTGTCCATCTCATTAATTTTTGCAAATTTCGATTATTAATTTTTTCTTGAAATTTAAATTGTGTTCTCTGTATAATTACCAAAAAGTTTTCCTCTGTTATTCTATTTCAAGTTTGCCACCTTTTTAACAGAAATCCTTTTTTTAGGTAAAGTATTTTTATCGAATCTATAATGTTTGTGTTTCATTTATTCATTTATGTATTGCATAATGTGAGCATGAGTAAAATAAGTAAAGTAATAATTGTAATTCATGCGTATTGCTGTAAAAAAACACGTGTTTTCACGTTTATAACATGTTTTAACATTCACCTGCTGCTTTGGCCCTCGACATGGTCCTTTTCAATATTTTGGCCCCTCATCCTGAAAAGGTTGTGCATCCCTGCTTTTGAGAGATAGATTTTTTTCTTAATCAAACAATATGCATTTATATTTATATAATAAATGTCTTCTTTAGATTACTTCCTCTCAAGTGACAGCTGAATTTAATTTCCGTGCTTCCATTTTCTTATAGGGTTTCTGGCTGATGTTAGTCGCCTGTGCCACCGAGTGGATGATTCTGATATCATTATCACTCTATTTCTTGCTCTATACTGTGGACTTCGCATCTTTCCACATTGTGATGGAAGGCGTACCAGCGACGGCTGATTTCAATTCTATCCGAATTCTTCATCCGGAAATAAACATGATTGTAGACGACGATTCTTCTGCAGCTGCCAGCGCATCCAAGACCAAAGAACAACCTGTTTAATTTGCGTACCAAGCTGCTATTCTTTTTTCTTTATTGCATATTAGAACATTTTGGATTCGGATTTTTTTTCAGAATTTCCAAATGGGTTCGAAACTTCGAGAAAACAATCTCTATTTTGAAATGATTGATTCCCAAACGTAGGGAAGCATCTTATTTCAAAGATGGCCAGAAACTCTTCGCATGTGTGAATATAGTCCTTGTAACTGACTGACTATCACGTCCAGAAAAGCAATAATTAAAATATATAAATGTAGAAATGCTTAATAAATTATTATTTTCGTTTTTAAGTTAATTTCTTTTTTTTTGTTGTTGTTGTATAAAAATATTGAGAAATGTGAAAGGTCTCCTCGAAACATTCTCGTATATTCTACAATACTAGACCCTCTTCAAATAAAATAAGGTCAAGGATTATCAGGGGCAATGAAACATTGATTCTTGACAGAATGTAGCATTGTAAATGACTCTGTGTATTATCTTTGTATTAATGTCTAGCATATGATTGATACACCAAAAGTACATTTCTCTTAACTTTCTAATGAAGGTATCTGTGTATTGATAATTATTTTAATTATTTCGCTGCCGGTGTCCGGCCACAGAGGAAGCGCGTCTTCCTCGCGATCTTGACGTTCCGGGTTCGCGTCCCGGTTATGCCTAGTTCCAAGGGCCTACGAATTTTCAGCCGGGCTAAGTGATCCCCCGTTTTAACCCTCTTGCGGTTTATTGGGGTGCTTTGATGCCTGGACACTTTACCGACAATTTGCGGGAAAACTTCAGATGCGTCCACAGACGTCAAAGCACTCCAAGAAACCGCAAGAGGGTTAAAACGGGAGGACGCGTGGCTCGTCTGAAGATTCGATGGGTCGTGTGAACGCCGCTTTAGGGCATGGTTGTTCTTCTGTGTGCTATCTGTGAGTTGTGTGAATGTCCACCCCGCCTCCTGTAAAAATGGGCTGTGCAAGCGAATGTGCGTGTGTCATCCTCATATGAGTTAGAGGTCAAACTTCTGCCCTTAGGTGCTAAGGGGTCTATGCCCTCAGAAGCTACTGAACCCCTTCTTTCCGTTTTAAAGTGGACACGAGAATATTATAATCATCACTTATTTCGCTAGTAGCAAATAATAAAGATGAGAGTTTTATAAGATTAAAGTAAGCTAATTTTTTTAATGTGGTTAATATAAAATATAAAAGCTGCTTGTATAATTTCTCCAAAACTATTAAAGCCAAAATTAATAACAGAATTATAGTTATATATAGAATTCCATTGATTCAAGTCAGTGCGTTTATGAATTAATGTGTCTATACGTATACGAAATCTTGAATTAACATTAACTCTCTGACAAACACAAAAATTTGACAAGAAACTGCATTTTAAAGGATCAAAATGTTTATCAAATTTTATCTTTGTAGATCCCTATGTTTTGTGATTATTCAATAGATCCATTCTCGAACAGCCAGCCAGATTTTCCCTGAATTATTTTCGCCCAAAATTTGATAGATATCTACAAATTCGGCTGTTAGTGTATAGCCTAAATTTCATCCTTCTATTTCAAAACTAATTTGAATTAATGTGTTCACAAACAAAATTTTCTAAGGACATATATACCGAAAATTTTTAGACAATGTTTTTCGAACTTGGAAAGGAAAAGTGAATATTAGTCAAAATCTTGATTTCCAATCTTTTTTATCATAATAATTTCTGTATACTTCTTAAAGGAAAAACTAAAAATAAAGAATTTATTAGTTCTTTATAATTATTAGATTATCTAAATTAACACGTTTACGATAATTTTATTCTTCCAACATGGTATTATCTTCGTTTTCAAACTATTATCAAACACTGGATATGAAATATAAATATTAGTAATATTCTATTATCATGTCAGAACATGATGTTGTTTTTAAGATGAGGTTTTTGGCATCAACAAAAAATCGTAGGCGAAAGATTGAAATTTTTTTTATCTGCACGAGCATCTCAAAAAATCAGCTATTAATAGCGCGTTGCCATCGCATTTACAAAAGCTCTGATTTTAAAAAAAGTTAATGACTACAGCAAATAAAACCCAGAAAAATGTCATTTTGAGCATGTGATTATATGAAATGAAATAAATAGAAAACGTAATACTTTCTTAACAATAAATGCGAGACAAAATTTCATATGATCGTTTTCAATACTAAAGTGACTCCTTCAATGAAACAATTAAAATGAATAAAAATATAATTTAACTCACACGAGCACGTGGTGTTTGACCGTTCCAGAAATTATATTCTGACATGATACATTAAAATATGCATAGCAGATCTTTATTTATTGTAATTTTCACTTTTTTGTCTATTTTAAACTAAAATTGAACTTTTCCAATCCAAAATATCAGATGTGTTTCTTAATATATCGACCTATTTTTTTAATATTTCAATCTGAATGAATAAGAATCTCATATTAGATAATAGAAATATGTCGATTTAGAGCACTTGATTTGCATACAGCGGATTTGAATACGATTTCCTTGCAATAATCACCTATCAAGTTTAGAATTTCTGATACAAGTACGTTTTGCTCCAAAGTTTCAAATGATTACTTAAAACCTGGCTAGAAGTAAAAGTTCTCGCTTGTGCTTGTAGAATTCAATAGTTTATTGGCTAAACTGCGCCAAGTGAAATTCTCAGAGATAGCACGAATAAAAATAAGGTTGGCATACATGATTAATTTCGTTTCCTCCTATTGATTGTTATCAGAACTTTATATGGAACAGTAAGTAATTTAATTTTAAAATCCTTTTAATGCCAAATGAAATGTTTTTATTCGATACAGATATAAAATAACTTATATTTCTAAGGTTGAATCTTTTAAAAATGAAATTTATAAAAAATAAAATATTTAGTGTTTAAAAAAGAAAAACGCACTGCAATAATATATATATTTACTCTAATATCTATTCTTATTTGATTCTCTTTAAATGTGTAATGCCAAATTTTGTAATATTATAGATCGTATCGTTTGCTATAAAATTTTTAGTGTTAATATTATTGAATTTTTAATATTAATATAACTTCAAATTTACAGTCTTGCTATTCGAGAATCTGTACGTATTTTAAGTCCGATTACATCGAAACCTTAAAATTCTGTTGAATGTGTCAATATTTATTTCTAGTTTCACAAATAAATTTTTTTCTTTTAATGTAAATAAATATATTTAAAATGCTTTGTGATTTTTTTTGTGTGCATAAAGTGAATTTAATTACAAAAAATATCTACTAATATGAACTATATCAGGTATTGAAAATAAACTCTCTGTATATTCTCAGGCAAGAAATGTTGCCTAGACTATTTTCAAGACTTCTAGAAATTCCAATAGATTTATTTATGTACTTACTAGTTAGATTCGAGATGTTCTTCTGGAAATACTTCTCGGGTAAGTATCGTATATAGCCACTTTATTCTATTTCATTAACATTTATTTAAAATTAATATGGTAGAACCTTTTTTGAATCATATTGCCTAGATAAATACAATGAGGCCTGATAATAATAAAAAATTTTGTTTTAAATTAATCGATATTTTCTTTCTTATTATAAAACTGAATATCTGTGCATGTATTTTGGGGTTTAATAGCTAAATTGTTCAATCTAGAGCTTTCAAATTTGACACATATATTTTGATGTTTGAAACGGGGGGGATATATTTTAGAGGATAAAAGGTGCTCTTTAGATTGATTTTTTGTAGTTATTTTTATTTAAAAATTAAAATGAAGTTTAAAAAATAGCCTCTAATAACCAAAATAACCTCCATAAATATAACTATGCAAAAACTATTTTGCATCATCCTAAAATTCAGAGAATTATTTTCAATAATGATAATTTCTTTGCCATATAGACTTTTTCAATATTTAATCTATTTTTTAAAAATATTTTCAGCCTATTTCGCATAAAATATACGAAGTTGTGTAAAAATTTCATACGAATAATAAATATACGTATCTCAAACGATTATACAAAAACATATGAATATAGGAAGAGCACCAGTTTATTGATAAAATAAAACGCAGGTATTTTTGATTGCACTTTTAATAACTCGCTTTCTTGAGGTTAATTAAATTTTTAATAAAAGTTTGAACGATTTTACGAATATAATTTTATCATTTAACTACTTGATTATCCGAAAGAATATGAAAATATTTTTTGAAATTATATTTGGCTTCATTCCTTAAATGCATTGATTTAATCTCTAGACCAAAGAACATTTCCCAATTATGAATTTATTTCTCATTAAAAATGTCTAGACAAATATTGATGGTGTATGTGGCTATAGCTCCAAAGTTACTTTTAACAAAATGCAACTTTTTAAACATATGTTTACATAAATAAAATTACATTTATATCGTGATAAGAGGAGGACAATATTCTTTTAAATGAAAACTTTTATTTTGTACGAACGTGAATTTGCTTTCTTTTTGACAACTGAAGACTTCATCGCATCTTTCAAAAGCGATAATACTATCTTTTCGATCACTTCTTCAAATAAATTCAATTATATAATCATAAATCATCTTCGATTTGAACATTTTTGAGGTAATAGTTGGTTTTGCAAAGCATTGCAGAAATCGTTAAGAATGTTCTTCTTTTCCCCCTTTCTTATACATTTGGATGCGTTTTAATTAAAGGGATTCGTCTGTCTATTTTGTATCAACAGATACTGAGCTTAGGATTTAATCACATGATCCATTAGTCAGCGAACTAATTGCCAGCATACAAATTGACTGCAAACAAATTGACTGCATACAAATTGACAGAATGGTAGATAATTAGCACTTTGATAAATTCAATACAAAATTTATTTACAGATCAATAATTCTAGTAATCAAATATAGTTTTATTTTACATCTGGCATATTGAGTTTCTGATTTATTGAGATCACATGCACTTGTATGAACAAATGATTAGACTTCTCATCAGTTTTGCCAAAATTTGATTTGGAAAAATCAGATTTTGTAATTTGATTGAGATGAACCATTTGTGTGTATATGTGTGTGGAGATAACACAGAGAAGGTCATTTGTTTAGAAATTTCAATTTTCGAAAAATCATTTTTACAAATAGATAAATAAATCCTGAACTATTTTATTTTCAGAAAGATATGAAATGTGGACGCTCATCAAAATATCGACTTTCACATTTTTGATGTTTTAAATACATTTTGCATATTTTGTACATAAAAAAAGCAAATGCTGCATTGTCCCAAATTTTCTTTTATTACCGTAAGTAGCCTGCTACAATAGCTATAAAAAGACCTACATTTTTTTAGAGTTTTCAAAGTGAATTCGAAATACACTAAATGATAAAAGGTTCACTACACCACACTTATATTCAAATAAGATTTTAAATTCTAATTTCATGAAAAAACATTATTTTAACTATATATAAATCTAATTGGAAGCAATCGTATCTTGAATATCTAATGCTTTACATTATAAAATTACTGGTTTATCGAAAGCTTAATACAGAATTAGTAACTTCGTTAATTCCAATATCATTACTAAACAAAATACAGAACAGTCACAATATTTATTACTAAACCACTATAAGTTGTCATATGGTTGTGATTCGATATGTTTTGAATAAGTTTCTGAAATTTTTTCCTCATACGTCAATACATTTCAGTGTGAACAAACTTGGTAACTCGAATAATGACAATGTGGCTTTCCAATTTTCGCTGAGTATTTCATTTTGACTATTGTTGTAGATACAACATTTACGATTGTATCTTGAATGTGCCAAATCTTCACCTAGCATTATAAAATCTGTTCTTTATATAACCCCAAAACAAACTTTGGTTGCATGAATTCGAAGTAGTTCAGTTCAGCGAAGTGTTTTAAGTATTATTTTTCAAAGAACATACTGAACTTTAGCCTTGTTTGACGCCATTTTGATCTTGCATAATCGAATATAAAATTCCTTCCTAAATTGATTTGAGTATGCGTTAGATTTTTAAAAAAATTTAAAAAGACTATTCCATAATAAACATTTTGAATCATTATCTTTCATGGTTTTTTCCCCTCTTTATAACGGTGTATTATAAATTAAAATAAAACTTAAAAGTTCACAATCAATAAGTTCTGATTACTGATACTAATTCAATAATACAGTCTCTAACTCAATAATACATCTAAATAATACAATCTCAATAAATAACTTCAGATATTTTACCTTTAAATTATTAATTGCCGAAAGATAAGGTATTTATTTAATATCTATGTGATTAATTAAATTATAGTGGTTTGTTATAAAACAAATTAGACCCTTTTTTTTCTCGTTCCAGATACAAAAATCCCCACTTCTGTAAAAAAATTCACACGAAGAAATCTTATTTCAATAAACTTTTCAAATTCTTGCGAATGAAAATAATAGATATCTCCATGTTTTCTTGCAGAAGTGAACTCAAGTAATTAGTTTAGCTAGAATTAGATCAGAAATAGCCAGAGCTTTACCCACTCATCGGAATTTAGTTTTTAACCTTCGTTATGAGCATTGCTTTCTATGACACTACTGAACAAAAATTACGAAATATTAAATCTAGCATTTTTACTGAAAATCAAGTAATCTTTGGAGATTTTTTTTGTGTATTTAGTTAAAGCGTATGTTCCTGAAAATTGATTTTGTATTTTGGATGTCTTTTTCCCAGATGGAATTAATGGAAAATCTGGCATAGAACTACAATTGTAGTCGCACGTTCAGATACCAAATTTCCTTTAATCCATTGAGTTTTTATTGTATTTATATACATGCGAAATTATAAAATCACGAATGGACAGGCCTTTTCACAGATTTGATTCAAATTGATAAGAATCTATATATTAGATGCTACTCTTATGTATCATTCAATTCCTACTATTTGCTTACACTCTCCTTTATATATATATATATATATATATATATATATATATATATATATATATAATCTTGTTCAAATCTTCAGACGTTAATAAAATACTTTCTATCCATCCAACATTGACATTTGATGTTAATACAGTTTTTTCGAATATTAATTTTTATTAATTAATTTAAAAACTAACTTTCTCGTCTTTATAATAGTTCCTTATAGTGGTTGTAACTATTAGGACGGGATAGCCTGGTTGGTAGGGCGTTGGATTCGCATCTTACCTTCTGCGAGTTCGAACCTGGTCGCAAAGTTGACCATGTCGAGAGTTATAACATTGGGGAAACTGAGTCAAAGGTGATTGTTATTCGGGGGTCCCCGCACCCCTCCTTCCGTCGTAAAGCGGAGCACGAGAGCAAAAATTGTAATTATTTAATAGAAAGTAACTAAAATAAATTTTTTCCTAACTTCTTAATATCCAAAGTAGGAATTGATTTTTTAAAAAATTGCCTTTTATATTTGTTTTTTTAATCTAGTCCATTAAGTTTTGTGGATGTCTTCTTCTTTTGAACCTGGACAACCAGAACAGATAACTTCCCCTGAATGGTTTTCTTTAAAAAATTAATGTAAATGTTATAAATTTTATACAAAATTTCTGTCTAGCTTCCAACTTTTTTTGAATTATTGTATTCATTAAAAATACATTTTTAATAAGTCTGAAATACGGACAATCAATAAAAATCTCAAATGTTTTTAGAGTTACAATATTTTTTTTCCTTGTACAGAGAGAAATTAAATAATGACGTAAATTCATGCTGTTAAATTATTTGTGTCAATCAAATAGATTATGAACGCCAATAGAATCCAGTATACTTCAGTGAAAGACTTCAAATTTATTCTCAGAAATAATTATTTCAATTGTTTTTCTTTCAGTGAGACACTAAAAATTATCTGTTTTTTTTTTTTTTGCAGGTACTTTGGTCATACCTATAATGAAAATAATAAGGCAAAAGATAGTAAGGTTGACTATGAATCTTCCAATCAAGGATGATCCAAAAAAACTACCGGAATCAAGATAAAACTGTTCTAAAAAATATAACTTAAGCTTTAAGCAGCTTAAGCATAAGCGTCTTGAACCTAAGCTTAAGCATATTGAAAACAAATTATTTCAATCTAATATATATTATTTACTCCTCATTAAAAAAATATTGTAAAACGCTCAATTTAGACTTTTATTATCTCTATAATTAATATAGCACATAACTGTTTATATAATATATTTGTAAATCATGTTTTATATTTAAATAAAATTGTTAAATATTGTAATTTCAATATACAGCTAGTTCGCCTGATGTTTTATTCACAATATGAGCTAATTTACATCTTATAACAAAAGAAATTAATAATTAATCAAAATCTTCCATTATTATTTACAGATTTCCTTATTTTCCCGTCCTGTAAGTTATATTGTTATAAAAAAAGATATCATTCCAAAAGAATCAATGTACTGTTAAAGATTTTTGAATTATATTTTATTTTTAAAGAGCATTCTATAAAGTAATCTGAAATGAGAACATAATTTCAAATGGCCAAACTTGTTTTTATTCTACAGGTTTCAAAACTTCATCAAATCTTATTCTTAAAACCAAACTACATTAGTCTATGTCTATACATTTTCTATATTGCGTACTAACAACACTTTAACCATCTCTGGTTAGAATAAGATTTTGAACTTGCATCCGTAATTTAAAAAACTAATACAATTATATGGATTTTTCTTATATGGAAATTCAGAATATTCTACACATCTCACTACAAAAAAAATCATTAACACTACAAATATAGTTTTAAAATGTAATATAATTTCCCAAAACTACAATTTAAAACATTTTGTGGCAACACAGCTAAACATGGTCATAAATCAAAGTGAAATTTCTCCTCATTAAGAGAGCATTAAAAATTTCAGCTCATTATTCTGAGGAGTTTTTCCTTCACACTAAATTCTTTAATATTGCCTTTAAAACAGGGCATTTGGAGGTTCATTCACAAATTTAAAAACATGAACGGTATTTTAATTGACATTTGAACGTAACTGATCATGCATAATTCTTGAATCAAATATTATTTTCCACGTTGTTGTAATGAAGGAATATATTTAAAAAATTGTCAACGGCAAAAACTTTTTTTATCATTCCCATCATATTTTATTAATAGACGCTATATTTAAATATGGCGGACGTGTGTGAGGATGTGTTAGTACTCTACAGGCCAGACTATTTGATCAATAGTTACAAATTTTGACTCATGTGTATATCTTGAAAAATAAGAAAATACACCAAATAACGGTTTTTCTTTATTTTTTAAAGTTTTAATTAATAATAAATTAAGTTGACATTTGATGTTTTTTTTCGCAACAATTTTGGAAAATATCATTCCACAAAATTAATTAGAAGAATCAAGATTTAAAACCAGGGAAAGTGATAATTTCAAAGCTTTCTCGCATATCTTTTGATATGGATGTTATTCCAGAAATCGTTTTTCTTGGGATTGGCGTTCAATAATTAAAAAATAGCAACCTTTAGCATGGTTTTACATTTTTGTTGAATGTATCGTTGCTTCCTTGGCTTTTTTTTTTGGCGATTAGTCCTTGACATACGGTCAAAAGTATCCAATAGGCGGGTTCGTTTTTTAAACGTGTATTTTCCAATCAACCGAAACAAAAATTTGTCAAAAAACTACACTTGTAATCCCATACCAAATTTGATATATATTTTGAGTTATCGCGCTTAATGTTTCTGACTGACAGATAGTCAACCTTATCACGGAATTAGTTCAAAATTTGTTTGGTGTCTATACTATAGATATTAGAACAGTGTACCTAAATTTATTATTATCTATCGATAACATGCTAGTTATGTTAAATTATATTCGAATTTCAAATAGACTTCAGAGTGAAATTTATATAAAACTTGATAGAAATCTACAAATTTGGTATGAAGATTATATACCCAATTTTATCCGCCAGAATTAAAGCATTTTTGAATTCTTTGTTACAGACAGACGGACATTTTGTAACAATGTGTTTTTAGAACTCGGAAAGGTCCAAAACATGAAAATTTTTCAAAATACCGGGTTCTAATTTTTTTAACGTTTACTATACTTTCTCTATTCTACGTATTTGAACAAGTAAAAATTGCTTATTTAATTATACGAATTTCATGGTCGTGCAAATATGTCTTGTATTTTGGCAATTTTTTCAAGCGCATGTTTTCGCCTAATTTCCAGCAATAGGGTGTATTAATGCCTTGTAATTCAAACAGTTTTCAGCGTTTTATCAAACATTTTATCGCCTAATTTTATACATTAACAAAAAAAGCATTTTATTTAATATCTGGGTAGTTTACATAACAAATAAACAAGTGAAATTGCAGTATCGTGGAGAGAGCGGAATAGGAGATTTACGTCTTTAACCCAGCTATATTATTATGGTATTGCCACCGAAAGGTTTGTTTAATATGTGAGTAAGGCAGCTAAAATAGCATATCTTTAATGTCGAACGATTTGGTAGAATCATGGACACAAAGTTATGTTTAACCCCTTAACTGTTTTGTCCGTACGCCATACTTGCATCGATTTATCGAATTTTGATAGTTGTAAACAAAAAACAAATCATTCATAACAATTATAATTCAATAGTAAAATGACTTCGAATACGTGGATAAGCCAAGTATTCCACGGATTTCCACTTAAATAAAATAAGAAAATATTCCCAAAATAGAAGGTGTCATCTTATTAGATAGTAAGGAAAATAAAACTGTTAAGTGGTTGTTAGAATTTATCTGAAATGAATATAACTGATTCCAAGTGAACCACCTATTCGCCCGAAACCACTAGCGTAGAATAAAAGAATGCATGCCAAAACGATGATTTATCAACAAACATGGAACACCTTGACGAAATTGTGGCAAACATAAATAAACTATTTGACAGCAGATCAATTCTTTTTATTGACTTCATGTAATTTTCTATCATGGATAGTGACTGTCCGTGTGTAAAAGCTGCAATTACAAGTCCGATTCCCTAAAAATTTTAATGTAATAAACCAAATAAAAATAATTCAGTTCATTTAGTAAGGGAAGTTATGAAGATGCTATCTGTGGTTTGAAAGCATAATAAAATTAAGTGCTCGTTGGAAATTAAAAGAAAATTTATGTCTTCAACTTGTCTTAAAATGTTAAGAACTTTCTGGAAACGAAATTGCTGGCCTCTGTCGACGACTTTCATAGGAATATATTGGTGGACAAAGGATTATTTATACGCTATTCAACAAGAATTATACGAAGTAAGCTTTGTCATTTTTATAATTAATTATAAATCACATACTCCTTCGTGGTCTAATTTGCTATAAATGATATATATTCAAATAAATTTGTGTTCTAATAATAATATTTAGTTGTATTATTGTCAGAAATGTTATTTTATACTGTGATAATTGGTTTTGTTTACATGACGCTTCTATCGAAAAAAAAATTCCTCTCTTGTGTAGAACTTTTTCTTAAACTACATGATATGTAAATTTCTGCATTTTATGCCCAAAATTTTGACTTTAAATTGTATTGGAGCGTTTACCTTAATTTTTTTCTCATCTTAAACTTTCTATAACAATGCGTTAGCATTTCTTGAATATTATTTGTGCATAACAGGATTACATTAGTATTTTGTAATTTATATTACTACTATATTATATTTGTTACTAATTTATATTTGTTTTTGGATATTTAAATTCATTAAACCTAAAGCGTTTGTTATGTTAAGATTTCAAATAATTGTTCGGAAACATTTATTAAAATAACAGATATCACTATTCAGTAGTTTTTTCCTCTTTAGTAGTTTTAGTAGTTTCTTTAAATTTATAACAGCATTTAAAAAGTAAAAAAAATTAACCAATCTCGCATTTATTTATATATATATATATACATGTCCTAAAAAGCTGGCATTCATTTAAAAAAAACCTTTGGATGATGATGTCTTTGGAAACTTTTAATTGTAATTTTTTTATGCTTTTTTTTCACATTCCATAATAGTTTTTAAAGGCTTTAATTTCAGAAAACTATTGAAAACAGAATAGTAATCATTAAAAGATTTTTAAAATCCTTATGTAAATAAGAAGTTAATCACAAGGTTTCATTTAAGTGCATCTAAATGTCTCGTAATTTATAAAAAGTAAATAAATAGCCTCCAACGATATAAGAAAATAATCTTGATAAGGATTTATCAAATGCCATTCTATAATGGACTTTTGTGATCCAATATTGTATATGTGGAAATCTGAGACTACGTACATTGTATTTTCTTAAAACCCTTGATAATAAATTGAATTTTGACCCCTGATTCATTAAGATTTGTCTATTGTGTTGCCCGCATATTTATACTTTGTTGCATGCTGGTTATAATGTATGCTTTGGTACATGCATTTATACATCATATAATAATAACTTTATATAAATTCCTATTTAATCACATTCTTTAAGTAAATATTTAAAGCCTGTAATATACTATAATTCAAAAAATAACTATTTAAAAAATGCGCTTTATAAAATGCGTTTATAAAAATTATACAAATTAGAGTTGGTAAAGGTTACTTATAGTGTGCCCCTTGCCGCGCCAAGGATGCCAAGTCACCTATAAAGATGGCGGACACTATAAACAAACACTTTTATGGATTAGTGACGGTTACGACTTTTCCCAATATAATAATGATTTTTTTAATCGATAAGCATTGTCTTATTATTTTTTATTTCAGGCCCGGTGCCTTCAACAGATGCCGGAGGCATCTGTTGAAGGCACCGGGCAGAATTTTTTAACTTAAAAAAAAACATCCTACGGCTTCGCTATGCCCGGGAGCGGGTAACTAGTAGCTTCACTAGCTCATTGAACATAAGGAATGCGCGGATAACATGAACAGTAAATAATAATTAATTGAGAAAGACAAAGATGCAAAAAGAATGGATTTAATAGGAAATTTTAAAGACAATGTACAAACTTGAAGTATTTAATCCAATCACCCTTCATCCATATCTCAGATTCGAAATGTTTTTTTCCATCCCATTCAGGTGAATGGAATCCACTGTTGAATAATTGCCAACTTAATAATTGGCGAATGATAGAGCTGTGAAAGAATGACGAGAAATGCGAATAATTCTATTGCAGACGGTTTTTAAAAAAAGAAACCAGACGACTTCGTAAAGAAAAAAAGCAGACGATTTTGTGAAATTGCATACTGACATTTAAAACGAATAAAGGAATAAATATTTTATATTCGCATTAAAAATATAATTGAAACTTCTTATTAACTATACAAAAAAATTTAACTATAATGCAGATCAAAAATAAAATATTTAATTGATATTATTTTTTATTTAAGTTTTCAGAAAAGAGTTGAAGCTCATGTACAACTCAACTATTGTAGGAAGAAGTAAACAAAACATCATTAGGGTTACTACAAGAGCTTTGTATTGGGTTGCCATATTGGCGACAAACTCGGGGGCACACTAATGACCATTTTAACCTTAGAGTTTTGTCCTCACTTTAAAATAGAAAGTAATCATCGTGTTTGGTTAAAATTGATTTGAAATAGAATAATGATGAAATAAAACTAGTATAAAAATTCAGTATATTCTGAGGTTCAAGATGAAAAAAGCAGGGAATTATTTCACCAATTCATTTTATTCTTAAAGTATATAACTTAAAGAGCGCGCCTCGGAAATAGAGATGCTAAGTTTCCAGCATGGTGTTTGTTTTTCGTTTTCCAAGGTGTGTGCGAAAACAGCGTAAAGTTGGCAACCGCCTAACAATGATTTGATTTGCCTCCTATGGGAAGATTTGCACCATGATCGGTGATGCTCTTAAGACTCAACCGTTGTTCCAGTCAATGCTGTCACGGTTACCCAGTCACTCAGATTAATTCTATTATCTTCGGACGGTGAGGAATAGATTTCTGTGGTTACCCCAAATTTTAATTGAAATTTCAAAAGCAAAAGCAAATGATTTGGTGAATCAGAATAAGATAAATTAAAAAAATTAATATTAATGGAATATTATAATATTTTTAGTCAGTTGTTAAAGATTAGTTATCTTTTTTCATAATTAATGAATAATCTCTTTTCATATTACACCAAAAAATTATATAGTTTTTCTTCTTTTTTTTCAATTTGTTTTTATTCCCATTATTTTAATAAATTTTAACGAGAATACAAATTTTAATTCAAGTTTTTGAAGTGCATTTTTGACATATATACTAGTACGGGTTATGCCTTAAATATACACTTAAATGCCAGGTCGGGCGCACTTTCTCTCCATCTAAGAGTTTAACACTAGATTTACCAGCCATTTAAATATATCTATTTCTACCATAACCAGTCAATATGACTGGTGAATAAGAAAAAATGCTCATCGTGATTTCCAGTCTTTGTTCATTCTTGAAAAATGGGTGAAAAGGGTTTAACAATATTAATTTTTATACAAAAATGGATTTATGGACATCTCCAAATAACAAACCATTTAATGTTTTATAGGCTCACAATTTCTACATATGAAGATTTTGTTACTTGTACACTTTCCGCATAGACTTTTTTTGCATTTATTGCAAATATTTGTAGTCTTGTTGTTATTGCAGTATCCTATTTGACACCATTTGCGTACAGAAACCGTGTCACCTGTAGTTTGTATATCAGCTTCGTATGGTTTAGTCCTTGAAGTCTGATATTCTGAAGCAAGTTCTTCTGCTAATCGAAACAGAAAGTCTCTCCGTGAGATATTTTCTCCTTTTGTGTTTTTGTATAATATCCAGCTATTTATTCCGGTTAAATCTAAAATATTGAAAAACACGTGAAGTGGTCACCTCCTGGAACCAGACTTCACCGTATCGTATCGTACGTTTGTTTGGAATATTTTCGCAATCACTGTCACTTGACTGATCTATTTTGTCTTCATCAGGAACTTCCTCGTCACTACTCAAGATAATAGCACTGTTTTCTTCATTGCCTTGTGGATCAATTAGTGTATCTAATAATTCACCGTCACTATCATATAATTCTCTTTTCACATCTGAACAATCCTGAGGTATGCTGGTTGCATTTTCTTAAATATGTAGAAACTTTTATTCGTTTTGACATTTTCAGGGGCTGACGATATGCAGGCTACTTGCTGAGGAATATATTTTTGAATATATTCAAATACCCATAAATTTTTCATATCTTCTTACCTGTATGGGTAAAAATGAATGATTACGTTTGGAGATCACTTGGACTAAGTACTCGCAAAAAAAAATCCGATACACCGTAACCACCTAAATCGGCTCGATAACGATCAAGTATTGAACAAAAGACGTATGTGCACTATTTTTATTTCCACGATCTCATTATTCCTTCATAGAATGATTGGTGAATGTCACCAAACATTTCGACTGGTACTGGTATAAATAGTTATAACAAAAAATATATTTGTTTCTAACATATATAAAGTAAAATTAAGTTCATAAAATGTATTTTCTATTTATAGATACAAAAGTCATAACATCATTTTGGAAAGCAAATGTTTAATGTAGCAGGGATTTTGAATTGAAGTCGCACGACCAGTCAAAATGACTCGTCTGGTAAATCTAGTGTTAATAGAGCTTTATATAAACTAAGGAAATTTAGCAAAAATCATTAAATTTCCAAGAACTAAAACCAATATATATGAAGATTTAGGAGAAAATTTGAAAATTTTTGACAAATTTTGAGAGCAAAATGCATATTTTTAAGCAAATTTTATTGTGCATGATGTTTGTCCGTACGAAAACAGGGCAGCTAATTATTAAGGTGTCTCTCATTACGATTCTTGATGAGTGTAAGATTACAATATGATAATCAAGGCATGTGTAAAAACATATGGTTGTCGAATTCGGTAATAGAATTATTATTAATCTACCCCCTTTGTTCCGTAAGTTTATTGACCCGCCTCTAACTTGTAACTCCCTTGAGTGGTATACATAAAAAACGATCTGTCCAGTAAAAGAATCGATGTAGCAGCAACACCGAAAGAAAAAGCTCAAATAAACTCCCTAAAACGGAGAAATAATAAAAAATTTTAATTCTAAAAAGGTCCGTCATCATTGTTGAATCTCTCCACCGTTTACTAAGTTGTCACTTGTTTTTTTTCAATTCCTACTATTAGCTCACACTCTCCCTATATATATATATATATA